>CM056051.1:362506094-362971550 GCA_029574335.1 Rana kukunoris | reverse complement strand
GGGGGGCACCCCAAAACACTCCCAATGTTGAGGGCATGTGGCCTGGTGCGGTTCAGGAGAGGGGGGGGGCCGCGCTCTGTCCCCCCCTCTTTTCTGCGGCCGGCCAGGTCAACGTGCTCGGATAAGGGGTCTGGTGTGGATTTTAGGGGGGACTCCACGCCATTTTTTTTTTTTATTTGGAGTGGAGTTCCCCTTAAATTCCACACCAGACCCGAAGGGTCTGGTTATGGATATTTGGGGGGAACCCCACGTCATTTTTTTTTAAAATTGATGGCGGGGTTCCCCTTAATATCCATACCAGACCTAAAGGGTTTGGTTATTGAATTTGGGGGGACCCCCACGCTTTTTTTTTGGTGTTTTTAATGAATGAATTCTCCTGCAAATTCCAGGAGCTGACAATTCATTATAGCCGCGAGTCAGTTTTAAATGGCTTTTTTCCTTCAGAATGTCATTTTTCACATGCTGACATTACACCCAGGGCCGCCATCAGGGGGGTACAGGCAGTACACCTGCAGGGCCGCCATTAGGGGGGTACAGGCATTACACCGCCCGGGGGTCCCCAGGGGCCCCCAGGGGCCCGGATGGGAACCACCCTAAAACAAAAAAAAATATTTTTTTTTTTTTTTTTTTTTAAGGGCTCCGAAGGTCCCCAGGGGCCGGAGGCCACTAAGGGCCCCAGATGGCAAGCCCTTTTTTTAAAATAAAATATATATATTTAAAAAAATATATATATTTTTTTAATATATTTTTTTTTTTTTTTTTAAGGAAAGGGCCCAGAGGTCCCAGGGCCCTGGAAGGCTACCCCCTTGTTTTTTTTACTTTTTTTCGATAAATGTTATATTTAAAAAATATATATATATATGTATTTTCTCTCTTTTTTATTTTTATTTTATAAAGAGCACAGAGGTCCCCAGGGCCCCGGATGGCTACCCCCTTTTTTTATATATATTTTCTTTATTTCTTATTTCTGTCAAAATTTTTGTAAAAGGGCCCCCCCGCTCCTCAATTTGTGGCACCACCCCCCCCCCCGCTTCTCAATTTCATGCGGCAGCACCCCCCCCCGGTTCTCCGGGCTCCAGGGGGCCCATGCCTGAAGCTGTGTAAGGGGCCCCAAAATTCATGATGGCGGCCCTGTACACCTGTAAGGGGCCCGGGGGTCCGGAGGTGCCCAGATGCCTGGAGGCCCCCCAGCGCCCCAGATGGTAACCCCCCTCTTTTTTTTTTTGTATATATATTTGTTAGTTGGTTTTTGTAGGATTTTTTATTAAAGGGCCAATTTTTGGAATTTAATATTTTTAGCAGTCTGGAGGTCCCCAGGGCCCCGGGTGGCAACCCCCAAATTTTTTGTTATTAAAGGGCCAATGTTTTGGTTTAGGGGTCTGGAGGTCCCCAGTGGCCCTGGTCCCCAGGGCCAGTGACAACCCGGAGATCCCAGAGGGCTCCAGATGACAACCCCCACCTTTACAAAAAAAATCAAAAAAAAAAATATTATATATTTTTGGTTATTTTTTAAACATATATATATATAATATAATTTTGAAAGCTCCAGAGGGCCCCAGATGACAACCTTTTTGCTTCTAAAAATGTTATAAACATTTTCCCCAGGTTTGTTACTTTTTACTTTAATTTCTTTTTTAAAGTGTATTTTGTGCGTGAAGTCGAGAGAGAGAGGAGCTGGACTTGCAATCGCCATCCTTCTCCATGCCCCCGGTGGCAATGGTGGGTGTGAGGGGGGTCACCCCCCGACTTGGGACAGAGGGGGAACTCCCCCTATGAAGGGAGTGTAGCCCACCCAGCCAGCCCTTCGCTTCTCCCTTTATTTTAGGAGACCTCATGGCCAAAGTGTGTGCAAGTGTGGTGTTTTTTTTTTTGGGGGGGGGGGGTGGGCGTACTAAGCACAGGCGTACCTTGCATAGCACACCCACCGGGAGCCGGGCTGACACCACCAAACTCAATTCATATGTAGCCGAGACCGGGATCCGAACCCTTGGCTGCAGAGGTGAACGGCTTGTCAGCGCAGTGCCATTCACGTTGAGCCACCACAGCTCCCACCCAATGTTATTTTTTTTTTAGATTTTTGGTAGTTATTTTTTATTAAAGGGCCCAGAGCTCCCAAGGCAACCCCCTTTTTTATTATTTTATATATGTAGATATTGTAATTTATTTTTCATTAAAGAGCCCAGAAGTTTCTTTTTATTAAAGGGCCCAGTGGTCCCCAGGGCCCCCGGATGGCTACCACCCTTTTTAATATATATTTTTCTATATGTATTTTTTAGTAAAGGAACCCCCCGCTTATCAAATTGCGGCAGCCCCCCCCCTTCTTAATATCAGGCGGCACCCCCCCCCTATTCTCTGCTCCAGGGGGCCCATGCCTGAAGCTGTGTAAGGGGCCCCATAATTCCTGATGGCGCCCCTAATTGCCTCCCCCCCCCCATGGTACGAAATTTCAAGGAATTTTTCACTTTTATTGTTGCACTTTAACCACTTCCATACCGCGCCTATTCTGGCACTTCTCTCCTTCATGTAACAATTATATTTTCTTCCTTGAAACTTACTCAGGACCCCCAAACATTATATATATTTTATTAACAAACACCCTAGGGAATAAAGTGGCGGCCATTTTTTCGGACACATTTCCAACAGTATTTGTGCCAAAAATTTTCAAACGTTTTTTTTTTTTTTTTGGCTTTCAAAAAAAAACCTGTTTCATGAATGACAAAATAAGAAAGCAGTAAAGCTAGCCCAATTTTTAGGGATAAGGTAAAAGATGATGTTACACCGAGTAAATAGATACCTAACTTGTCACGCTTTCATATTGCGCACACTCATGGAATGGCGCTAAACTTCGTTATTAAAAATCTCCATAGGCAACGCTTGACTTTTTTTCTCAGGTTACCACTTTTGAGTTACAGAGGAGGTCTAGTGCTAAAATTATTGCTCTCGCTCTAACGCACGCTATGATACCTCACATGTGGGGTTTGAAGGATGTTTACATATGTGGGTGGGACTTGCATGCGTGTTCGCTTCTGAGTGCGAGCTACTAGGGACAGGAGCATTTAAATTCCTTTGTTATTTTATTTTTTTACTTAATATTTTAATTTTTGCACTTGTTTGTCCCTTTGTTTGTATTATTTTTCACTTTTCTTCCTATTACAAGGAATGTAAACATCCTTGTAATAGGACTAGTGTGTGACAGGTCCTCTTTATAGAGAAAGGCGGGGTCAATTAGACCCCACATCTGTCCTCCAGGCTGGAAAGCATGGAATTGGTTTAAAAAAAAAAAACATCTCATGCTTTCAGCTGCAATCATGTTCGTTCAGCACAGTAGCGTAGTGTGTAGCATGTTCACCTAGCAGCAAAAGGGTTGCTGGTTCGAATCCCGCCCGTGACACTATCTGCCTGGAGTTTGCATGTTCTCCCTGTGTGGGTTTCCTCCCACAATCTAAAAACATGCTGTAAATTGGATCCTGTCTAAATAAGCCCTAATATGCAGTAGGATATTTAGGTTTTGTGCTTCCCTAGGCCTGACCAAATTTTGGCACCCCCCTAATAGAAAAATGACCCACCCTTCCTGTCAAGGCCACACCCTGTTTTTTTATGACCCACCCAGGAATTTTCAGGGGACACACACAAGTTCTGTGGGGGGGGGGCACAGGGGGACCCTTAATTTGCCTAGTTTTTCGATCACTTCCTGTTTGGCTATGGGGCAGGAAGTGAAGGCCAATCTCCCCAAACGGACAGGGATAATACAAAATAAACTGACAGAGCTTCTAACCCCCCCCCCCAACTCTATCCAAAATGAAAGAAATCCAAAAAATAAAAGTGATGATTATTGTTCCAGTTTAACCCCAAATTTCATATCATTTTATTGAGAGGCTTAAGAAAATATAACCATGCCAATAGGCCAGGATCCAGCGTTGCTAATATGTATGAATGTGTGTTAGGGACCCCCACAAACACCACCCAATGTTAAATCAACTATTTTCTTGTTTGTTTTGGGGATGCCTGCACCCCTGATAGGGTAAAGACACCTCACAAATGTTGTCACTTTCTACTTAATTCATTCACTTCCTGCCACACAGCCAAACAGGAAGTGAGGGAAACACCTGAGTAATGTTTTGTTGGGGACACACAGATCAATATAAATAGTTTCCCATTTTGGAAATGGCATTTTGCTGTGTACACCCCAAATTAGTAGGAATCTTGGACTTTGGGGTCCATTTACTAAAGGCAAATCCACTTTGCACTACAAGTGGACAAGCAAGGAAGAAAACTCTAAAACTTGGCGGGATTGGAAGTAAAAACCATCAGTGCTTCCCTTCTGATTTTCATTGCCTACGCTTCTACTGCAGAGCGGCTTTGCCTTTACTAAACCCCAAAATAACTAATCATTTGGGGTGTACACTGCAGTGCAATTTGCTTAATGGTGACACTAGTTAGATTGACCTGTGTCCCAAAGAAAAGACCATTGGTAGGGTTTTAACCTCACTTCCTGTTCAGCTGTGTGACAGGAAGTGAAGCCAATTTTAGGAAAAGGGACACAAAGCCCAGCCTAAAAACACTAGCAGGGGTTCTAACACTCAATTGGCTTCCCTCAAACAACCCACAATTAGAATAGGATTGTCTTGTGCTAGTTTCAAGCACAGCGCTGTAAATCAGCACTTCAAGCCTGTCCACCAATACACCACCCCCCCCCCCCCCCCCCCCCCCCCCACCAGGCCCTGTTTGCAGCTTTTCCTACATCTTGCACATGTGCTTTAAAAAGTCAGTCTGGACATCAGTTCTAGGAAACAATACTTACCGCTTTGTCCTTCCTTTTCTGGTGACTAAACATTTCATGCATACACACCAGGAAAGAGCTTAGAGACAAATCACACTTGATGGTTTAGGCCCAAACTAGTTCAGCTGCAGCGGTTGAAATCCATAGCAGGAAAAAAATATCACAAAACAAACTTCAAAATTGGAAAGTAATTTTATTGGTCCACAAAACAAGGAAAGCAAAACAAAAAATTACAAATAAACACACCAAAAATATATAAAAACACCTAAAAACAAAAAAGACCAACGTTTATTTCACAGTCATTGGAAAATAAATCATGCTTTTGAAATAACAGGATAGACCCACAGGATTAAAACATTAGTCATTAACATCTTGAGAAACATTTAGCAAAATTATGTAGCAGAGAAAACATCAAAAAATACAAAACTTGCTCCAAAACATCTCTGTTTCACTCCGCCATTCCTTCCAGCCAGCAAATCTGCCCCCTCTGAGGGGCAGCTGACACGTGCAGTATCCACGCTTTTTATAACATGTGTGCTAATGAACCAATTGGAAACACATGAAGAAATGTCAGCCTCTAGTTTGTGTGCACTTGTAACTGCTTACACCTGTTAAGGATGTCCTTAAATTACTAAGCCAAAAAAACAGCTTTCTGAGCATGCTCAGAAAGATGCATGTCATTTTCAGGGTCAGACAACCAGCTTTTTTTACTAAGTGTTCGAGCATGCCCAGTTCACTCGAAATGCAGTACCAGAATCAAATCTGCAATGGCGGATGAAAGCATTAGAGGTGTTAAATTTTTTTTTGGTCCCCATGAAGTGATGCTTTACAAGCTGAACGGGAGGTCTTATCGAATTTTTACGTAACAAACCTAAATAGTAATAATTTAAAAGCCCCTGTCCCTAGTAGCTCGCAGTCAGAAGCGAACAAGCAGCATTTTTATTGTTTCCGGTTACCAGTTTAGATTTACAGATGAGGTCTAGTGCTATAAATATTCCTCTTGCTGTTACGCACGCTATGATACCTCACATGTGTGGTTTGAAGAATGTTTCCATATATGGGGGCGGGCCTTAAATGTGTAAGCCCCGCCCACATATTGAACCCCCGTTCAAACCCCACATGTGAGGTATCATAGCGTACGTTAGAGCGAGAGCAATACTTTTAGCACTAGACCTCCTCTGTAAATCTAAACTGGTAACCTGAAACACATAAAAAAGCGTTGCCTATGGGTATTTTCAAGTACTGAAGTTTGGCGCCATTCCATGAGTGTGTGCAATATTAAAGTGTAACATGTTGGGTATCTATTTACTCGGTGTAACATCATCTTTCACATTATGGCCATAAATTGGGCTAACTTTAGTGTATTCTTAATTTGTAACCACTTGAGCCCCAGAGCATATTACTGGTCACTGACGGGGCCATTTTTTGCATTTCAACACTGCGTCATTTTGACTGACAATTGCGTGGTTGTGCGACGTGGCCCCCAAAAAAATTGGGCGTCCTCATCCCCCCCCCCCCCCCCCCCTAAAAATTTTTTTTTTTTTTTTTTGGTGGTATTTGATCACCTCTGCGTTTTTTCTTATTTTTGCTTGACCCAAAAATATAGCGGCAATTTGGTAACTAAAAAAACATCTTTTTTACGGTTTGCTATAATAAATCTCCCCCAAAATATATTCAAAAAATGTTTGCCCTCAGTTTAGGCCGATAAGTATTCTTGGACATCTTTTTGGTTGCAAAAAATCACAATAAGCGTTTGATTGGTTTGGGCAAAAGTTCTAAGTAGGGGTTGGTCTTATGGGTTTTTTTGGAATAATTTTTTGTTTTACTAGTAATGGTGGCTATCATTGTTTTTTCTGTCTAATGCGACATTGTGGCGGACACATTTTTGTGAGATTTGGCATTTTTGTAGCGAGCAATGGTATATAAATGCATTGCTTACTATAAAAATGACACTGGCAGGGAAGGGGTTAACACTAGGGGCGCGGAAGGGGTTGAATATGTTACCTGGGTGTGTTCTAACTGTAAAGGGGGTGGGACTGTGTAGGGGAAATGACAGATCGCTGTTCATACATTGTAGGGACAGACGAGCAGGCATTCCCCCCCCTGACAGGACCGGGATAAAGGGGAACTCCACCCCAAATTATAAATAAAAACGGCGTGGGGGTCCCCCTTCAGGTGCACAACAGGCTCTTAGATTTGATCTGGAACATAAGGGGTTAAACCCACGCCAAAAAACGGCGTGGGGTTCCCCCTCAGATCCAGACCAAACCCTTCTCCCAGGCACGCAGTCTGGCCGGACAGGAATGGGGGTGGGGACGAGCGAGCGCCCCCCCCCCCTCCTGAGCCGTACCAGACCACATGCCCTCGACATGGGGGAGTGTGTGCTGTGGGGGAGGGGGGCACTGCCCCCCCACCCCAAAGCACTCTTGTCCCCATGTCGATCGGGACAAGAGCCTCTTCCCGACAACCCTGGCCGTTGGTTGTCGGGGTATGCGGGCGGGGGGCTTATCAGAATCTGAGAGCCCCCTATATTAAGGGGGCCCCCAGATTCTGGCCACCCACCCTATGTGAATGAGTATGGGGTACATCGTACCCCTACCCATTCACCGGGTGGAAAAGTGTAAACACAAAAAAAACCACACAGAAAAAAATAATTTATTAGTCAGCTCCGGGGGTCTTCTGCCGGGACCCCCCACCACCAGCCCATTGGGCCCCGGGCTTCGCCGTCTTCTGCCGGGGGGGGACACCCACCGATGATCTCCGCCATGTCCAGCCAGGCCCCCACCCCAAAATAAGCTCTTTCACATTCGGGGGGGGCCGGCCGAAAAAAGCAGAGAACAACGGGGGCGGAGCCCCTCGGTCTTCCAGACGTTTTCTGCCGGGGGGGCTCCAGCCCCGCACCGGTCTTCGCCGCCGCCTTCCGCCGGGGGGGACACCCACCGATGCTCTCGGCCATGTTCGGCCAGGCCCCCTACCCCAAATCAAGCTCTTTTACATCCGGGGGGGGCCGGCGGAAATGGCGGAGAACAACGGGGGCGAAACCCCTCCTCGGTCTTCGCCTTCCGCCGGGGGGGTACACCTACCCCCCCCCGGTCTTCGCCGCCGCCTTCCGCCGGGGAGAGAGACACCCACCGATGCTCTCCGCCATGTTCGGCCAGGCCCCCTACCCCAAATCAAGCTCTTTTACATCCGGGGGGGGCCGGCGGAAATGGCGGAGAACAACGGGGGCGTCGCCACTCCTCGGTCTTCTAGCCGTCTTCTGCCGGGGGGGGAAACACCCACCCATGCTCTCCGCCATGCTCGACTGTGCCCCCACCCCAAAATGAAGCTCTTTTACATCCGGGGGGGGCCGGCCGAACACAGCGGAGAACAGTGTGACATCACTGTCACATCACTGTCACATGGGTTAAGGTCACATGTTGGCATAACCACGCCCACGCCCAATGCCAATATAAGTCCTTGCCCGCCGCTCAGAAGGCATTTCAGCGCCGGACCTCGCCGTGTCAACATCGAATGGAAGAAGAAGCCCGCGAGTGTCACCCCGCGGCGGAAGACTGCGACGGAAGCCCGCTGCCCTCATCAAACAAGCACGGAGCTTCGTGGTGAAGGGGGCAGCGGCAGAAGACGGCGACGAAATCCGGGGTGGGATGTACGACCCTCGCCCCGGAGAAGACGACGGAAGCCCGCTGCCCTCATCAAACAAGCACGGAGCTTCGTGGTGAAGGGGGCAGCGGCAGAAGACGGCGACGAGAAGCCCGCCACGTCCAAGTCCTGGATGGGATGTGCGACCCCCGTCCAGGCCGAAAAAATCGAGGGGGGCGGCAAAGAAGAAGGCCTGGCCCCCGCGGCGGAAGACAACGTCGAGAAGCCCGGAGAGTGGCGCCCTCCGGCGGAAGACGGCGAAAGAAGCCCTGGCCCCTAGTAGGAGCCAGGCAGAACCCGGCGACGAAATCCGGGGTGGGATGTACGACCCTCGCCCCGGAGAAGACGACGGAAGCCCGCTGCCCTCATCAAACAAGCACGGAGCTTCGTGGTGAAGGGGGCAGCGGCAGAAGAGAGCGACGAGAAGCCCGCCACGTCCAAGTCCTGGATGGGATGTACGACCCCCGTCCAGGCAGAAGAATTTGAAGGGGGCGGCGGAAGACCCTCAAAAGTGAAAACGTTCACCAGGTGAATGGGTAGGGGTACGATGTACCCCATACTCATTCACATAGGGTGGGGGCCCGAAATCTGGGGGCCACCTTATTAAACGGGGCTCCCAGATTCTGATTGGCTCCCGCCCGCATACCCCGACAACCAATGGCTAGGGTTGTCGGGAAGAGGCTCTTGTCCCGATCGACATGGGGACAAGAGTGCTTTGGGGTGGGGGGGCAGCGCCCCCCTCCCCCAAAGCACACACTCCCCCATGTCGAGGGCATGTGGTCTGGTACGGCTCAGGAGGGGGGGGGCCGCTCGCTCGTCCCCACCCCCATTCCTGTCCGGCCAGACTGCATGCCTGGGATGAGGGCTTGGTACGGATCTGGGGGGGAACCCCACGCCGATTTTGGCGTGGGTTAACCCCTCACGTTCCGGACCAAGCCGGAGAGCCTATTGTACCCCTGGGGGGGAAGCCGCGCCGGTTTCACATTTGAAATTTGGCGCGGAGTTCCCCTTCAGTGTCAGCGCAGCCCGAGAACAGCTCGGAGCTTGCCGTGCGCCGCTCCAGGCAGTGCAAACACTGCTACGCCGCCTGGTATTTACCAAGGATTTCCCGGCGTACTGAAGAGGCGCGCGGTGAGCTCCGATTTTTCCCTCTGCGCATGCCCAGTATGCAAGTGAACCTTCCGAGGTTCTAGCGTACTTTGCAAGGGCACGGGGATCGGGTCCCAAAAGTCACTTTCCCTTTCAAATCGGCCCGCCACACAAGTTTAAACACATGTCACTACACTTCCCCTGCATCACCCCCCTCCCTCCCCTCATAAACTCCCGCCCGAATCCCCGATGTTTACATTACTAAATGCCGCACGCCAGCTCTGTACTGGCGTGCTGTGCGCCCTCTTCTGGGCGCATTAGGCACTTTAGTAAATGAGGAAACACGCTGCACTGGCAGCGTGTTTCTTTTGTAAATGTCAAAAACAGGTTTACTCCTGCTTGTGCACCATGAGTCTTGGCGCACAGGCTTGGTAAATCAGCCCATTAGTGAGTCTTCAGTACCTTGCGAAAGTGAGTTATCGAGTTAATTTTATGCATTCTCTCTCAGCAAGATTATTCCATAGAAATACACCAAAGACTTGGAGAGTTTTTCCACCGGCTGCTGCAAAATTATTGGTTTAGGCATAAGGCGGTTTTGATTCGCCGGACGTAAAGATCTTGTGGGGGTATAGTGGGAAACTATACTCGATAAATAGATTGGACCTTGATTCCAATATGCCTTAAAAATGAGGCAGAGGGCCTTGAATTCTGCCTTTTTGGCAATGGGTAGCCAGTAAAGCTCTCAAAGAGAGCTTGTAACGTGTTCTCTGTGATTTAGTCTTTTGATCAGGCGAGCGTCATGGTTTTGAACTAACTGCAACTTAGCAATCCATTTCTTTGGGAGATTTAATAAGAAAACATTCAAGTAATCCAACCTAGAAAGTATGAATGCTTGTACTAGTTTTTTCCGATTCACTTCGGTGAACAGATTTTTTAGCTTCCGAAGGAAATATAGATAGTAGCTTGCATTTTTCACGATATTTAAGACATGTGGTATAAATGTGAGTTCCGAGTCGAACCAGACCCCTAAGTTCTTAATCTTTTAATCTTCTTAATCTTCATGAACAAAAAAATTGGCAGCACTTTTTAGTTAGAGCCCTCTCCACAAAGGTATTCAAGATAGCTGTAAACGAAAAAAACAGAGAATTGAGCGCACTCCCAAGGTCCAGCCTATACACAGATATGATTCTAAGACAGGCAATTCAGTAGTGAGAAAATAGTATACATTAATATATTGGAGTCCATATATAAAAAAACATAAGCATAATAGCCTAAGACCACACTAACACTTGATGGCAGCCAGCTGACAGATGAAGCAATCTGTAAACGACAAGAAAAACACAAAAGCGGCGCCTTCTAAGCGTAGCAGTAGTAAAATTTAATTGATGTGTTCTAACAATAAAAAAGACCTACTCACAAAGCAGGTGAATGATCAGGCATGTGAACAATAACGGTTTTCTTCCGCAGGTAGTAAGTGTCCATCTCGCTGGGTGTCGAATTGCTGGTTACTGCTGACGGCACGGGCGATGTACAACAAGATCCCCCGGAACCAAAAGACAGGGAACCTGTTTCCCAGTGTAGCAGCGCGAGTGTTGTCACTTCCTATGCGCGGGCGGATGCGCGCGTTCGGGACATTCGTGTCCCTTCCTCAGGCAATGGAGAGTCCATTTTACTAAAGGGCAATATAACCACTCGTCGGCCGGCCCATGTTATTCCTATTGGATAATATATTGTGATGCTAACCTGTTATAGACGCCCACCATTTGAGGTCAGGCGAACAATGTATACTAGATGTAAGCAAAATTTAGCAATAGAAAAACTATATATGTAAACAAAAGACTGAGGTATACGGTACATATATGGACACAGTATACATGATATATACAGGTTAACAAAAATAAGAATACATATGATTAAACAATAGAACTCAACCTAATGTCCACACGGAGCCTCCTGGGGGCATGTCTATCAAACATATATATATATAGGAGAACAACAATACCAGACCAAATGCGGAGTACACTAGAAAAATACTAGTATGTCCGCGTTTCTGGGGGGGGGGTGGGGGGGTTTTATAAAAGATTATATACATAAAGAAAAAAATTTTATATAAAAAAATAATTTTTTTTTTTTAAAAGTTAAAATAGGAATATATTAATATTTAGAGGGGGAGGGTATTTAAACTGTGCTAATATGAACTATTCATAATCTAATATCTTCACTTATGAATTCTTATCTGTAGATAAAAATTATACGTATACATATACATCGGTGTATATATTAAGGCAGTTTTCGTTATAAGAGATAGCAAACCAAGGTAAGAATTATAAATTCCATCAATATTATAGTAGAATGTTGATTTCTATCCCCTCTTTGAGGCCGCTGGGCGAGAGGCTATCTAAAATAAATATCCAATAATTCTCCCTCTCACACAAGCGTTTGTAGCGTTCTGCTGTAGGGAGAGATTTAGGAATGGCCTCTAGAACCCATACACGGAGTCCTTCTGTGGACTGGTCATGGTGTTCCATAAAATGGCGAGCAACACTGTACTTGCCTAGGCCTTGTTCTATGGTGTTTCTGTGCTCGCCGAACCTTTTGCGGAGGGCACGAATGGTGCGTCCTACGTAAAGAAGTCCACAGGGGCAAGAGAGGCAATAAACAACATAGTCAGATCCACAGTTGAAAAAATCAGGTATTATATATTGCTTGCCTTTATGGGTAAAATCTTTCTGTCTATGTGTAACAAACTTACATGTGAGGCACCTTGGCTTTTTACACTGGTACATCCCTTTTATTTGAAAAAACTTTAGAGAGGCACTAGGTTGGGGCCTGTTAGTTTTGGTATTACTAGGTGCTATCTGGTTTTTGATGTTCTTAGCTCGTCTGTAATTAACCAGAGGACGGTCGGTAATGGTAGATTTTAAGTGGGGATCCTCCATGAGGATGGGCCAATGTTTACGCAATATCTGTTCCATCTTGCGAAACTGATTATGGTATTGAGTAATGAACCTAATGGGTTGGGGGAGGTTGGATTTTTCAACAGAAACCTTATCTATATCGGTATAGAGATATTTTTGAAAAGCGTCCTCAACTAGTTGTTTGGGATAACCCTTTTCTACAAACTTATTTTTCAAGAGGTGTCCATGTGTAATATAATCGTCGGAGAGCGTACAGTTATGCTTAAGACGGCAGAACTGGCTCCTGGGGATGTTATTCACCCAACTAGGGTGATGGCAGCTATTGTAGTGTATGTAAGAGTTTCCAGCGGTTGGTTTAATGTAGTTTTGGGAATGGATGGTGTTGTCGTCGTGGGATAATTCCAGGTCCAAAAAGACTAGAGTGTGTTCGTCAGTCACATGTGTAAAAGATAGACCCATGTTGTTACAGTTGCAATTCTCCACAAACAATGGGATGGAACTTGCAGGGCCATCCCAGATGATGATAATATCATCTATATATCTTCCGAAGAAGATTAGATGTTCGGCAAATGGATTGTTGGACCAGATGTTATATTTCTCCCAATAACCCATGGTGAGGTTGGCATAACTGGGGGCAAAATTGGCCCCCATAGCTGTCCCATTTATTTGTATGTAGTGGTCTCCATCCGCCTCAAAATAATTATGGGTAAGGCAAAACGCCAAAAGGTCTAAAAGAAAATGTGCTTGGCGGCCATTTAGCAGGGGGTCGTCATTTAGATAGTATTGTGTTGCCAATAAACCCACACTATGTGGTAAGGAGGTATACAAAGATACAACATCGAGTGAGAGCCAGCAGTATGAGTCTTCCCAACGGTATTTTGAAAGGGTGTCAAGGAGTTGGATCCCGTCTTTGATATAGGACGGGAGGGTGGCTACTAGAGGTTGGGGGAAATGATCAATATATATAGAAAAGTAGCTGGTGACACTTTCCATGGTGGCTACTATAGGTCTACCGGGTGGGTTTTCCAAATTCTTATGAACCTTAGGAAGGTGGTAGAAATAAGGTTTTTTATAGAAGTCATGGACAAGAAATGCTACCTCCGTTTTTGTGACCAGACCTTCTCCCTTAGCCTTCAATATTAGTTCACTTGCCTCCTTTGAAAACTCTGGGAGGGGATCCTTTTTTAATCTCCGATAGGTGTTGTCGTCTGAAAGGAGCCGTTGGTTTTCTTTCTTATAATCTATGGTGTTCTGTACGACTATACCTCCTCCCTTATCGGCCATTCTGATAGTTAGTTCTTTGTTGTTGATTAATTGCTTAAGGGCTACCATTTCTGCTGGGGACAAGTTGGAGGAAAAGTTCTGTGATGGTGACTGTTCACACATCCGTTGAATTTCCTTATGGACCACCTGATAGAAGGTTTGGATAAAGGGCCCTTTTGAGTAGGTGGGATAAAAGATGGATTTGGGCCGGAATCTGGTCGGTTGTATAGGGGGAGAGGAGGAGAGATGTTGGGTGAGAAGTTCTATGTATTCATCACAGTCCTCAGTGTACAATAACTCAAGGTGATCTAGTGCCATCTTCTCCGGGGCACTACAGTCGTGAAAGTGATCGGTAGGTGTATGTATGTCTGTCGTATCATCAGGTGGAATAGAGTCAGTAACAGAACTGTTGTTCAAGGCCTTGATATTAAAGAACCTTTTAACAGTGATGTTCCTGATAAATCTATTGAGATCCAGGAACAGTGTAAAGGGGTTTGGTTGTGCTGTAGGTGCAAAAGTTAGTCCTCTGGCCAGAAGGGTTTGTTCTGCTGTAATTCTCTGGTGGAGAGGTTGAAAATTTTCACGGTTTGTGAAACTTCCCTTTTTTCCTTTCCTGGTCTTCGTCGTCCCCCTCTCCTGCCTCTATGGATAACTTTTTTTTTGGGCAGGACAGGGGGGCGACCACCAAAAAAGGCGGAGCCGGTTCTAGAGGAAGTGAATCAGAGGTATTTGTATTGGCAATTTCAACTGTTTGATTAGATTTTCCAATCTACCCGTACTTTAGTGAGATTTATGAAAACTACAACGTTGTAAAAAAAATGGCAGTACAGCAAAACCTAGGGTTTTTATACAATGCAAACTACTTTCTATTTATGTATTTTATATCCCTTCTGCCTCAGGATTGAGAAAACCAAAAATAAAGCATGTGTTACAACTTTATGTCTAAAAAGAGGACTGGGATGTCAGCCTTATTTCCTTCACTGTGACATAAATGAAGAAAAAGATCCCCCCAAAAAAGTCTGCTACACATTGCCGCAGGCTCAGCAGCTACAATACAAGCCCTGTTGTTTTGAACTCAATTCTATCTCACGTCATTGACACTATAAGGGAGTGATTAAGACTGATTCATAAATTATTTATTTATAATATTCCTTCCTGTAAATCCTCCTGATCCTGTACTATATTAACACATTTTTCCTAACAATCCCAGTAATGGAATGTTTCACTGTTGAAAAATGCTTCTGTCTGCTTAAAATAGAAAAAAATTACTGGGAACAACAATCTGTAAATATAAGAAATGCAATAATTAGCATACATCATAATATATTTATTACATAAGTAAGATGGATCGGTTTCAGAATAACCTAGTGAATTAAAAATACCCCTTTTTTAACGATCACGCTCTTGCAATGTAGAAGTTAATCAACCTGGAATTAGGTGTAGTTTCAAATGGCAGGCCCTATATTGTTCACTTTAATTTTTAATATGACAGATTAATGAGCAGACATGAATCCAGAGGAAAGGTTCATTATGGTGCTTAGAGTTACTGCTCATCAACCGTGGATTGTAAAAATATAACTTGACTTAGAACTACATATTGAGACTAATTTTTACCAGGCTGTAAATAGCATTACACCCCTTCAAGCTGCCTCAGTCAGCAATGTACGTCAAAGTTGTCAGGTTGTTTACAGCTAAGCTGGGTTTCTTTAGCTAACCTCTTGAAAAGAAAGCACATTGCTACCTTAATGCGTAACTGTGGCCAGAATATAAAAATATATATATATATATTCTTATTCAGCTGTAAATGATCTTTACAATGAGCTCTTAAGTTATTAAATTATTCTTGCAGTGCAATTCATTCTCAGATTTTACAGAAGAAACTCTGAAGTTCTTGTTTCTTTAAGGTAAACACACTGTAGGTGATCTGGGAGGTGAAACAGAATGCTAAGAGAATTGACATGAACAACTTAAGTGTTTCTGCTCTGAATTTTGGGGATCAGTTGGTCCACGGTACCTGCAGCTACAGATGTTGGTGAGAGCTAATTTTAAAGTTAATGTCCGTGTCCTTGTAATGTCCAATGTACTTGAATGTCCTTATTCTGATCAAAGGTGTAACCATTTTTCAGTTTTCAGCATTGTGATACTTTGAGTGGCAATTACTCTGCCAATGAATTTGGTTTATCCAAATTAATTTTATATCATTTTTTTCCAGACAGAGCTTTATTTTGGTTTTGTTAAATCACCACTGTTTTTTTTTTAATAATAATGGTGTTGGGTCAATTGTATTTCATAAATGTATGTGTTTAGGACTCATGTTAATGGGCTTGAACAGGTGCATCTGAGCTACTACCTCCTGTGTAATGCCTGGTCAGCCTCAAGAACACAGCACTTGGCCTGGGAGGTGTCTACAAACCTGTGCAATCTGTTCAAAAAAGGGAGAAAGGCTAAAACATTGTTTTATTAATGCAGGTGAATAAAAGTCAAAAAAAGCCAACATGTTTTGGCCATCAGGCCTTAATCATGGCCATGATTATGGCCTGATGACCAAAACGCATTGGGGTTTTTGACTGTTGATCATCTGCATTAATTAAACAATGTTTTAGCCTCTTCTATGGCACCGGCACTTCTCCCTTTTTAACTATTTGATGGGCACTCTTTTAAATGCTGCTTTTTCTGTGCAAATGTATGAAATTAAATGGTAAACACGTCATAGAATTATGTTTGTTTGACCTGCTTTGCATGTAGTTCAAATGTACCTCAAATGGACATGCTGAATCCCAAAGAAATTGCACGCAATGCAAAGCAAGTCAAACGTAACTGAAGTAAAACTGCAATAATATACACTCTATTGTAGCCTATATAGCTATAGCATATATGTATCATTGTCTATCCCTATAACTGCTAATCTAATGTACACACTATCGGTTCATCCGATGAAAACGGTCTGATGGACTTTTTCATCAGATATCTAATGAAGCTGACTCTCATCAGTCGTGCCTACACACCAGCGGTTAAAAAAAATGATAGTTTCAAAACACGGTGTTGTAAAACACAACGACATGCTGTGAAAAAATAAGTTCAATGCTTCTGAGCATGTGTCGACTTGATTCTGAGCATGCATGGATTTTTAACCGACTGACGTACCCACAGATGATCGTTTTTTTCTATTGGTTAGTTAAGCATCAGATAATTTTAAAACAAGTTCCTAGTTTTTTAACCGATGGATAAATAACCGATGGGGCCCACACACGATCGGTTAGTCTGATGAAAACAGTCCATCAGACTGTTTTTATCAGACAAACCAATCATGTGTACGTGGCATAACAGAGTATGCTAGGCCTAATGATATAATGTTAGCTATGAAGACAGACACTTTTATTTAGTAAAAACAGTATCTTCCATTTATTTCCCAATAAAATAGGAATACTTCACACATTAACCACTTGCTTACTGGGCACATATACCCCCTTCCTGCCCAGGCTAAATTTCAGCTTTCGGCACTGCGTAATTTTAAATGAAAATTGCGTGGTCGTACGACGTGGCTCCCAAACAAAATTGACGTCCTTTTTTTCCCACAAACAGAGCTTTTTTTTGGTGGTATTTGATCACCTCTCCGGTTTAAATTTTTAGCGCCATAAACAAAAAAAAGAGCGACCGGGACGAAAAGTAGGGAGCTAGTTTAGACTCACACAAACCTTATTACTGAGCAGGTATCTAACCCCTTTGTGATATATATTGCTGCGGTTCATGCTATTTACTGTAAGTCCTGACTAGACTCTCTAGGAGTGCACTATATATACCTATGTTCTACATGCAATTGAAGCCTCTTTGTCGATTTGTTCTGATTTAATGCCTGTTGATGTTGTGGAAGATGCCTGTACAAACTTTTTTTTTTCAAATAAAATCTTTATGAAAAAAAAAAAAAAAAAAAAAGAGCGACATTTTTGAAAAAAAAACACAATATTTTTTACTTTTTGCTATAATAAATATCCCAATTTAAAATCAAAATAAAATATTTTTTTCTCAGTTTAGGCCGATATGTATTCTTCTACATATTTTGGGGAAAAAAAATCGCATTAAGCGTATAGTGATAGGTTTGCGCAAAAGTTATAGCGTCTACAAAATAGGGAATAGAATTCTGACATTTTTTTTATTTATTTTTTACCTCTTTCTGAAAGCACACACCTTAACATGAGAAAATTGTCTCACTTATTAGGTAGACCTATCACGGTTCAAGTTTGGGATAAGATTTGGTCTTCCATCTTTAAGGCCTCGTACACACGATCAAATCTGTCTGCTGGAAAGGGTCTGCTAGACCGTCCCAGCAGACAGATTCGATCGTGTGTACGGGCGAGCAGACGGATTTGGCCACCCAACAGATTGGAAAGCATGCTTACCAATCCGGGAACCCGTCCGCCCGACATGTCTGCTGGTTAGTACGCTAACCAGCAGACATGTCTTCTCGCACCGGCGCAGAATGGTTTCAACGCATGCGCGGAAGTGTTTTACTTCCTGGTGCGGTGACGTGGCGGCGTCAACGTCACCGCCACGTCACCGACACGTCAGCGCGCTGGCTGCTGGCGGGGATTTTGGTTTGCTCGTGTGTACACGCGAGCAAACCAAAATCCAAGCAGACAGATTTGTTCAAATCGGTCGGTCCGACCGATTTGAACAAATAGATTGCCTCGTGTGTACGAGGCCTAAGTCGTCCAAATGTGTGACCCAATGGGAAATGTCCATAAAAATTCTCATGTTTTGGTATAAAACCCCTGATGTCATTCATAAATATGATTCCTCAGTCTCGCCGCACTGCTGGCATTGCGGAAATGATACTGGTTCTTTATTTCATATTTTCTGGCAATGTTCTTTGATCCAGTCCTTTTGGCAAGAGATGAGGCTACTAATACAGGAGGTGGTGGATGTGTCCCTTCCATTTGATTCCTTGAATTTTCTATTGGGCCTTCCATTTCCAGGCTTAACCAAAAATGTCAATCGATTAACCGCCTATATTTTACTAGCTGCCAAAAGGCTTATTCTGTTGTGCTGGTTGTCTGACACTCCTCCTCTATGGTCCAGATTCCTTCACCTGGTTGCTGAGATTCGGAGGATGGAGTATTTAACAGCCTCTTTTCATGATTCTATCCCACAATTTGATAAAGTTTGGGAACCTTGGGATCGATCGGAATGTAGGACCCCTATGCCAACGGTTTCACCCCAAATTGTATTGTATTAACGTTGTTCTTTTTTTTTTTTTTATTGCTCTCTGAATTAGAATTCTACTATTTACCTATGAGTTGTTTACTTTGTATTATCCTAAAAAAACTTGCAGGTCACCCCTGTGCTCTGTGTTTCTGGACGCTGTGTACCTGTCATTTGTTGCTATTTTTCTCTTTCAAACAGTTTCTTCTTAAGAAAACTTTTTTTATTGAAAAACAAACTTGCAGCGGTACACAGAAATGCGAAATAAGATCGGAGCAAAAAAAAACAACAATTAGCCGGACCAAAAAAAGCTTCAGACATTAAACACAGGAAAACCAATACATAATAACAGGAGTACCCGCCCTATCCACCCCCGAGCCCCCAAAGGGAACACACTGCCTCAGGAGTGAGCGGTCTAGGGACCCCCCGATTTACCACCTGGCCCGCTAAGAGCAACTTAAATGAGGGAGGGCATGCCAAATATGGCAAAGCTCCGATCCGAGACAGACTCGAACAGGTCTTAAGGGTCAATATGACAAAGGGTTCAAAGGAGCTTGATATGCACCCAAAAAAAAAAAAAAACTTTCGATGACCTTAGAAAAACCACCATAAACCCTTATTGTAAAAGAAATAAAATAAAACATAGCAAAACTGTATCCAATGAAGATATATAAGACAAAACGGACCCTCACGGCCCGAACTACATCGTTATTCAAATTGTAGAAAATCGAACAGTTGAAAAGAGGGCAAAAAAGAAAAAGGAGAACAGACGAGAGAGAAAAAGACGAACAAGGAACAGGGAACACACGGAAGGCCAAGCCAGCTGCAAATTTCAAGAGCAAAATAAAAGAATCAGAGGAGGACCCCTACATGCGTTGCCCAAGGTTCCCAGATGAGCTTAAAGCCCTCAACAGAGTCAAGGATCATGTTGGAGAGCCTCTCGTTGGACATCATCCACGAGATCTTTCTCTTAGCCATTAATAGGGAAACCGAAGGAGATTTCCAAGCCTTGGTAATAGTCATCTTTGCCCCTAGTAAAATAAAAAATATTAGCGCTTGTGTACTTTTGGGGATTTTAGGGACAGGGCTGTTAAGTAGGGCAACGGTAGGATCAAAAGCAACTCCTACTCCCTTAACCTTTCTAATAAGGTGAAAGATTTTGTGCCAGAAGGACCGGATCCTGGGGCATTCCCACAGTATGTGAAAGAATGATCCAGAAAGCCCGCAACCCCTAAAACACAAGGGAGAGGGCTGCGGATAAAACTTGGCAATACGGGTGGGAACTAAGTACCAGCGGGTCATGACCTTGAGGCTCGTTTCGGAAAGCGCCACATTCAAAATGCTCTTGTAGGAACGGGCCACATTCGAATGCCACCGTTCCATTGGCCAATCGAGGTCAAGGTCACGTTCCCAGCACTTCATGTAAAGCGCTTTCTCCATGGGCTCAGCTAAAGCTGAATAAATTAAAGAAATACCCCCCTTTGTGTCCATGGCTGAGGAACACCACTGCTCATAAGGGGTCACAGAGGGTTGTTCCGGGCAGGACCTCCCAATCTGTTGTAAGAAGTGGGAGAGTTGAAAAAAGCGAAATTTCTCAGACGGGGGCATTTTGAGCTTAGAGGTGCAATAACCTAACGTAAGGGGCCCGTTTGAATTAAAAAAGTGGCCAATTCTGTATAATCCTTTGTCAAGCCACCATTTAAAGGCTACAATGTCTAACCCGGGTTGGAATCGGGGTTTGTGAAAAATATGTGCAAGTGGGTGCCAGTGGGATACCAGTGATGTCAGTTTATGCAATGAGTCACATAGAGACATAGAGTGGGACAGTGTAGGAGCTAAAATCGGTGGTCGGTTCCTAGGATGGTTCCATAAAAGGAAATCTAGGGTGAATCTTGGGGTCGCAGCTCTTTCCATGGAGACCCAATCTGGCTTGGGTCCTTTAAGGTAAATTATAGAAAACTGGCTAAGTTGGGCCGCACGGTAGTACCACCACAAATTAGGGAGCCCGAGGCCACCTTTTAGCCGAGGTCTAAAAAGCACTGTCTTAGAGAGGCGGTTACCCTTTTTTTCCCAGATGAATTTAATTATAGCAGATTGAAGAGAGTCAATATACGATTTGGTGACTGGGATGGGAAGGGAGCGGAAAAGGTACAAAATTTTGGGCAGGAGGGTCATCTTAACTGCATTCACACGGCCCAGCCAAGATAAATTATACAGAGACCATTGACGTAGATCAGTCAATAACTTTTTAACCATGGGTGGGTAATTATGTTTATGGAGAAGCTCAGTCTGTGAAGTGAGATTGATACCTAAATATGGAATAGAAGTAGAGTTCCAGGAGAATGGGAAGCGATTTTTCAAACTATCTACTTGGGATTGAGGAAGAGATACATTAAGAGCTACAGACTTGGACATATTGACTCTCAGACCTGATATCCCGCCGAAATCATTGAGGAGACGTATCACGTTAGGGGTCGTGGTGAGAGGGGCGGTGAGAAAAAGGAGGACGTCGTCCGCGAACAAGGCACATTTATGTGTCGATTGTCCACAGCGAACTCCTTGGATACCAGGGTGATTTCTGATCGCGATGGCCAAAGTTTCAATGGCCACCGCGAAAAGAAGGGGGAGAGAGGGCAACCCTGTCTCGTACCCTTTCTAATAGGGAATTGTTCCGAAAAGTGACCCTGAAATCTGACCTGTGCTCTCGGTTGGGAATTAAGTGCTTCTAAAATTTTGATAAAGTCAGGCCCAAAACCCCAGTGACGGAGCAAAGCAAAAAGATATGGCCATTCAACCGTATCAAACGCCTTTTGCAGATCAATAGAAAGCAGATAGCCTTCTTGGGAAGAACCACCATCCCAGCCTGACCTCATAAGGGAAATAACATCCACTGCTCTCCGTATCTGGTCCGGTCCCTGTCTTCCCGGGATGAAACCCACCTGATCTTTGTTAATATAAGTACCAATAAAAGATGCCAATCTATTGGCTAAAGCTTTCGTCATTATCTTCATATCGTTGTTAATTAACGAGATTGGCCTGTAGTTACTCACTTCACTGGGGTCCTTCCCTGGTTTGGGAATAACTGATATGAATGCTAGGTTTGCTGAGGGATCCAACAATGGATCCCTACGTAAGGAATTAAAAAACCGGACCAGATAGGGGACCAAAATTTCAGAAAAAGTCTTATAGTAATGATTTGAGAATCCGTCGGGGCCCGGGGCAGAGTCAGTCTTAAGGTCTTTAATAACATCACTAATCTCTGTTACCTGGAATGGTGAGTCAAGGATGGAACGATGGGATTTTGAAAGTCTGGGGAGAGGGACATTCTGTAAAAAAGTGTCAAGGTCCGTCTGGGAATGTCGAACATCAGAGGAATACAGGGATGAGTAGAAGGACTGAAAAGTCTTGAGAATCTTTTCGGGGTTCTGAGTCAAATTGCCGTTCGAGACCTTAATCTTGGGAATTGCATACGTCCTCAATTTAGGTGAGAGTTTAGCCGCTAACTGTGGGCCAAACTTGTTCGCGCGCATGTAAAACTTACTGTTCTGCCATAGCAGATGTTTGTCCGCCAAGGATGTGAGTGCCAAATTGAGCGCCAGCCTGGCTGAATCAAGTTTGGCAAGGGAAGCCCGAGAGGGGAAACGTTTATGGGTCTTACTTAGAGTCTCAAAGTCACTCTCAAGTTTCAGAATGTCCACCTTATGTTCCCGCTTCAGTTTTGACGAAAGCTGTATGATCTTCCCCCGGAGTACTGCCTTATGGGCCCCCCAGAGGGAACTGGGGGAGGTCTCACTATTGTCATTGTTCGCAAAATATTCCCGAATTACCTTCTCCAACATGGTACAATGGACCGGGTTAGAGAGAAGCGAAGCGTTAAGGCGCCACGGACGAAACCCGGGGGGAGAAATTGTATTTGCAAGTTTAACAAGCACCAAAGAATGATCAGACCATGGGACTTCATGAATGGACGCAGAAGACGCGGTGTGGACCTCTGAGGCATGTAAAAGTATATGATCAATTCTTGCATAAGTTTTGTGAGGGGCCGAGTAATGTGTGTAATCTTTCATCGTAGTATTAAGTTCTCTCCATGTGTCTATGAGTCCTAAGGAGTGTAGAAGACGGGCAATTTGAAGGCTTTGTTTCGGGGGTCTTTTGAGGTGGGGGATCCCAGCTATTGATTTATCAAGGATATTGTCAAAGGTAATATTAGAATCACCTCCCAATATCACCCTGCCTTCAAAATGCGGCGCCAGAGTAGTAAATAATTTGGAAAAAAAGTGAGTTTGTCCAGTGTTTGGGGCATAATAGGAAACTAATGTGTGAACCTTGCCTTCAATCGAGCCCTTAACAAGGATATAACGCCCTTCCTTGTCCGCGACAGTTAGAGAGTGAACGAAGTGGGTCTTTTTTGAAAACAGTATAGCTACCCCTCTCTTTTTAGTTTCAGCATTTGCCAAATAAAAAGTTGGGTATCCGCGGTGCAAAAAAGGGGGGTTATAGGTGATGGGGAAATGGGTCTCCTGGAGTAGGACAACGTCAAGGCCCCTGGAGTGATAACTCTGGAATGCCTTGCGCCTTTTGAGCGGGGAGTTTAGGCCTTGAGTATTGTGCGAGGCTACCCTAAGTGCAGCCAATCTGGGAGGTGTGTCAGCCATGGACCAAAGAGGGTGTGTGCGAGCAAACCGGAGAAAGGCTTACCTTAACCCACGAGATACCGGGAGTATACAATGAGGATTCAGGTGGAGATCGCGTGTAAATTCTCAGCGAAGTGTAGGCCCTCCGTGTGCTCTTCTGAGGAGTCAAGAGAAAACAAAAAGAAAAACATGAGGTACAAAATCTAGACATTAGGGTAAGGAAATAAGGAAAGAAAGAAAATAAGTAGAAGAAAGAAGCCTAGATAAGACTAGTTGGGAGAGAATGTAGACAGGACTAGCCAGCCAAGTCCTGAATATGAGTCCAAAACAAAGATGGACCCAGTAAGGTGACAACCCTAAAAGGGGTTGTATTCCTGCAGTCGCAAGAAGAGCGAGGCCCACACTAAAACATTTAAACTTTGGCTGGGAGACCTCCAGGCCATAGGCCCAGAAAAATACATCAAACATTTTTAATACACTGAGGAAGGTTAGAGCAGAAACAATATGGCAAACAGATTAATACTTGCTAACGCAACAGAACAAAAACCCCATCATCCCCGGAAGGAGAACAGGGTAAAAAAAACACAACAAAAAAAAAAAAAATTTGACAAATCTTGTTGAGAAGACTAGTCTTGCTAAATTAAGATATTCAAGGTAACTTGAGTAGCACGATCTCGGTGGGTATAGGGAGCAGCACTATACCAGCAGGAGACATGACACCCAATGCAGGGTGTAAAAGAACCAAAGAGATGAAGCCGGGTAGAACAGTCATCTAGGAGGACGAGAGTCTCTGGACCTTTTTGTTTGCTGCTTATTCCACAACGGGGTGATGGGGCTTCCAGTGGGAGGCCTTTTAGATGTACCAGGACAAAGAGAAGACTCCTGAGGGGGCAATTCTTGATTGATAAGACCAAGGCGCAGTAGTAGCTGTTCACCATCCATGAAGCTTGAGAAGCCATATGATTTATCCTTATATTCAAACTGGAGGCGAAATGGGAAAGACCACCAATATTTAATGGATTTCTGCATAAGAACCCCTAAAAGGGGCTTCAGGGACCTCCTCTTCTGAATAGTGGCTGGTGAGATGTCAGCAAATAACTGTATCTTGTTCCCCTGAATGTTGAGGTCATCTATGTTACGGGATCTCCTCATTACCTCCTCCTTTACACTATAGTAGTGGGGCTTGACCACCACATCCCTCGGGAGCCCGTCTTGGCGAGGAGGCTGTAGAGCTCTGTGGGCCCTGTCCAGCTCAAGCTTATGATCAGGAATGTCAGGGATAACATTTTTGATGAAAAGTTTCACTGTCTCAGGGATATTGGTCACCCCCTCAGGGATCCCTCTAATGCGAAAATTATACCTCCTGCTGCGATTCTCCAATTCATCAATTTTGGCGAGTGCAATTTCAAGTTGGTCCTGCAGCGACTGTATGCAGTTAGTATTCTGGTTGGTGCGGGCCGCGGTGTTGTCTACTGCTTGTTCAATGGCTTCCATGCGGGCTCCTATATTCTGCAGATCAGCCTTAATGGAGGATGTGATCTGTGCTGCAGTCTGAGTCAACCCCGCTGCCAGCATGTCAGAAAAGCAATTAAGAAGCTGTGCCATATCAGTTTGAGTTGGTTGAGGCATGGGGGATGGTAATTGGAAGCCAGCCTGACTCATAGGGGATTGCAGCATAGGGGTGCCCATAATGTCCGCCATAGTGCGTTTTATAAGCGATTCCGTGGAAGCTGGGGATACTATGATGGGAGGTTCACTACTCACAGGAGTTGCCAGCAGAGGTAGGATGTGCTGGATCGGGGACGATGGGTCTGCAATAGACTCTGTATCTGCTGTGTCTCCACGAGGAGATGCCACGGCCGCCATTTTAGGGCCTGAAGGAGCCGCTAGGCCAAAGTCCAGCTGACGGCTGAAACCCCTCCTTTCGCTGCTGCCTGACATCCAGGGCAATGCACCGCTATCCCCGCTGCTCACACGGACCTTCCTCGGGATAAAACTCCCAGTATATCGGGTACTGTGAGCCTCGATGTGCTAGGGCGGACCGGAGCTCCCGTTCAGCACGTCTTCCCGGAAGTCCCGCGCATGCGCACTCTCTCAAACAGTTTTTTTGATGACATTATGTTTCTGTTATAAGTCTTTTGTACCTTATGAAACAGTTTTGTCTTATTTGCTCTTTATAACCCAATAAAAATACAATAAAAAAAAAAAAGATACTTATCACACATGGTATTATTGGTTGGTTCTAGATGATAAAAGGGGTCTGGGCCGCATGGAGTTTAGGCCCAAGTCATCAGTCAGAGCAAAGTCCCAAGATGGCAGAGTGACAGCCTCATGGCAAGGCTTTGCAGCAAAAAAGGGACAGGCTCTCTGAAACAATCCTTTTTACAAAACTCAGACACAGACTCATTCAAACTCCCCCCATTACCAACCCCCTTTGCTTCTGGACCAATCAGTGTTCACAGGGCAGTCTTTCCCAAGCTTGCTTGTAGAGTGGTATTGTTCCACGACACACACACCCACACACATGAGCCAGGCCCCCCTGCTATGCAGATTCTGCCTGGGGCGAACTTCCATGTGTATAGATGCTGCCATGTCTATTAAATCCCGAAAACCAGCAATTAGCATGCATTCCAAATACATGTGAAATGCAGGGAAATCACACTCATTGACAATAGCTCTTAAGGCCGCGTACACACAATCAAATTTATCTGCTGAAACTGGTCGGCCGACCAGTTTCAGCGGACATATCCGATCGTGTGTACGACCTAGCAGACAGGTTTGCTTTGAAATTTGTCCGCTGCAAACCTGTCCGTCGGACATGTCCGCTGGTTAGTACGCCTAACCAGCGGACAGAAATCCCCCGCATGTGCCGAATGGATTTGACGCATGCATGGAAGTATTTTACTTCCTGGATTGGTCACGCCACGTCACCGCGCTGTCTGTCCGGCGGGGATTTTGGTTTGATGGTGTGTACAACCATCAGACCAAAACAGCCCAGCAGACATATCCGATGAAAATGGTCCGACGGACTGTTTTCATCGGATATGTCTGCTGGGCTGTTTTGATCGTGTGTACGCGGCCTAAAACGTATTTTTTATATCTTTTTTGCGCTATCTGTATAAAATCTTTGTTTTACAGAGCACCATTTAGTAAAAGATAAAGGGTTCTTAATTTGTTTTCAGATAGGTAAGCAATTCTTTCATCTTTTCATTCCCGACCCTTTAATCCCCCCCAAAGAAAAATGTGTAGGTCAGTGGTATACAGTATACCTGGAATCTGATGGACCGTTTTCATTGGTCAAAACCGATCGTGTGTGGACAATTCATGGGTCTAAGGTCCCCAAACCAAAGAACCAAGGGGGGGGGGAGTGGGCCAATTAGGACTATCACAGTACAGGTGCATGGGTGAAAAAATGAGGGTACATGATTAAAACAGAAAATAAACTTTATTGAAGACATGAACAGACATACTCACATAATTAAAATAATAACCAAGGACAACGCCATGCTGAAGGTCCCCAAGTGAGGAGAAAAACTTGATGGGTTGACGGTTATGACAGTCTCTACTAGTTTCGCGGACTATTCCGCTTCCTCAGGAGAAAATCTACAAATTATTGAACAATCAGTTAATAAATAAAATACATAAACATTACATCATATAAATGGGGAAACACTGGGCTGAGCTGCTCACCTAGACAGGTCCCGCCAAGATGGAGAACAGCGGGCGTAACCCAACAAGGTGCCATGCGGTAGCCAGGGGAGACGCATGGAAGGAGTGTCCTGCTAGTCTGGTATGTATAATATAAAAATGTGAAAGTTGACATCTACTTGGCTCGCCTGGGGTGAAAGGGGGAAGTGTGTGAACACCCCTCCCCTGCCTCTCTCCCCCCTTTTCCTCTTTCTCTCCCCCCCCCCTTTTCTCCCTTTCCCCCACTCACAACCTTCTCCCTCCCTGCACCCACATCCTCACTCTCACCCACTAATTTGTTATTCACGCGTGTTCACACACTTCCCCCTTTCACCCCAGGCGAGCCAAGTAGATGTCAACTTTCACATTTTTATATTATACATACCAGACTAGCAGGACACTCCTTCCATGCGTCTCCCCTGGCTACCGCATGGGACCTTGTTGGGTTACGCCCACTGTTCTCCATCTTGGCGGGACCTGTCTAGGTGAGCAGCTCAGCCCAATGTTTCCCCATTTAAATCATGTAATGTTTATGTATTTTATTTATTAACTGATTGTTCAATAATTTGTAGATTTTCTCCTGAGGAAGCGGAATAGTCCGCGAAACTAGTAGAGACTGTCATAACCGTCAACCCATCAAGTTTTTCTCCTCACTTGGGGACCTTCAGCATGGCGTTGTCCTTGGTTATTATTTTAATTATGTGACTATGTCTGTTCATGTCTTCAATAAAGTTTATTTTCTGTTTAAATCATGTACCCTGATTTTTTCACCCATGCACCTGTACCGTGATAGTCCTAATTGGCCCACCCCCCCCCCCTTGGTCCATCAGACCGTTCTCATCGGATGGACTGATCGTGTGTACGCGGCATTAGAACTTTTTGTAGTCAAGGGATGTAATAGCAGACTTTTTACTGGTGCCTGCTGTTAGGCAGCACTTTTTAGTGCCCTGTGGGCTATATTAACAATGCCCCTACAGAATGGCAGCTAAAAATGTTTAATGTACAAAAAGTAATATCTCTGAGCTGCAAAAGCCCAGAACCAGATCTAGGGACTGCAATAATACATATTTACTAAGAATGACAATGACAGTATACAAAACTAGGGTATGCCTCCCAGAAATTCAATGAAATACAATCCAGATAAATGATTATGTCGCATAAATCTGATTGATAATGAAGCTTTACTTTGTATAAACTTACTATTGTATTGTTTTCACCACCTACTCAGTATACATAGGTATTGTTATGTAGTGTATAAATGATGATAAAATATGAGTTATTTGCATATGAATGATTTAATTATTTAATATGTCACTACTGTAACAAGCAGTGTATTGTTAAAGATTGAAACACTGTTTTTAAAGATTGAAACTTCTGTTTTTAAGAATGCATTCTATGGAGCCTGATAACATTTTCTAGTATATAATTGTATGTGATATGTGGGCACACTAGAAAAGCTATTTAGCACCTGTTTATGACTGGTACATGAATCAGGCTCAAGCACTAACACTTTCTAGGCTGAATTCTTAATAGTGTCTACAATACCCTATATTATACCCCCCGCCCCAATGTGTATTCATGTATCTAATTAGAACACAAATAATAACATAACTGCAAAGTAGACCAGAAGAAGACCAGAAAATCATGTCATTCCTCTAGCATCCTGCAGACGTTTATAGTAGATCTGCTTTAAATGTATCAACATTCCAATTGGTGTACATTTATGTTTCTGGATGAAAGACCACATCCCAAAAAAAGCATATGCAACAAATCAAAATATATAGTGAAACTTTAGGGTGTATCCTCTCAAATCACACAACCAAAATAATAAAAGCATTTATTATTATCAATGATTTAAAAACTTTGCAATAAAAAGATTTGTGTCTTAAAAAATTACAATGATATAAAGCATTAAATACGAACCATATATATTCTTATAGAGACCAAAATGCTCAAAATACAGATTTTACTCAGTGTGACTACAGATTACATTTTAAATTCAAATATCCAAGATTGATGCAAAACTTTAATTGATTGGAAGGTATTTGGTGTGACCTCATTCAACATGTTTCACATATTGCTTTGTCAGGAAAGGGCGCAAAAACAATAAGATGCTTAACAAAGATTAAAGACTCCATATACTGTACCAGTGGGGATACTCAAATGACCCCCAGCTTTCTAGGAGCAGGTAAGAGAGGCAACCATATAGTACTGAGCTTGTCCCACAGGAAGAATAGTCCTCAAATAGAGGCAGCAAGCAAAGAAGTGTTTCCAAATTTCATAAGCAGAAGGAAACAAGAAGGTGGGGGGTTAATCTCAAACCTCACATAGCACTACAAAAGATGGTATCTCCTTCACTAATGCACTGTTGTGCTGTGGGCTGGGCGATGTTGGCTTCTGGTTAGGCTAATTCTCCCTCCCCATCCCCATATTCGTTGCACTATGGATCAGAGCAGCTGTGTGTTATCCCCCGTTTGCCCCTCCTTTCCAGTAGCAGTGTTTGAGAAAATCAACAGTGGCAGAGAGGACTTGCTTTGCAGCTGCTGAGGATCATGGTATATGTAGTTCCTAAAAGGGCACTGTTCAATAAAGGCTATGGCGCTGTCGACTTCACTACTCAGATGTCTCTGCACACAGATTAGGAGAGAGCAAGACTTTTTCTGGGCAATTCACGAGAATCTAGTTCAGGACACTAGGGAGTACAGACAAGCTGCTGGGGTTCAGACTATGGTTCAGACTGAGTTACTGTTAGTGCCTGTGTGTGGTTATTGGAGCTGGGCAATCATTGGACCCAGGTATGCCTACCCCATGGAGTGACTGAGCCCTTCTGAGCAGCCAGGGAGTGGAGAAACTAAACCACAGAGAGTCTCTGTTTCTTGGAACCCGAGCCAGACCTGTTGCTTTGTGTTCCCACATCAGGGAGGGCCTGACTGTGAGGACTGATCTTTCTGGGAGAGCTGACTGCCAAAATGAATTGGACTAGATCAATTGCATACCAGAAGTGCTGACCTGAATTCCCAACTTGGAATCCCAAGCTTAATCCCTTACTGTCTATGGTTAATGGCAAGGGAGACTACTCCTTACCTAACAGCCCATTAGCCATCCATTAAGTACAGGTTTAAAGAGACAGTTTTAAATGCATCAAATTACAGAAAGGCCCCAATAATAGCTGGCTTAATAGAAATCTCCAGGTGTACCCCATGTAAGGAACACATACACCCACTTGCTATTAGGGCTGTATGTGTAAAGTGCACTCTAGGACATTTCTTTAGGTTAGTTAATGTTGTTATATCGTCCTCTATATACCAGCTGAAATGTTGTTTACCTGTATTAGTTATTGCTTAAAGTCCACCCTATATCAGATCTACTGTATCTATGCTAAGAAGGGGAGATAGGGGGAAGGGACTTCACACACGAGGGAAGGGGGTAGAGAGCATCAAGGACAGTTCGGAGTGTTCAGAGATGGATCAGTGGTCATTGGTTCCATTCAGTGTCGTACCATGGTCGCCACGGATTCCAATAAGTCGCTAGAGTGGGGCAGGAATATTTCCTGCGAGCAAGGATAGTCTCACACAGGTAGTGATTGTGTATTAATTTCACTACGTCCGTCACTGTGGGGATGATATTAGATTTCCAGTTCCTGGCAATGAGAAGTCTGGTTGCCAGCAGAACGTGAGACGTCACTAGCTTCAAGGGAGGTGGTATGTCTTCGATGATCAGGTTGAGAATAGCCAGTATTTGCTCTATCGAAGTCCACAGGTGTCTTAAGTGGGGACATGTCCAGAATATGTGGATAAGAGTGCCACCGCACCCTCTCCAGCAGTCAGGTGAAGTATGGGGATGGAATTTAGCTATTCTGGATGGTGTCAGGTACCACCTCAGTAGTAGCTTCTGGGAGAGTTCCCACAAGGCTGTACAAGAGGTGGATTTGTATATAGACCTAACTGCTGCCTGCCACTGCTGGTCAGAAAATTGGGTCTGGAAGTCAGATTCCCAATCAGTGAGGGGTTTGGATTTAAGGAAGGAGTTTTTTTCTTGTAGGGACGAGTAAAGTATAGAGGTGCCTTTGGTCGAGCGTGTCTGAGCAAAGAGGTATTGCCATATGTTTACGGGTAGGTGTCCTTCCATAGAAGGTGTGGCTGAGAGACAGTGTCGTAGCCTATAGTAAATAAAGTAGTCAGAAGTGGGAGCCTGGAAAGTGGTCTGGAGATGTAGAAATGAGGAGTTAGTCACTAGGTGTCGCAGTTCATAGGTGTATGTCATTCTCTCAGTCAACCATTTTGGGATGTGTAAATCTGGGGATGATAGTGTCAGTGTTTTTATAGGTATGGGAATGGGTTTACTTGGTGCAGTCGACCATTTAGCACAGGTCAGCAATCTCCAGGCTTTAACAGAGGCTTGAATGGTGGGTGAATATAGGCCAAGGTGAGGATTAGTGACTAGTGTGCCAAATAACCAGTGGGACAGGCTATTACCCGGGATCATGTTGGATTCTATGTCACTCCAAAGTGTGGAGGGTGTTGCTGCCATGGGAGCACATATCCCATACCTCCTACAGATCTATGTTTGGTAATCTTGGCCAAACTACATCTGGGTTTCCTACCTTGCCTTATGTAGCGTCCCAAGATAGATTGCAGGGCTGCTAGGTAAGATTGTGAGAGAGGTATTGGGAGTGTTCGGAACACATATAATAGCTTGGGCAAAACCATCATTTTGAATGCCGCAAGTCGGCCTGCCCAGGAGAATTTGTATTTGGAGATTCTCGTGGTTTCAGAGGCAAGCATTTGTTTCAGCTCAACATAATTGCGGGGAAACAAAGCCTTTGTGGATATAGTTAAGGTAATACCTAGGTAAGAAATTCCGGAGTCTGCCCATGGGTAGGGGAATTTGTTCCTAAGCAAGTTGCTGGTGATAGCATCTAATCCTAAATCTAAGACATAAGATTTGTTTTCATTTACCTTGTAGTAGGATATGCTACTAAATCTCTGTAACAGCAATTGTACCGAAGCCAGGGAAGAAAGGGGATCTGTCATCATAATTATCACGTCGTCCGCAAATAGGTTGATTTTGTGTTCTAAGGTGCCAATTCTAAACCCTGAAATCGTGTCTTGTTTTCTGATGTGTTCTGCTAGGGGTTCCATGATAAGGTTAAAGATAAGTGACGACAGGGCACAGCCTTGGCGTGTGCCATTGGTGATTAAAAAAGGCTTTGAAAGCATTTCCGACGTGTATACTTGGGCTGAGGGGGAAGAATACAATGCCATTATGGCGGAGAGAATAGGGCCCTGAAATCCAAATTTAACAAGTGTAGCCCGCATGTACCCCCAGTGGACTCGGTCGAACGCCTTCTCTGCATCCAGCGATAGGAGCAGAGAAGGCGTTCGAGTAGACCAGGGGTGTCCAAACTTTTTTTAAAGAGGGCCACATTTGATGAAGAGAACATGCTCGAGGGCCGACCATTTTGCCTGACATTTTTTGAACCATTAAAATTTGATCCAAGTGTGTTTGCCTGAGCCTAATACACTGCACAGCGAGAATTCTCTTGCCTTTGTAGCTGTGTGTGCTGCTCAGGACTAAGGTTGAGCTTGGGCGTGTTATTTGGATATACCGTATTTATCAGCGTATAACTCGTACAGGTATACCATTGCCATGAATGCAGCCTCACCATTGCTATGAATGCAGCCTCCCCATTGCAATCAATGCAGCCTTACCATTGCAATCAATGCAGCCTCACATGTGCTATGAATGCAGCCTTACCATTGCTATCAGTGCAGCCTGATCGATGCCCATGTGCAGCCTCGGAGGGGACCAGGAGAGACAAGTGCCGTCAGATTACAAACAGGAGAATTTCTTGTTTACTTGTGGCCTCTTAAATACAAAATCCCGCCTCCTATGATAAACAGAACAGTCATCCAACGGCATCCCAGGAAACAGGACTTCCTATTACAGATGCCGCTGAGTAAACAGGAGATTCTCTTTATGTAATCTGACGGCGCACGTCCTGTCCCCTCCGAGGCAGCGCCGATAAATACGGTATATATCTTTTGTGGCCCCCAGGGCACAGGGCACATGTGAGGCTGCAATGGCTATATATATCCAAGTCCCCAGGGGGCCATATTAAATCACCAGGGGGGCCGCAATTGGCCCCCGGGCCGGACTTTGGACATGCCTGGAGTAGACTCTGCGGCATGGATGATGTTAATGATCTTACGGGTCGCATCAAAGGTTTGTCTGCCTTTGGTAAAACCAGACTGGTTCTTGTGTATGAGCATGGGCATTAGGTCCACTAGACGGTTGGCTATGAGTTTTGCATAGATTTTAGCATCTAAAATTAGGAGAGAGATGGGTCAGAAATTTTGGGCACAGGTGGGTTCCTTTCCCGGCTTCGGTAGCGTAATAATTAGAGCAGATAACATTTCAGGGGGAAGAGAGGAGGATGAGGCAGCGTCGTTACAAATTCTAGCAAGGAATGGTGATAAGATGGAGCCAAATTTTTGGTAGAACTCACCCGTTAGGCCATCGGGGCCCGGGATTTGTTGGAGGGCAATCTTGAGATCGTGTGCTGAATTTCTAGGGCGGTAAATGGGGCATTAAGTGTCTCCAATTGATCCTCAGACAATTTCGGGAGATTGATTTCCTGGAGGAATGCTGCTATGTCTTGAGGGGATGGTTGGAGAATGGATTTATCATCTTTCAAATTGTACAGGGTGGTGTAATAGTGGCTAAAGACATTGGCAATTTCCGAAGGGTGAATTAGTTTTTGGTTTGAGGAGGGATGAAACAAATGGGTGATTTTAGTCTTGGATAGGTGGCCCTTAATCCTATTAGCCATAGCTTTACTGGCTTTATTGCCCGTAAAGTAATGGAGGGCTCTAAAGTGGGTATGGGCTCTATCAAAGGAATCCAGCAAGTGGGCTCTCAATTCTTGTCTTAAGAGATCTAGTTTACGTTTGGTAATACTACTAGGAACTAATTGATTTTGAGTTTCCAATATTTTTATATCTGAGGTAAGGGTGTCTAAACGCTGTGATCTCATCCTCTTCTCTCTAGCCCCCAGTTGAATAAAGAGTCCCCGCACAAATGCTTTATGGGCATTCCACAATACATTATGATCATTCACAGAGTCAGCTTTAAGGGAGAAAAACTCAGTTAGGTGTTCTCTGATATACTCAGAGTGAATTGGGAAGTGAATGAGAGAGGCATTGGCTCTCCAAACCTTTGATCGAGAAGAGGGAGAGGAGTCGTTTATGGACATAGTGACAGGTGCGTGGTCGGACCACGTGATGGAGGAGATGTCGGATGCTGAGACTTTGGGGAGGGACCATTTGTCCACCAAGAAATAGTCAATCCTTGTGTAGAAATTATGCTGAGGAGAGAAGTCTCTTTCGGTAGTATGGAGGCACCTACAGACATCATAGAGATCGTGAGATCGTATGAAAGAGCCCATGGGTGAGGCTGTTCTGCCCGAGCGGGAGGAAGCATCAATCGAGTTGTCAGGCACTATATTAAAGTCTCCGCATAGTATGAGGTGACCTTGCTTGAAACGGTTGATTTTTTTCATTCGTTTGGACAAAAAGTTGATCTGTCTTTTGTTAGGGACGTATACCGTCACAACGGTATATCTGACATTGTTAATGGAGCAGTCCAACGCTAAGTATCTGCCAGTGACGTCTGCCATGCTGTCGTGGAGAGTGAACGTTACAGGGCCAGATTCTCATATATTTGCGGCGGCGTAGCGTAAGCCATTTACACTACGCCGCCGCTGCGTACTAGAGCAAGTGCTTTATTCTCTAAGCACTTGCTCCGTAGTTTGCGTTGGCGTTTCGTAAATCGCCAAGCGTAAACCCGCGCAATTCAAATAGGGCGGCTTGTATTTAAATTAAGCGCGCCCCCGCGTCGCACGAACTGCGCATGCGCCGGCCGGGGAAAAAGCCCAGTGCGCATGCTCCAGCTCACGTCGGGAAGCGTCGTTGAAACCGACGTCAAAACGACGTGAGCGTCATTTACGCAAGTCCCTATTCGCGAACGAGTTAGTAAAACGACGTAAGCGACGGAAAAAGCCGACGCTGACCCGACGCCATACTTAACATGGCGTCCGACGGGACACGACGGCATCCGACGGGACCTCGTAAGGTTACTCCACATAGAAGCTGGGGTAACCTTACGAGTTCGTAAACGACGTACGCGACGACGGGGCGGCGTAAAAGCGATCGAGAATCGGCGTTCTACTTCATTTGCATATGCAAAGGAAAAAACAACGTAAAGGCCACCTAGTGGCCGGAGTTGTCATTACACCTACGATCCGAAAGTGTAATTGTATTACACTTGTCGGATGTAGAAGCGTATCTATGCAAAAGTGATGCTAAGCATCACTCGCATAGATACGAGACAAAAAAAAAGGCGATACGACGGGGTATCTGAGATACTCCGTCGTAACGCCTCTGAGAATCTGGCCCACAGTGTTTTTGATGGCGATCAAGACAACATTTTTCTTTTCAGGGCCAGAGGCTTTGAATATATTTGGAAAGTGCTTATTGGTACAAGTCGGTTCTGCAGTGGATTTAAAGTGCGTTTCTTGCACACAGAGGACGTCACAGTGGGATGTGTGGGCAGTTTTCCACAGTGATGCCCGCTTAACCGGGTGGTTCAGGCCCTTTGCATTCAGGGTGAGGAATTTCGGCATCGTGGTAAAGGCAGTGCAATGGGTATGTATAGATAGGTACTCACAGTTCGTTGAAGGTAGTCAATCGGTTTAAGGAGGTAGTAGGTGAGAGGTATTTCCGCTGTCCAGGGAGTGGGTCTTCTCTTATGTAGAACAACAGGAAGATGGGTGCAGCAGGGGCACCAAGGTCAGCAGTATGTCAAAACTGCTGAAAACTTACAGGGTGAAAGTTCGTGGGTTAACTGCAATGAGCAGGCACCAACCGGAGTGCTTTGTACAAGTAGTAGTAGAGGTACACTAACCGCAAGGTCACATCCCAGCACTAGGGTGGGAATCCATGTCGGTGGGGTGCGTATCGTCAGGGATTGGCACCTGGGGTGATGGATTGCTTCCAGGGATGATGCGCCATTTTTTGAGGAGCTGAATGCCTTCCTCCACTGAGTGGATGTTGTGTTTCACCCTGTTCCTGGTGACCATGATCTTGCGGCCGCTAGTGAGGGGAGACTGTCCAGGGCAGGCCTTACCTCAGGTGTCTGAGAACCGGGATCCAAGCGCATCCGCGCTTTGGCAGGGCTGGCGGTAGAGCAGGCCGTTCCAGAGAGTGCAGGAGGATCTGGAGGAAATGAGTGTGGGGGACAGACGAATCCTCATCCTCAGACAGGTCAGTGTATGTCTTCTCCCCTCGCGGCGAGCAGTTGCGGGCGCCATCTTGGTCATGAGACCTGTGAGGTCGCGAGAAGGAATCTGTCAATTTCCGCGGCTGGCGGTAATCTTTTCGTTTGCGGGATGACCCGTCTGGGTTCCCCAGCGTATGCTGGTTAGAATGGTGCATTTTTTGCGATGTGGGTTAGCGTTGCAGTCGCTCGAATCTCCGTTTGGTGCAGGATCTGGGAGATCAGACGTCCATGCAGCTCGGCAGTTGGCCACGCCCCCGCTTTTCTGCTTCTTCAAGAGCTATGAATCAGCATATAAATAAGCACTACTAGGAATTCTAGAGTTGAGAAAAGGACGAATGCCAGCACCAACAGTGGCAATATATCGCAGGGGAAGTACACCCGGGCCAGTGTAGCTTATAGTGATATCAGATATTCTTCCCACAGAGTATAAAAAACTAAAACAAAAAGACAATGTTCTAGGATGGTCATCTGAAGGTGACCAGAGAAGTTGTCATAAGGCCACAATAGGTAGAGACGAGCAGGTCAATAGCATCTGCCAAGATAGTCATACTGTCAGGACCGATCTGCCCTATAGGCTTACTATGCAAGCCGCTTAGGGCCCCCAAAGCTGTGGAGGGCCCCCCAAATTACTAGTGGCCCCGCCTGGTGAGAAGTCATTTTCGGCCCCTCATCCTGCTTCTCAACTTGCTGGCAGCATGGGAGAAGAGGTAGTAAGTCAGCACCCCCTGCTTCTCACTTTAATGTAAGATGTCATTTCTGATAGCAGAGCACCCCCTTCCCCGCTTCTCAACTTTATTCTATAATGTGACATGTCATTTTGCTTAGGGCCCCAGGGAGGTCAGGATCGGCACTGCATACTGTCATACCTGCCTGCTCAGAGATGGAGGATGCTGTCATGTTTGCCTAGTTGTCCAACTGAAGGGACAGTATGTCTATCTTGGCCAGGGCCGGCGCTAGGCATAGGCAAATCAGGCGGCTGCCTAGAGCGCCAGTGTAGGGGGAGCGGCAAAATCCGGATCCCCAGCCACTCGCTGGAGATTCGGTGTAAAATGCCTCCAGGATCTGCGTTTTTTTTAAAACATGCTTTATGGCGCCAGCCGCCAGGCTAGGTGGGGCGGTTGCGCCAGTGAAGACATCACACTCTCTATCCCAAGCCTGCAGACAGTGCCACCGTAGCAGCGGCAGTGAGAAGATGAGGGGAGAGAGCTGGGACTACAAGTAGAAGCTGGCCGGAAGTGCTGCATGATCGATGGAACCGGCGGGGGGTGAGATGGAAGCTTAGCTCTGCATGTAAGTCCTGCCCGGGATTGCTGTAATATCCAATCCCCCCTCCTGGTCGCTCAGGGATCTGTTAAGAGGAGCGGTGGACAGGCAGAGCAGAAAGGAGAGGACAGGCAGCAGCGCCGCTCTCCTTGAGGAAAGCCTTCACCGCCGCTGGCTCAGGTACATAGTGTAAGCACAGCCAGGCAGTATGATCTGTGTTGCATCCAGCGCCCAGTCACATGAAATAAAAAACGGACTTTGCTGTCAAGTTTTTCAAGTTTTACTGCCTTGTGTACAGGGAGGAAAAGATATATATATATGTTTGTGTGTGTGTGTGCGGGGGGGGGGGGGGGTACAGAGGGGACTGGTGGGGGGATACAAAGGGGGAACTGGTGTGTGTGTGGGGGTACATAGGGCGGATCTGGTGGGGGGTACAGAGGGGGAACTGCTGTGTGTGTGGGGGGTATAGAGGGGCAACTGGTGGGAGGGGAACTGGTGTGTGTGTGTGTGTGGGGCAGATGTGCGGGGGAACAGAGAGGGAACTGGTGTGTTGGGGGGGCAGAGGGGGAACTGATGGGAGGGGTAGAAAGAGGGATCTGTTGTGTGCGGGGGGGGGGTACAGAGGGGGAACTGGTGTGTGTTTGGGGCAGATGTGCGGGGGTACAGAGAGGGAACTGGTGTGTGGGGGGGGGCAGAGGGGGAACTGGTGGTGGGGTACTGAGGGAAATCTGGTGTGTGTGGCAGATGTGCGGGGGAACAGAGAGGGAACTGGTGTGTGTGTGGGGGGGGGGGGCAGAGGGGGAAATGGTGGGGGGGGGGGTAGAGAGGGGGGATCTGGTGTGTGTGTGTGTGGGGCAGATGTGCAGGGGTACAGAGAGGGAACTGGTGGGGGTAGAGAGGGGGATCTGGTGTGTGCTGGGGGTACAGAGGGGAAACTGGTGGGGGGGGTAGAGAGGGGGATCTGGTGTGTGCGGGGGGGGTACACAGGGGGAACTGGTGTGTGTGGGGCAGATGTGCGGGGGAACAGAGAGGGAACTGGTGTGTGTGGGGGAGGCAGAGGGGGAACTGGTGGTTGGGTACAGAGGGGGATCTGGTGTGTGTGTGGGGCAGATGTGCGGGGGAACAGAGTGGGAACTGGTGTGTGTGGGGGGTAGAGAGGGGGATCTGGTGTGTGTTGGGGGTACAGAGGGGGAACTTGTGGGGGAGGTAGAGAGGGGGATCTGGTGTGTGCGGGGGGGGGTACACAGGGGGAACGGGTGTGTGTGGGGCAGATGTGCGGGGGAACAGAGAGGGAACTGGTGTGTGTGGGGGGGGGCAGAGGGGGAACTGGTGGTTGGGCACAGAGGGGGATCTGGTGTGTGTGTGTGTGTGGCAGATGTGCAGGGGTACAGAGAGGGAACTGGTGTGTGGGGGGGGGGGGGGGCAGAGGGGGAATTGGTGTGGGGGTAGAGTGGGGGATCTGGTGTGTGCTGGGGGTACAGAGGGGGAACTGGTGTGGTGGGTAGAGAGGGGGATCTGGTGTGTACGGGGGGGTACAGAGGGGGAACTGGTGGGGGGGGTTACAGAGGGGGAACTGGTGTGTGTAGGGGAAAAGGGGTGCAGGGAGGGAACTGGTGTATGTGTGGGGGGGCATAGGGGGAACTGGTGGTGGGGTACAGAGGGGGATCTGGTGTGTGTGTGCGGGGGAACTGGTGTGGGGGGGCAGATGTGTGGGGTACAGAGGGAACTGGTGTGTGTGGGGGGTACAGAGGGGGAACTGGTGTGTGTGGGGGTGAGGAAGTGAGCCGGTACCATCCTCTAGTGGTCTTTGGGCCAGGTCCAGGGGCACAGGTGCAGGCATGTGGACCATGGCTGAAGTATAGGTGAAGAGCCACCGCAAAAATCTCAATCTCAGTGAAGGGAGGGGCGAAAGGGAGGCGGGGGGGGGGCAAAATGAGGCTTCGCCTAGGGTGTCAAAAATCCTTGCACCAGCCCTGATCTTGGCGGATGCTAATGACCCACTGTGGCCTCATAACAACTTCTCTGGTCACCTTCAAAAGGCTATCCTAGAACGTTCTCTTTTTGTTGTTTTTTATGCCCTGTGGGAAGAATATCTGATATCAATATAAGCTATCCTGTCCTGGGTGTGCTTCCCCTGCGATCTATTGCTGTAGTTGGTGCTGGCACTCCTCCTTATATATACACTGGGATTCCTAGTAGTGCTTATTAGATTGATTGCAACATATACATATGCTGGATATTCTTTATGCTCCATGCAAACATAAGCTAAAAAAAAGCTTAAAAAAATGCCAGTAGCTTTGCAGGGAGCCTTTTTAGCTTTTTATTACAATAGCTTTAATCAGCGTTTTTCAGTGTAGCTTTTCTTTTTTACTTTTCAATGGATAAAAAAATGCCAAAAAACTCTGGCGCCAGCATTTTTCGGCGTTTTGCATTTTTGTGTTTTTTCCCCGCCGAAAAACAGCACTTTGAATGCAAATTTCGGGCGTTCAGAAAAAAGCCAATAAATTCCAAAGCTCATTAACACTAAAAACCACCCATGGGCACATAGGCTAATATAGAATTTGGTATATGGGCTTTAAAGAAAAAGCCAAAATGCCAATAAACTACAGTTTATCAGCTTCTGTGTGCATGGAGCCTTATAGCTCCTGAAGAAGCAGAAAAGCAAAATATGTTGAGCAACGAGCATTGTGATTCATACAGTATTTATCTATGTTGTATATGTACAAATTGATTTTATGGAATGAGGTCAGCTTGTGCTGGCCCGCTGTTTTTTTTTTTTTATTTTGGATCTAAATAATAATAATAAAAAAACATTTAGAACAATTTCTGTGTTTGTGGAACTGTAAAAATCCCCTTTCCCTACCTTTTCAAAAATTCTACTTTATTTGATCTATGGATGTAGGTGACTTATTCAGAGCACAATTAAAGCAGAACTTGAGCCAAAACTAACAAGATAAAAATGAATAGGTCATTTAACCACTTCAATGTTGGGCACTTTCACCCCCTTCCTGCCCAGGCCAATTTTCAGCACTTTGAATGACCATTGCATGTAACATTGTACCCTAACAATATTTTTATCATGTTGTTCACACAAAATAGAGCTTTCTTTTGGTAGTATTTCATTTATTTATGTATTGGTAAATAAATGAAAATAGACCAAAAGTTTCTGTTATACAATTTTGCAAATAAATAATCTTACTTCAAAAATTTAGGTCAAAATGTATTTGGCTACGTTTCTTTGATGACCTAAACCAATGTATATTATTTAGTCTATAGGAATGTTATGCAGTCCACAAACCATGGTATATATCTGAAAATTAATTAACCACTTCCATACCAGGCACTTACGCACCTTCCCGCCCAAGCCAATTTTCAGCTTTCAGCACTGTCGCACTTTGAATGACAATTGCGCGGTCATGCTACACCAGTGATGGCGAACCTTGGCACCCCAGATGTTTTGGAACTACATTTCCCATGATGCTCATGCACTCTGCAGTGTGCCAAGGTTCGCTATCAATGTGCTACACTGTACCCAAACAAAATTATTTTTTTCTGTTAACTTTTTGGTAAATAAGTATGTTTTCTCCTTTAATTACAGGCACTTATATGGCAGCACTGATGGGCACTGATGAGGTGCCACTGATGGACACCAATGAGGTACTACTGATGGGCACCGATGAGGTGGCACTGATGGGCACTGATAGGCAGCGCTGGTATGCGGCACTGATGGGCACTCATAGGTGGCACTGGTGGGCACTCATAGGTGGCACTGATGGGCACTCACAGGTGGCACTGATGGGCACTCATGGGCAGCACTGGGCACTCATAGGCGGCACAGAATGGCACTCATGGGTGGCACTTATGGGTGGCAGTGATGGGTACTTATGGGTGGCACAGATGGGCAATGATAGGTGGGCACTGGGCATGGATTGGCACTGAGGGGTGGCACTGAATGACACTGTGGGGTGGCACTGATGGACTTTGAGGGGTGGCACTGATGTATCTGTTGCCAGTCAGTGCCCATGTGTGGGCACTGACTGGCATCTTTCTTTTTTTTTTTACTTGTATGTTTTTTTTTTTTTTTTTAATCCTGGTTTTATAATTTTGCCGTTTTTTTTTTTTTGCCCTGCCAGTGTGGGCATTCCCTGGTGGTCTAGTGTGGGCACCCGAGGGGGGGGCTGCGCTGATTAACAATCAGCGTGAACCCCCCCTGTCAGGAGAGCCCCCGATCGGCTCTCCTGTACTCGGGTCTGTCAGACGCGAGTGAGGAAGAGCCATCTACGGCTCTTCCTGTTTACATCGTGATCAGCCGTGATTGGACACGGGCGTGCGCGGCATGAAATCCTGTAGGACGTTGGTGAACGTCCAGTCAGGATTTCATAACCACTTCCCGGACGTCAATCTCCTATTGACTGGGCGGGAAGTGGTTAATACTGATGTACAGATGGCCTATTTCATTTCTGTTCAGGACAGGACAGTTTTTCCCCTAATTGCCTCTTTTTGGAATGTAGATAGTCCAGGGTATTTAGCAAGAGTTTTTTGTCATATTTGTTTTGAAAAATAAAGAAATTATTATTATTTTTGTAATACTGTCACTAGTATAGAATCATCATGCAATGGATGTGGTAGTAATCAGGGACACTGGTGACAGTACAAAAAAAAACAAAAAACATCTATGTATTTTAGATGTATTATATATATATATATATATATATATATATATATATATATATATATATATATATATATATATATATATATATATATATACAGTGCCCTGCAAAAGTATTCGGCCCCCTTGAACTTTGCAACTTTGCAACCTTTTGCCACATTTCAGGCTTCAAACATAAAGATATAAAACTGTATTTTTTTGTGAAGAATCAACAAGTGGGACACAATCATGAAGTGGAACGAAATTTCAACACATTTTTAACAAATAAAAAACTGAAAAATTGGGTGTGCAAAATTATTCAGCCCCTTTACTTTCAGTGCAGCAAACTCTCTCCAAAAGTTCAGTGAGGATCTCTGAATGATCCAATGTTGACCTAAATGACTAATGGTGATAAATAGAATCCACCTGTGTGTAATCAAGTCTCTGTATAAATACACCTGCACTTTGATAGTCTCTGAGGTTTAAAGCACAGAGAGCATCATGAAGAACAAGGAACACACCAGGCAGGTCCGAGATACTGTTGTAGAGAAGTTTAAAGCTGGATTTGGATACAAAAAGATTTCCCAAGCTTTAAACATCCCAAGGAGCACTGTGCAAGCGATAATATTGAAATGGAAGGAGTATCAGACCACTGCAAATCTACGAAGACCTGGCCATTCCTCTAAACTTTCAGCTCATACAACGAGAAGACTGATCAGAGAGGCAGACATGATCACTCTGGAGGAACTGCAGAGATCTACAGCTGAGGTGGGAGACTTTGTCCATAGGACAACAATCAGTTGTATACTGCACAAATCTGGCCTTTATTAAAGAGTGGCAAGAAGAAAGCCATTTCTTAAAGATATCCATAAAAAGTGTTGTTTAAAGTTTGCCAAAAGCCACCTGGGAGACACACCAAACATGTGGAAGAAGGTGCTCTGGTCAGATGAAACCAAAATCAAACTTTTTGGCAACAATGCAAAACGTTATGTTTGGCGTAAAAGCAACACAGCTCATCACCCTGAACACACCATCCCCACTGTGAAACATGGTGGTGGCAGCATCATGGTTTGGGTCTGCTATTCTTCAGCAGGGACAGGGAAGATGGTTAAAATTGATGGGAAGATGGATGGAGCCAAATACAGGACCTGGAAGAAAACCTGATGGAGTCTGCAAAAGACCTGAGACTGAGACGGAGATTTGTCTTCCAACAAGACAATGATCCAAAACATAAAGCAAAATCTACAATGAAATGGTTCACAAATAAACATATCCAGGTGTTAGAATGGCCAAGTCAAAGTCAAGACCTGAATCCCATCGAGAATCTGTGGAAAGAACTGAAAACTGCTGTACACAAAACGCTCTACATCCAACCTCACTAAGCTCGAGCTGTTTTGCAAGGAGGAATGGGCAAAAATTTCAGTCTCTCGATGTGCAAAACTGATAGAGACATACCCCAAGCGACTTACAGCTGTAATTGCAGCAAAATTATATATTTATGTATATATTTGTTTTTCTTCAGATTTTCTTCTGATCTGTGTTTTTAATACCCTTTAACCAGCGCAATATAATGTTACCATAGTAACATTTTACTACTCTAGGGAAGTGAGCTATACTTTTTTTTTTTTTGTGTACAACTATTGTTTGCTTATAGCAATGAATTTCATTGCTATATGCAATCATTTTACTAAGTTAAATTGATTATTTAAATTTGTTTTGTTGTTATTAGCTGTGATTGGCCACAGCTGATCACATGGCACAGATGGGCCGTGATTGGCCAAGTATGTAATATGTGATCACTAGGGATGAGCTGAACACCCCGCCCGGTTCAGTGCGCACCAGAACATGCGAGCAAGCAAAAAAATCATTCGAACACCGTTAAAGTCTATGGGACACAAACATGAAAAATAAAAAGTGTTAATTTTGAAGGTTAATATGCAAGTTTTTGTCATAAAAAGTTTTTGGGGACCTGGGTCCTGCCCCAGGGGACATGTTAAAACAGCCCTTTTTTCGGGACCATTGATTTAAATAATGCTTAACCACTTGCTTACTGGGCACATAAACCCCCTTCGTGCCCAGGCGAAATTTCAGCTTCCGGCACTGCGTCGCTTTAACTGACAATTGCGCGGTCGTGCGACGTGGCACCCAAACAAAATTGAAAAAAGAAAAAAAGTGTAGCGCCAAAACTATATAGATGTAGGAAAAACCATAAATGGCCAGGGTGATGTAGCTACCAGCCAAAATACAGTAAGGCCTAAGGTGCAGCCTTCGTGAAGAAGATCATAGACTATAAGCTATGAAACACCAGCTATTGAGCTGGGTGAAACAAATAACAATATTCAAAAAAAAACACAAACTGAAGGTTATGTGAAAAGTGTTGCAACAAAACAAGTGCAGCTGAAAACAAATGCAAGAGGTCCTGAAAACAGCAAAAAAAAGGGGGGAGGGGGGATAGGTGTAGGTTTGAGGATGTTGATATTCCAGTTTCCCCAAAACAGACTGATTGTTCATTCAGTTTGAAACACCTCATCCATATACATGGGCAATCCTTTCCCTCAGAAACAGGTCATCTTCCCAGGACATTCCTTGGCATATATATATTAAGGTACTCTTACCGACTTTTGTTGACCCACGGCTCACCGTATGGTGGGTAGGTCTTCAAAGCTTGTATAGGCTAGCCGCCCTCCGATCATCCCAATGGGTAAATCGATGTCCCAGGTTGTGATGCTGTAGGCAGATCCCAAAAGGAGAGCAGGTATCGCTGGCCTCAGGAACGTCAGACAGAACAGTGAAGATGTGAGACTCCGTATTTCATGGAAGATATGAAAAAAAGAGGGCGAGAACACCTCCTCATCGTGTAGAAATTTATTAAAAGTTGATCAAAAAGTATTGACACAGCAAAGAGATCTGCAAATCTCATTAAAAATTCCAAGCAAGGATACAGTCCATGTACCAAAATATAAAAGCAAAAAAAAAAACAAAAGATAAAAAGTTCCACACTGCACATCAAGGAAACCACAGCAAGCAAAAATCCTGGTAGTAACGCAATAGTGGTGATAAAAGTCCAGTTAACCGACCGGTTTCTTCTTCACAGACATCTACTGGGTTATGGAACTGAACCCCATCATCACCTGCGCCATTAAATAGCCCCCTGATTGCCATACCTGTGATCAACACCTGTTCACACAACGTCCATCTGGCATGCGTCTCACTGCTGTTGCTTCCTCCAAACAAAATTGGCGTCCTTTTTTTCCCCACAAATAGAGCTTTCTTTTGGTGGTATTTGATCGCCCGTGCGGTTTTTATTTTTTGCGTTATAATGAAAAAAAGAGCAACAATTTAAAAATATATATATATTTTTTACTTGTTGCTATAATAAATATCCAATTTTTATTTATTTTTTATATTTTTTTTTCTCAGTTAAGGCCGATACGTATTCTTCTACGTATTTTTGTAAAAAAAAAAAAAAAAAATCACAAAAAGTGACTGCTTTGCGCAAAAGTTATAGCACCTACAAAATAGGGGACATAATTATGATTTTTTTTATATTTTTTTTTACTAGTAATGGCGGCGATCTGCGATTTTTATTGGGACTGCGATATTGCGACGGACACATCGGACACTTTTGACACATTTTTGGCGCCATTCACATTTATACAGCGACCAGTGCTATAAAAATGCACTAATTACTGTATAAATGTGACTGGCATTGAAGGGGTTAACACTAGGGGGTGAGGAAGGGGTTAAATGTATTGCCTGGGTGTGTTCTAACTGTGTGGGGGGAGGGGGTGACTGGGGGAGGTGACCGATGCTGTCTCCCTATGTACAAGAGAAACAGCATCTGTCACCTCACTGACAGGACGTGAAGCTCTGTGTTTACACACAGAGCTCCACGTCCCTGCTCTCTCACCGACGATCGCGTGTACCTGACGGACATCGCGGCCGCCGGGTACACGAATCGGATCCTCGGTGATGCGTCGGGACTGTTTTTCCCCGCGGCGCGCCACCCTGTGGCACGCGTGGGGAATTACAAGCAAATCACGTCCAAAGACGTGACCCCGGCGCCTCAGGTCCGCGCTGTTCACGTATTCTGTTAATAGCGCGGACCTGAAGAGGTTAAAGTGAAACAATAAAAGTGAAATATTCTTTTACATTTCGTACCTGGGGGCTGTCTATAGTATGCCTGTAAAGTAGCGCATTTTTCCCAGGTTTAGAACTGTCCCTGCACAAAATGTATTTCTAATTTTTTTAAAACTACTCACGGCTATTCATGAATTGTCGGGTCCCGTCAATACAGATCAAAGTCATGGAAAAAAGTTCCCCCCCAGTCCATTACCAGGCCCTTTGTGCCTGGTATGAATGTTAAGGGAAACCCCGAACCCCCCAAAAAAGCGCGGGGGTCCCCCCAAATTACATATCAGGCCATTCAGGTCTGGTATGTTTATTAAGGGGAACCCTGCACTTTTTTATGGCGTGGGGTTCCCCCCTGAAGGGTCTGGTATGGATTTAAAATAAAAAAAAATGGTGTGGGGTTCCCCCAAAAAATCCATACCAGACCCTTATCTGAGCACATACAACTATTAATAATTATAAAAAATAATAATATAATAATAATAAAAATGTATCAATAATGTAATCAAATCAAAAACACTGAAATTTGCTCAGTTGCAGAATTGTCGCTGTCATAACTTTCAGTGTTTGATGACGAATTTTCCCACAAATCACTATCGCTCGATTCTGCAAGTGATTCTAATTTATTATCGCTGTTTTCCAGCTGGTCTAAAACCCCTTTTGACATAAACGGACACTTTTTGGTTGCTATGCTATGCACAATCTCCAGTTTCCAGGCAGAAAGAACAGTTTTTTTAATATAAATTATGCAGGGCACTGGACAGACCACTAGAGACAAAGGGGGTGTGTAATTATTTTATACAGTACTATAATCTGTAAGATTACAGTATACTGTATGCGTATTGTGTTTTAACTTTTTTTAATTTGGTGCCAATCTCCGCCCCGTGCGCCGTAATGTCGCAGGGAACAGAGCTCGGTGGCATTCGGGCACTGTGAATCAAGCGAGGAGGACACAGCTCGCTCATGCAGCAGGGAGACATCGCAGGATCCAGGGGACAAGGTAAGTAACCCATGCCTGGATACTGCGATGCAATCCCATGTTTACACTGGCAGATACCCATTCTGCCTCTGTGTGGAGCGATTGCAGGTGGCTGGAGGACATTGCACCTGCCCGCCACACACACATTTCAGGGCGCGCCTGTTATATCTATTATACAAAGCGATGTACAATAACAGCGATTTCAATACTAGAGACAACCTGCCATAATACAACTACAGAGACTGAGGATTTAATATGTATTTTCCTTGTAAAGTGTACAAAGCAAGCTTTTCAACGCCTAAGACCAGATCATTCGCCATTGTTCCATAGGGATCTTCTTGCCAAGAGACTTTTCCCATCTAATCATATAGGCGTGTTTGCCCACCGTTTCCATGGGCCATGCGTTCAGTATTTTGCATATGTCAGATATTAAGCCCTTCTTGGCAGAGCCCGCCAAAACTAGATTTTCAAAGGGGGTCGGGGGGGAAATTGCAGGTTTGTTGCAAAGGTCAAGGCTTAATGGCCTATTTGGAGATACCCATAGAACTCCTGACGTGGCAGATCAAATTTGGCCTGTAGCTCAGCAAAAGAAAGCAGTTTGAGAGTCCGGTGGTCCACCAGCTCCCCAAACTGAAAAAAGATTTGGTGTAGTCCACGGCGAGGACGGTTGGTGGGTAAGGCTATATGGCACCTTAGGATTGCAGACAAATGAAGTCAGGAGTGAGCTGTCAGAGGACAGCTTATGGTGGCATGCCAGCTTGTGCCATAGCCACTGAAGTTGGGTCATAGGGCCAACAGACTTTTAGGGTCTACTTCATGCGTTTGCACTCCAAAGTAGATTGTTTGGGTGTACTAAGGTGAATGTAGAAAAATAAAAAAGGTGCAGCGCAATAACTAAAGTCCATATACTGTAGTACACAATAAAACAGTGATGGAAAACCCCCTGATGTAGAAATTCTTCAAACGATATTCTCAAAGTGACAGGTCCTCCACCAATAGAAGTGAACACTCTTACCAGATGAGGTGACCACTGAGTAAACAAATGGTCAAAACCACTTGTTCCCACAAAGGGGTGATGATGGTGATAATTCAGTCCAACGAGGTGGCAGACAGGCATCAATCAGTGGGGAAACCGTATAAAGGAATAAAAATGTGGAAGCAGTCTAATTGTAGACTGGTATTTTATTCCAAGTACAAAAGCTTCATTGTAAATGACAAGCCAAAGAGGCACAGCAGACTGGTTAAAAAACAATATGTAAAAACAACACTAAAACAGCGGTATAATGACCGCGAGCAGCAACACAAGCTCCTCCCCTGTTCATACGTACGTTACGTCCAGAACAGACTTGGTCAGTGAGCCACAACTTTTCAATTTCCGTCCATGTATTATAGGAGGGCTGAGTGTTAAACCAAGTGGTTATTACGGAAGAAGGGGGGGGGGATTTTTCTGGTAAAGGGAGGCAAATTTTGGGGTGAGGTAAATCCCCAGGTACTTCAGGGCCTTGAATTTTCCAGCTTTAGGGAAAATTGTCCATCAGGGCTCCGTATCGGTCAAGAGGGAAGTTCTAGGTTGGGGCAATGTGAGGATAATATCGTCAGTGAATAGTGAGATTTTAAACTCCCTGGGCCAGATTCACGTACATTGGCGCATATTTTGACCAGCGTAGCGCACCTCCTTTACGTTAGACCGGCGCAATGTAGAGGCGCAATCACCGTATCCTCGTAGTATTTGCGCAGAAATTTGCGCCGGTGTAACGTCAATTCCGAGGCGTAAGGCAGAGTAATTCAAATTGGGAAGGACGTGGGCGTGTTTCATTGAAATGAGCCGTGACCCCATGCAAATGAAGGGCCGGCCGGCTCGTGCATGCGCACATGAAGCAGACCATGGTCAGCACCTCTGTGCGCATGTTCACAACTCGGGAACGGCGCAATCAGTGAAATTGGAAGTGGACCCGGGCAACTTAGTGAACTACGCAGACAGCTTAAATAGACAGAGACAAATGCCCTTCCTTTGCAAAAGTACATCCCTTTGTATCCCTTCCTATACAGCAAGGTGCTTTTGTTCTGTTGTTTATTAGCGTTTGTTTGTTTGTTTGTGACGTGTCTTTGAGATATTTGGGGACTGTTTTGCAGAGTGGTTTTTGTCTTTTATGTGTTTTCTTTGTTGTTATTTTTTTTTTAATTATATTTTGCTGGGCATTTTTTATTTTTGCTGGTCAATTTTTTTTTTTTAGGTTCTGTTTGTGAATGATTTTGGAATGTGGGGGTGACATTCCTGCCGGAAAAGGGGTGTCACCCTCATTTGTGGTGGAGAAGTGATCCCCAGGTCCGTGTGAATGGTGTATGACATACACATAAACACACGTACAGTGACATAATTGGAGCCGTGGCATGGCGTTGCTGCTCACAAGTCCTGCATGGTGGGCTTGTGCCAATCCAATGTGATGAGGATGTTATGTGTCTGTGCTAGGGACCACAGTGGTGTGCATGCATGCATTCTCATTGTGCCATGATTAATGTGTGTGTTTAACGTGCAAAGATGCCTAATGTGAGCTGGCTCCTGGCTGCTCTTCCCTCATAATACGGGGTAGCCTCGGTTAGGGGGGGATTGTCTGGTTCAGGGGTCAGGTCATCACTTATGTGATGACCTGACCCCTGAGGCGATTCAGTTCGCATGTGCCGCGCTATACAAGTTTTCATTCATTCATTCATTATGTCAATCTCCAGGCCCTTTCTCACTGCAAAGTTGTGCAGCATGCAACATGCACCGATGATCTGGCATACAAAGTTTGGGGAATACAACAGGGTACCATGGGGGGTTCCGTATAGGAGTCATGAGATGGGGTCCCAGTGCATATGCAGAGTCACCCTCAAGGGATAAGACAGGAGGATGTTAGTAGTGCATGTGCCCCTTGTGATTTCAGCATCATGGGGGGGACAGTCATGCCTGCCACCCATGTCACTCACCAACCAGCCAGCTGTCCCCATACATGTTCTGTTCGAAATCTGTGGGGATGGGGCTAGGATTGTATATGTAGCTGTCATGGGTGTCATGGGTGGTCTCATGTGTTGGGCTGGTGATGTCCTCCTGCAGGTTTGTGGTTAATTCCAGGATGGCATGAGGATGCGAGACACCTCAGAATCACTCATGCCAAAGATGTCTATGCGTGTGTGATATATCAAGTGAAGAGTGAGGGGCTTGTATCAGATTAGATTATTATATCTATCAAGGTTTTAAAGGGCTATTGAAAGATAGTGAGACTGTGTTTGTAATTTGTATGTATGTTATGTATTGATGTATATATGTATGTATATTTTTTGTAAAAATGTTTATAAAAGCAAAGAATTTTTTTTTGGGAAAAAAAAAAACTCTCCCGTGCCCTCCTCCGTGCCCTCCTCCTTCTTTGCTCATCTAAAGTCAGTAGTATAGTTATGAGCATGGATGCCACTGGCATGTTGGCATACAGTTTGTTGGGCAGCAAGTGTGACTGCTCAGCTCCTCACTAACAATGTTGCTTTAGCTGACATGTAGACAGGTTGTCTAATTTTATACCACCTTTTATATGGTCTAATTTTAGACAGGACGTGCAGCTGTTGCGCACAGCGCGTAGCCTGCGCTGCACCAACGTTCTTTTGTGGATCCCTGTAACTCCCTCATTTGCATATTTGAATAGCAAATCAATGGTGTGTCTAGCGCAGTTTTTCACGGACGGATACGCCGGTCTATCAAAATTACGCCGGTCAAAAAAAAGTAGATTTCTTGCGTATCTCGTTTTGGGGATGCGGCGCATCGAAACGCATGCGCAAAATTAGACTTACGCCGCGCATCTCCTGTAACGCCGGCGTAATCGCTCTGTGAATCTGGCCCCCTATTTCTAACCAATATGCCCCGAATAGTGGAGGCCAGAGGTTCAACGCAAAGCGTAAAAAGCAGGGGGGAGAGTGGGCATCCCTGCCTAGTGCCATTTGTCACTGAAAATGAGGAGGAAAGAGCAAATGGGGTTATGACTTCTGAGAAGGGACTGGAGTACAGGTGTTGGATTGCTCGAAGGAAAGGTCCCCGGAACCCAACGTGGTGTAGCGTGGTGAACAGGAAGGGCCACACAAGGCGATCAAAAGCCTTCTCGGCGTCCAAACTAAGTAGCAAGGACTGCAGGCCCTCCCTGTTCGCCACCTCAACCAGGCATATTATTTTCCTAGTGTCGTCCCCCGCCTGACAGAGCGGGACAAAGCCCACCTGATCTTTATGGATAAGGGAGCACAGTGTTCAGACGGATTGAAAGTAATTTGGTGAAGATTTTCAGGTCCAAATTCAGGAGGGTGATAGGCCTGTAGTTGCCACAGAGGGAGGGATCCGTGTCCGGCTTAGTGATCACTGTGATAAAAGAGCAATGCATATCCATGGGGACAGGAGTGGTCTGAAGAAAGGCATTAAACAGTTTACACATATGGGGGAGTAAAAGAGGGAGAAATGATTTGTAATATTCGTAGGGTAGACCGCCTGGTTCCGGGGTTTTATGGGAGGGTAAAGATTTAATGGAATGCTCCAATTCTTGTACCGTAATTTGTGCATTTAGGGAGGTAAGGTCTGAGGGTTGAAGATGGGAAATCCTGCTGTGCTCAAGTTAGTGTCTGATACGCTGCAAGAGGTCGGAGGAAGGAGGGTTACTGGGAATATCAGGGTTGTTGTAGAGATCCATGTAAAATTCTGCAAATGAGTGGGCCTATCTCCCTAGGATGGGATACCAAGCATCCCAAACTATTCTTAATGTGGTGAAGTGTTGTTATGTGGGGGAGCTATCACACAACTTCCTAGCCAGGAGGGAGTGGGTCTTGTTGCCTTTATCGTAATACAGTCGTTTTAGTCTAACTAATACTTTCTCCACTTGACCTATGACTAAGTTGCCAAGAGTTGTTCAAAGGGTGGAGATTTTTTTTTTAGGAGGGTCAAGGTGGGGAAACTTTGCAGTCGATGTTCCAGGAACTTAAGCTCCCTTTCCGTTCGCAGTATCATGGCCTAGGCATTTTTTTCATGGCAGAGGACAGTGCAAGGCATTTACCCCTCAGCACCGCCTTATGGGCTTCCCACAGTTTAGGGAGGGTCGTGTCCGGGGTGTTTTCCTCAAAGTAATATTTTAAAGTGGACTCCAGTTTAGATTTTGAGGGAAGGTGCTGAAGAAGAAACATGTTCAGGTGCCAGTTATAGCATCTGCGGATGGGGGTGCCGAGGTCTATTGTCAACAAAACAGGGGTATGGTCAGAGCAGGAGGATTTGCGCTGTATGGGTCAGTCGTAGAGTGGAGTTGTTGACAAAGAAATGGTCTATGTGGGAGTGTGTGGAGTGGGGGGCCAAATAGAAAGTATAATGTCGGTCGTCAGGGTGGGGGACCCACCAGGCATCAAAAAGAGCTTTGAATCTCTAAGTGCTCGAGCCAGGGATGCCCTGGGGTTCATTATATGGTGATCCAAAGTAGCTGATTAGGTTAAGTTAAGATTTCCCCCATTACTAGTAGCCTGTGGTCCGATCTGAGGAGGTGGGCATACACCCTAGACAGGAACCCTAGCTGCTTGACATTTGGGATATAAACCACACAGAAAGTGACCTCCTGACTTTTGCATAGACCTGTAAGGCCGCGTACACACGATGAGACATGTCCGCTCAAACTTGTCCGACGGACATGTCTCATCGGATTTTGGTACCCCAGGGCACACATCAACTATTTGACTGGCAAAATTGGTAGCCCGAGGAGTCCATACACTGTAATAGGGAGCACAACCAGGTCCAGGACTCTTACCAAACTTCTACTAAAACAAGATTAGCAGAAGAAGCCCAAAGGGTGGCAGACTTGGTATTGAACTTCCCTTTTATAGTGCCGTCGTACGTGTTGTATGTGACTGCATTCTTGGCAATCAGAATTTTCGTCAACATTTGTGCGTCCATGTGTATGCAAGACAAGTTTGAGCTAACATCCGTCGGAAAAAAAAATCCACGGTTTTGTTGTCAGAACGTCGGATTGTGTGTACGCGGTAGTAGCTTTTTTTCAACAGCTGTGCTATCGTAAACACAGCAAATATTTTCTTTAGCATTAGGATTTCAAACATCCACAATAACATTAAAGAAGCCTAGATGGTGAGACTTATAATCCTCCAGTTAATTATCAATTGCCACATTCAATACATTTCTCCACTGACACATAAGGAAACGATTGCTTACATTATGTCAAACAGAGCTGCAAGCTCTTTACAATCATACATTATAGTGACACTACAGTTATGAGAATATTTAAATATGCATCCTGAAATGAAAGCACAAAACAAGATTTTACAAGGAAAGCTTAACATAAAGGATCTGCAAATCACAACATAAAGAGAACATGCTAACAGCACATCCTGCTGGAATCATAACACTCTTAAAGAGAAGCTGTAAAACTGGACAAAATTTGAACATTAGTCTTATTAAAGTAATCTATAGTGGGGATCGGAAGTTTGGGCACCCTAGGTAAAAATTTGCATTAATGTGCATAACGAAGCCAAGGAAAGATGGAAAAATCTCCAAAAGGCATCAAATTACAGATTAGACATTCTTATAATATGTCAAAAAAAGTTAGATTTTATTTCCATCATTTACACTTTCAAAATGACAGAAAACAAAAAAATGGCGTCTGCAAAAAGTTGGGCACCCTGCAGAGTTAATATCTTGTACTGCCTGGAGACAATGTGGACTGTTCTATGCTGGAGAATGTAAAAACAGTTAAACCTTTTGTTTTTGGCTCTTGCATTCCAGTGGAAGCAAAGGCTACTGGATAATGAGACCCACTCAGTGACTACCCTCCAGAAAAGTTGTCAAAGGCCATAGTTTTTGTTGGGTTTTCCATTTTCTTTTCATTTACCTACCTTCTACCAAGTTTGGAATAAAAAAGTACACTGCATTAATGACCTGCATGCCTTCTATAAGAGACTGTAACTATTATATACCCTAGGATAAGGTAAATCCTAACCTTATCGGCTTAGACCATCCTAGGAAGAGGCTCAAAAGACCCATGAAGTCTAAAAGGGTACCCATGCTTCCACCAAGAGGAGACTCCAAATTCCCTGTTTATCCTGGTGCTACAGTATCCATGAATGGAATGGCTACAAGGTAGGGGTTCAATTTACATGACTCCCCCGACATCCCCCCCCAGCAGGGGCGGACTGACCATTAAGTCACTCTGGCACTGCCCGAGGGCCCCGTGCCACTAGGGGGCCCCATCAGGGTTGCCAGGCTCAGTAAAACCAGGGACAGTATGTAAAAATTTGTGTTTTTTTTACATCTGTCCCTGATATGGCCGAAACTGACATGCTTTTGATGTGAAAATCCAGAGATTTTAGCTGCCCCACCTCTGCACTGCCTCCTACATTAACACATATGAAATTGCCAAGCAAACATATAGCATGATCCCTAAACCAAAGTAGCATTGCTCTGTTTCAGGAGGAAACAAGAGTTATTTTTTCATGCTAGGTTCCCATTTATAATATCAAAGTTATATAGCAATGCATGTTGGCAGTGAAGAATGAGCATGCAGCATAGAATTAATAATTTAGAGTGTATTAATATGGCTTAGGACAGGACAAATTGTAAATAAAGCTATGCCTAAAAAGAGCTTGCTATATAGACCAGAGCAGAGCGGGACTAATCAAACTAACACCAAGCGGAATACGCCGTCCTTGATGCCCATGCCTGTAACCTGACTTTCGGAGGAAAGACATGTTGTATTGCCCGACTTATACAACCAAATGTGAGTGCATTTCTTATGTTGATGTAACTTTTTTATATTAAACCAAACGGAATTACACTATGTACCGCCATCCTTTTTCCTCACATGGGAGTCATTCCTAAGACAAGTGGATCTGGATTACACCTGGGGTAATGAAGTGTCTTTGTTCAATGCTTACTGCCCAGCATTGTCTGGTAAGAGTTCAATTTGACCATAGCATGATTGGTGGTGGTGATTAAGAAGATATATTTGATCCTGGGCCGTAGGAGTATTTCAATCTTTCTTCTCACGGATCTTTTCTGGGACTTTCTTTTTGATCATGTTCATGCTCTAATGAATGTTGGACTTTTTATATTATAGTGTGCAATTCCATTCAGGAGCGCTGCGTTTTGATGTATATTTTGTGTATATATGTTTGTTCTCCATTTTAAACCTGCCTGTCGACAGGAATAGTAGCAGCTCCAGCTATCAATAGCATATAGAGGCAAAGGAGGTGAATTGTAGATCTTCCTCTCTCCTCTACTGTATTTGTTTTTTATTGCTTATCTCACAGTTTCCTAAAGAGCTGAGTTTTTGGGAAGGGCTGTCTACATTTTTCTTGTACATTTTATATACATCTTTATAGATCAGACCAAAATGAGGGACAGAGGGACATTGCTTCAAATCAGGGACAGTCTCTCCAAATCAGGGACAGTTAGGAGGTATGCAATTATTTAGGGATTGCCTGATTGAATATAGACTAAACCAAACCTCCTAACTTTTTGAGCTGGAAATAAGGGACATCAATTAGCAAAAGCATGTAGGCATAAGATACACTCCATGTCACGCCCCCCCCTTAAAGGAGAATTGTACAATAAAAATGATTAGTTTAACCCACAAATGCTTTTTAACCATTACTATTCCTCTATATTGGCTTTTGGAATTTACAAATGCAGCAATTTAGACATTGGATGAAAGGCTTAGCACTGTAAAACATTTTCTTTTTTACAGATGAGTAATGCTTTTTAATACACGACTATATAGATCAAACCAAAATGAGGGCCAAATGAGAAGGAAAGAGAGACAGAGGAACTTTGTTCCGAATGAGGGACAGTACCCCAAAATCAGAGAAAGTTGGGAGCTATGACTAAACTAGATAGTTTGGGTAGGTCCTCATATTGTAGATTGTACAGTAAAATCACAAAATTTGATTCTGGAAGAATGCACACAGTTGTGATCTGCACACTGAGATGCACTGTGGCCTGACCAGCCTGTATTTAGCTTTCTGTTTACTATGGACACATGGGAATGTGTTTCTAACATTATATTTCTGTTTCTGCAGAAATTATGAATCTGTATAGACACATCAAAACTCTTGATTTACACCTACATCAATTTGGGAGAGCTGGTTCTTTACAGAATATCTGTAAGCCATTACTTACATTTAAAGTGATTTATAAGGCAAGCCTTTATTGTGGGTGTGACGTAGAGTACTTTTAATGTAACTGACCTAAAAACAAGTATACAGATTAAGGCTTGACTGTCCTGCTCATTCTGGGTCAATGATTCATCAAGTACTGACATAATATTAAATGTAATATAAGAGCTTTTTTTTTTTTTTTTTTTAGAAAAGCTTAGGACCCTTTCCTAATACAGGCAAAAACATCTTTATTACAAAAATATTTTTTTTACAATATTATTCTAAAAGACATTGCATTTCCAGGACTGCTCAGAAAATTCTAAAATCGATAAAAAAAGTTCTTATAGCCACATCAACCCCCACTCCTTGACATGTAGACAGGTAGAGTTCCTCTTTAAGGGTTACTCCTCCTACTGGTGGAACAGAGATACAGGGTTCCCCCGTTACAAGGTGGGTAAAACCTGGATTAGTGGCCCTGGGGGTTAGAGCTCTTGTGAAGAGAGGGGTCTTGTATGCTCTCCCCTTTAGGGGAGGGGTGGCTGGCACATTGTAGAACAAACAATATGTAATGAAGGACAAGAGAATTAGAGTTATTCTTGATCAAAGTACCACAATCTTTCATTGCACAGAAGAGCCTCTGTATGAAGACCTAGAGGAGTAAAATGTTAACTGCGGTCAATACCTGAAGGTGGAGAAAGTTACTGGTGCAAGCCTGGTTGGCTCTGAAGTGGGTTGTGATGGAGGAAAATAAGTCACTCCATCTGACTATGTGAATGAATCCCCTTGTGTAGTATGCATTAGGTAACCCAAGCCTCCATGGGCCACATGTGATCAGGTGGCTTCCTTGAGCTTCTGTCTGGACTGTATGTCAAACATGTGTGTAATTACTTATGGTAAGAAGGAGTAAACGTGAAGTGGCCCAGAGGATCGTGAGAACAGCTCCAGGAATGGCATATTCGCAAGCAGTAGATGGTCTTGGCGGAACACCTTGTGATGCTTTGCAGCCCTGTATGTACAGGAGGAGCCCAGTTGCACATGATGGGCAGTGATCAGTGCTAAAAAATATGCACTGTCACTATACTAATGACACTGGCTGGGAAGGGGTTAACATCAGGTGTGATCAAAGGGTTGACTGTGTGCATATCCAGAGTTTTACTACACCGTGTGAGGTGATTTTACTAGGGGAAGAGATGGCGTGTATTCCTTTTGCAGGGACATACTTTTATTCCTTTCCTCCTGTCAGAACGGCAATCTGCCTGGTTTACATAGGCAGATTTTGAATCCGGCTCTCTGCCTAATGACTTGCGTGTGCTGGCATACATTGGGTACCAGGCACCTGCTGATTAGTTTCACGGTGTATGTGCAGCAGGAGCCAGCCGCTGGCAGCGTGCATGAGTGCTCCTACTCAGAAGTGATGGATTATGTATATACAGTAAATCCCCCAAAAAAATCATAACTTTTCATGTGACAACACTGAAGAAATGACACTTTGCTACAATGTAAAGTAGTGAGTGTACAGCTTGTATAACAGTATACATTTTCTGTCCCCTCAAAATAACTCAACACACACCCATTAATGTCTAAACCGTTGGCAACAAAAGTCAGTACACCCCTAAGTGGAAATGTCCAAATTCGGCCCAATTAGCCATTTTTCCTCCCTGCTGTCATGTGATTCGTTGGTATTACAAGGTCTTTGGTGTGAATGAGTAGCATGTGTGTTAAATTTGGTGTCATCGCTCTCACTCTCTCCTTCTGGTCACTGGAAGTTCAACATGGCATCTCATGGCAAAGAACTCTGAGGATCTGAAAAAAAAAGTTCCTCTACATAAAGATGGCCTAGGCTATAAGAAGATTGCCAAGACCCTGAAACTGAGCTGCAGCATGGTGGCCAAGACCATACAGCGATTTAACAGGACAGGTTCCACTCAGAACAAGCGAAGTTGAGTGCACATGCTCAGCGTCATATCCAGAGGTTGTCTTTGGGATATAGGCATATGAGTGCCACCAGCATTGCTGCAGAAATTGAAGGGGGGTCAGCATGACAGTGCTCAGTCCATATGTCGCACACTGCATCAAATTGGTCAGCATGGTTGTCATCTCAGAAGGAAGCCTATTCTAACGATGATGAAGAAAAATTACAAGAAAGCCCTAAAACAGTTTGCTGAAGACAAGCAGACTAACGACATGGATTACTAGAACCATGTCCTGTGGTCTGAGGAGGCCAAGATAAACTGATTTGGTTCAGATGGTGTCAAGCGTGTGGCAGCAACCAGGTGAGGAGTACTAAAACAAGTATGTCTTGCCTACAGTCAAGCATGGTGGTTGGAGTGTCATGGTCTGGGGCTGCATTAATGCTGCTGGAACTGGGGAGCTACAGTTCATTGAGGGAACCATGAATGCCAACATGTACTGTGACATACTGAAGCAGAGCATGATCCCCTCTGTTTAGAGATTGGGGCGAGGCAATATTTCAATATAACGACCCCAAACACACCTCCAAGACAACCACTGCCTTGCTAAAGAATCTGAGGGTAAAGGTGATGGACTGGCCAAACATGTTGCCCTAAACCCTATTGAGCATCTGTGGGGCATCCTCAAACAGAAGATGGATGAGCACAAGATCTCTAACATCCACCAGCTCCGTGATGTCATCAAGGAGGCGTGGAAGAGGACTCCAGCGGAAACCTGTGAAGCTTTGGTGAACTCCATGCCCAAGAGTATTAAGGCAGTGCTGGAAAATAATGGTGGCCACACAAAATATTGACACTTTGGGCCCAATTTGGACATTTTCTCTTAGGGGTATACTCACTTTTCTTGCCAGCGGTTTAGACATTAATGGCTGTGTGTTGAGTTATTTTGAGAGGACTGACAATTTACACTGTTATACAAGCTGTACTCTCTCTACTTTACATTGTAACAAACTATAATTTCTTCAGTGTTGTCACATGAAAATATAATAAAATATTTACAAAAATGTAAGGGGTGTATTCACTTTTGTGAGATACTGTAAATGCATGATTTGGCGCACTAGTGTCACCCTGTAGCAGTACTGTAGTGCACACCCTTATGGAAACTCCTACCGTTTACAGTTGTATGTAATTCAACTGTTCTGCTACGTTATTGGTTTGTTTATACACATTTCAAAACCCTTTGCTGTATTCAATACTGCTCATGACTTGTTGACCTAGATGTAACACACTGATGTATTTGTATTTCTCAATAAAAACTATTTGAAAGAAGAAGCAGAAAAGCGAAACATGTTAAACAACAAGCATTGTGATTGATACTGTATTTATCTATATGTATTTTGTATATGTACAAATTTATTTTATAGACTGAGGTCAGCTTGTGCTGGCCCGCTGTTCTTTTAAAATGTTGGATCAAAATAAAAAAAAATTATAACAATGTCTGTGTTTGTGGCACTATAAAAATCCATTTGTCCTACCTTTTCAAAAATTCTTCTGCTTTAAAGGGTTTGTAAAGGTACCATTTTTTTTTCCTAAATAGCTTCCTTTACCTTAGTGCAGTCCTCTTTCACTTACCTCATCCTTCGATTTTGCTTTTAAATGTCCTTATTTCTTCTGAGAATTTCTCACTTTCTGTTCTTCTGTCTGTAACTCCACACAGTAATGTGAGGTGTGGAGTGTCGTGCTCAGGACTCTCTCTATGTTGCAGATAGAGAAAGGATCTGTGTGTTAGTGGGTGTCTTGACTCTCCTGTAGAGAGGGGAGGGGGCGAGCATGACACTCCACACCTGGGAGAAAGCCTTGCATTACTGTGTGGAGTTACAGACAGAAGAACAGGAAGTGAGGATTTCTCAGAAGAAATAAGAACATTTAAAAGCAAAATCTAAGGATGAGGTAAGTGAAGGAGGACTGCACTAAGGTAAAGGAAGCAATTTAGTAAAAAAAAATGTGTTCCTCTACAACCCCTTTAATTGGTTTTAATAACAACTTTAGACAACAAGTTTAAAGGTAGACCTTTCAGAAACTTTACATGTTTGCATCAATAGTATAATTTAAAAAAAAAAAAAACTTTTATAATTAAACTGCAGTCCTGAAACTCTACCAAAGCATCTTTGCCTAGGCTAAGATGATGTCATCAGTCTGTTGCAGACAGGAGTCAGGAAGAAGCATTTCCTGAAATGAAATGCAGCAAGTTGCAGTCTGCATTTTACTGGGTTTCTGGGCTGAATATCGAGTATCAACCTAAGGTCATATCTTTTTATGTTGTGCAAACTCAATTTTTTTTGTGAACAGAAATGCAGTGGGATTAGAAAGAGTACAGTGCTTACATTATAGAATACAATGGTCCACCCCAGAGACTTTAAGGTAAGAGTAACAGAAACGAATTTGACTTAGCTAGAAGACTTGTAAATAGACAGATTGATGTCAGGGTGAATTAGTGGGTAGGTGATGGGTAGGTGATGTCTCGTGCCCCTTGGCTGAAGACGGACAGATATCACCCTGCTTGTTGTTCTCAAGGAGAGAAATATGTTGATCTGTTGCCACTATGTGCCTAACTATGCCTTGCAGATCATCACTTCTATTTACTCTGTCTTATTAAATACATCCAAAAGTGTTTATGTCTGGCTGTTCAGGAATCCTTGACAGAAAGACAAAGGGGTTTGTTGCACTGATTGCAATCTCTTGTCATTAAAGCATTGTAATGAGCCATCAGAAAAAAAAAAGACTTTCCCATATCATATACACATTAGTAAATGATTTGTACATTGTATTACTGTCATACACAGGGAAGTTTTCCAGCAATGTCAACCAGCTTTTAAGTATCAAAGCTGTTGCATTTATCAAGGCAACCTACCATTCCTACCATGTAAATACCCACTTGTATAAACTGTTGACAATATGTTGATGTAAGCTGTCCAATATTTTAGTTTTCAATAAAAACGTCCTATTCATAAGTACAGTATCCAATAGAAAACAAGTAAATACATGATATGCTTATCTTCTGTGCAGCCCACTTGTAAGTGCCATGTGGAAACAGCAGAGAGGAAGTTCCAAGATCTTACCTTTGGCAGGACACTGTAGCACCAATATAAATAGTGATGGCAATACATGACTTTACCCTTTTGTAGAGGGTCAGCCTTGGGCAGGGTTTAAAAGGGGTTAATTGAAGAGGGCGGTACTTCCCCTTCAAACCTGCTTATTGCCAGCTGGGCTGAAAGTGTCAGAGAGGAGTTGTGTGTTTGGAGAGAGACACAGCAGAATGTTCTGTCAGAGGATCCATTGCTGGATTGTGGCCTGCTGGGGTGAGCTAAACTGTATAAAAGACTTTCTCTGGTTAGAGCCTGTGGGAGCAGAGACTGAACTTTTTACATACGTGCACCTGTATTGCAAGACAAGCCTGTTGTTTCTTCTATTTGGTTTAGATGTTTTGCTGAATAAAGCCACTTTTGTTTTACTAGACTGTCTGAGCCGGTTGTTCACCCCCCTGACCCCCTACACCTTGGATCAATTTACAGTAAATCCCAGATATTCTAGTAGTGAGATCTCATTGCTGTAGTTACTAGCTTTGCAGCCTATGTGAGAGAACTTGCCAGCAACAGAATCAATCACCAGACAGGCCACCAAACTGCCAATGGTGTTACTCCCTCAAGCTGAACCAAAGAGGTGTCACTTCATTTTGGACAGCAAGGGAACACTATGTGAGCAAGTGGGTATGCTTAGAATCATGACACCAGCGACAGGATTGCTTGTGTGATGTGGCCTTTACTTCTACTTAATGAAAATTACAGCCAATGGGATGAGAACTTATAGGCCCGGATTCACATACATCGGCGCACATTTTTGCCACCGTAGCATATCTCTTTTACGCTAGGCCGACGCAGCGCAGAAGGCAAGCATGGAATTCACATAGCAAATGCTCCCAACTCTGCGCCGGCGCAGCGTACATTTCGTAGGTGTAAGCCGGGGTACGTGGAAGTGGGCTGGAAGTGGGCGTTATCCACGCTAATGAAGCGTGACCCCATGCAAATGATGGGCCGGGCGCCAGACAAGCACTTAAAACGAACTGCGCATGCATCGAGACGTGGATGATCTGTGGATCTGTGGATGACACAAAAGATGCACATGTTGGTGGACCCACACACTTGTCACATGTTGTCACACTTAACTGTCCTCAAGGACTGGTCGCCCGAATCGTACCCCTCCATGCCCTCCATCTCCTCACGCTGCAGGCATTGGGTGATGGCCTCCTCCTCCGGGGTCACCTCCACAGGACCGCTGGCCCTCTTCCCGTGCCCCTGACATGCCGACTAATCTGGGCCAGCTTCTCCTTCACCCTCTCAGCCGCATAGCGTTGATTTTTTTTGTATGTCCTGTGGGCGCCTCTCCGCTATGCCCACAGCACTGACCCGAACGCTCAGCTCCCTCAGAATCTCCTGCTTTCGGGCCTTGCTGGTCTGCAGGCTGAGGGCACCATGGAGGTACTTATCGTAGCAAACGATCCCATCGACAAGTATCTCCCTCTCCCGAATGGAGAATTTTTGTTTTCGTCTGTCTTTTGGGACAGCAGCCATCGCCAAACAAAAGTACCTTCCCAAGGGGGGAGGGAAACAGGATGTACTTTTGCACAGGATGGGCGCATGTCTGGGGGCTATTTATAGGCTACGGTTAAGCTGGTTGGGCGTAGTTTCTCTGGAAGCTGGGCCAGCGTTAGTTGTGAGCATGCGCACAAGGGAACGAACGTACTGTGCATGCTCCGTTCATGATACGCCGCCCGGAAATCAGTAATCCACGTTCTGGACATCATTTGCATACGGCCACACCCACTTTCAGTTAAGCTGACAAAAATAAGTTATAACGGCACAAAGTTAGGCGCAAGTGCTGCATAAATACTGTACTTGCCTCTCTGGCCGCTTACACACGAGGTCCGCGGACCGTTTTCATCGGACATGTCTCCAGGGATATTTTGGTCTGATGTGTGTACACACTATCAGACCAATATCACCGTGGACAGAGAACACGGTGACGTAGACGACACCGATGTGCTCAAACAAGTAAGGTCTATGCTTCTACGCATGCGTCAAATCAATTTGACGCATGCGCAGGATTTTGGTCCGATGGTTGGGCGTACTAACCATCGGACATGTCCGACAGACAGGTTTTCAGCGGACAAGTTTCTAAGCATGCTTAGAAACTTTTGTCCGCTGGAAACCTGTCCGCTAGGCCGTACACACGATCAAACATGTCCAAGGAAACTGGTCTGCGGACCAGTTTCAGCGGACATGTCTCCTCTGAGTTATGTCGGCGTAGCGCTAATGGGATGGGCACCAATCTACCTGAATCTAGCCCTGTGAGTCCAATAAAAAACTAAAAACTTCCAGTCTCTGCTAAACATTCTTAAGATGTGGTTTAGACACTGTATAAGAACCATATTTCACTACTATTTAACTCCTTTACATTTCACTAATTGTTTGCTTGATTGCTTTCCAAAGGCTGTCAAAGGCGGTCAAAGCATTAACTATTCCCATGGACTCTCCATCCAGCTGACCTTTGAAATAGATCTTATCAACAAGCTGAAAGTAATAGCTGAGAATTAGAGATGAGCTGGGTTCTCTCTGTGGCAGGTTTGCAGAACATAGTCCTGGTAAAGAAAAGTTCAGGTGCCAAATCCAAACCCTATTGAAGCGAAATGGAGCTGAATGTTTGAAAATGGTAATTACCATTTATTAGGATAATCGACAATGGATTTGTCAAAGAAATAGAATAGGAGGCTGGATTTTAATAATGCTTTAAGTGCAACATAAAAGATACAAATTGTTTTATTTTTAAATAAAATGTCTGAGGATGCCCTTAACCTGCCTGTGAAGTGGTGCATCTGTACAATGTACTGTATCAGTGGCGGTTCGTCCATAGAGGGCGCTGGAGCGCCGCCCCCTCTGGCTCTCACCGCCACTGAGTCTAATAACATAGATTCATGCATTGCACAAATCTATGTTATTATTGCCGCTGCCGCTGTTATTCAGATGGTCGGCGCTCATGTCCGGCCATCTGAATAACGCCAGCTGGTTGGCTGGAGGGAAATGTCTATCAGAGCCAACACCTCTCGGAGCGCACAGACTGTACGCCCCTTGGATAAGATGACAGGCGTCTCAGCCAATCAGGTTGGCCGGTTCTGGCTACCGGTAACCTGATTGGCTGAGACGCCTGTCAGTCATCGAGGGCGGAAGAAGACATCGTGGGACATGGATGCCTGACTCCAGTAAAGGTAAGTGCCGGGCGGGGAGGGGGGGTTTAGAGCAATTTACAGGGCACAGTGGGGACAATTGGCACAGCGGCGACCATGGGCACAGTGGTGACAATGGATGGCACAGTGACTGGTTTAATGGCATGGAACAGTGGTGACAATTGATGGCACAGTGGCTGGTTTAATGGCATGGCACCGTGGTGACAATTGATGGCACAGTGGCTGGTTTAATGGCATGGAACAGTGGTGACAATTGATGGCACAGTGGCTGGTTTAATGGCATGGCACCATGGTGACAATGAATGGCACAGTGGCTGGTTTAATGGCATGGAACAGTGATGACAATTGATGGCACAGTGGCTGGTTTAATGGCATGAAACAGTGGTGACAATTGATGGCACAGTGGCTGTTTTAATGGCATGGCACCGTGGTGACAATTGATGGCACAGTGGCTGGTTTAATGGCATGGAACAGTGGTGACAATTGATGGCACAGTGGCTGGTTTAATGGCATGGCACCGTGGTGACAATTGATGGGACAGTGGCTGGTTTAATGGCAGGGAACAGTGGTGACAATTGATGGCACAGTGGCTGGTTTAATGGCATGGCACAGTGGTGCGAATTGAACAGTGGCTGCATTTGATGGCATGGCACAGTGGTGCAAATTGATGGCACAGTGGCTGCGTTTGATAGCATGGCACAGTGGCTGCATTTGGGCACAGTGAGACTGCAATTTTTTTTTCCTTTGCGCCCCCCCCAAAAATGTTGAGCACCAGCCGCCACTGATCTACCTAGTGCAGCGAAACTGACATTTACAAAATTAACAAATGCAGCTTAAAATTGCAAAATGCCAAATGACTGCTTTGGTGAGGGATTCCCTTCATCTATACTGGACCCTTATTCTAGATTGATAAGGGGACTCCCATGAGAAACTCACACACTCAAAAAAATGGCATACAGTTCAACCTAAAAATACATACCAGACCCTTATTCTTATTGAGAGACTAATATGGGTGTGAAAGAGGACCTAAAGCAAAAACAACCTAAACAATTTTAAGAGGGATCTGCACACACACACACACACAAAAAAAATATACAAAATGTGGGGTCCCCAAACAATCTATACTCGACCCTTATCTGAGTAGGAAGCAAGCATGCACCCTCTCCTGAGCCATACCAGGCCACATTTTACTCAACATGAGGGGGTACCTAGCCATCGGGGACTCCCCGACATGGAAACATGTCCCCATGTTGAAGAAGTCGTTAGCCTGGTGGTTGTGGGGGTTCGCTGGTGGGAGGGCCTTATCAGAATCTGGAAGCCAGTTCCTTTTTTAACAATTAAAAGGCCCCAGATACCTCCATATGTTGATGTGTAAAGAATATAAAGTACCCCTAATCATTCACATAAAACGTTTTTGGCAATCCCTTATTAAAAAACAGTCCCATAATGTTCATCCATTGTCAGTCAGGTTAGCCAGAGATGCAAAGCCATGCTAATCAAGATGAACAATGTCCGATGCCCTCCAAAAGAGTCCTGCTGACTTGCATACATGATTGATTTCACTGTTAACCATTTTGAACTGAAGAAGTGGGATGTCCTGAATGACATCATTGACAATATATGGCTAGGACCATTGGAAGCATTGGTTAGCATAATATTACTGACCATATTAGTTCTTTGACATCCTGATAATTCTGACTCTTTGCATACATAGCTGGGGATTTCTGGCCAATAAATGAATCAGGAGGCTGATATCACTGGTTAATTAAAATAGGGCAAGTGCTAGAACCTGCTGATTTCTCACCAACCATTGACAGCAAGAAAGTTGTCATGTATAGTAGTGGTACATTTACCGCCACTATGGGAAACTTGAATGTCCAGAGTTTATACTAAACTATGGCCCTCCAGTTGTTCAGGAACTCCAATTCCCATCATGCCTAGTTATATCTGTGAATGTCAGAGTTTTACAATGCTTAATGGGACATGTACTGTAGTTCTGCAACAGCTGGAGGGCCATGTAGTTTAGACAAATGCCAGATTAGACAAGTCTGAATTCGCGCTGGAACCAGAGTTTGAGCTCATCCCTACTGATAAATTTCCAGTTGCCTTATTGCAATAAGATTAGTTTGGGATTTTGAGATTATTATAATCTACCTGCAGTGATGGCATTGTGGCATACATGGTCACAAGTTGGACACTTATCATGAAAAGGAGAAGCCTGGATCTTGAAACCTCTTTATATCTAGAGTGCAAGAATATTTTCTGTGAAACTAGAAACAAATCTTAAAGAGAAATCTTAGAAAAACAATGGGGAATTACAGAAACAAAGAAGGTTTAGGATGGCAGACTATGGGCCAGATTCAGGAACACTTGCCCTGGAGTATTTCGATATGCGCCGCGTAACTGTGATGATGCGCCGTCGTTTCTATGTGCCCGTACCCACCAAACTAGATGCGCCCAATAACGGGTCATTTGCGACCGGCGGAACGTTCCGACGCCAGAGTATCGTCAGCGCTTAATTTCGCTGGGCGCATCAGTCGCGCCTATTGATTTCCCCTGCAAATATGCAAATGAGGGATTTTTCCCAATTCACGAACGGATTAGCACCATACACTGGCTACATGCGCCTCGCGTATCTCGTCCGTCCGGCGCAAAGTTATTTCTACAGAAGGCTGCTTTATCTTTACTCCAGACGGTCACAGGTCAGCAGGAGAGCAGCTACAGCAGCGTTACCGACGAAACTAGCAAGCTGAGCACCCACACTTGCAAGGACAACACCTCTGTGTGCCAACATGCCAGGGGCAATTGTGGTCCTAGAACTACTGATGGGTCCCCCGGAACGAAGGAGGCGGGCACGTGAGAGGATATACCGCACACGTATGAGCCTCTTTGGCATGGGGGATGAGGAGGTGTATCGCCTCTTCAGATTCAGCCCTGATGCAATACTTGAACTAACCACAACCCTGCAGGATGACATCACCAGCAAGACACACCGCTCACAAGCAGTGCAGCCACTGGTGAAGGTACTGGCAACACTTCATTTCCTTGCAAGTGGATCATTCCAGCGTACAAGTGGAGTGGTGGCTGGGATGTCACAATCCTCCGTGAGCAGATGTGTGCACCAGGTTGTCCCTGCAATCCTCAGACGCATGTCCCACCACTTCATCAGACCCACCACTGAGGAGCTGCGGCTGAAGGCAATGACAGATTTCTACAGCATTGCCAGATTCCCACGCACTGTGGGGGCCATTGATTGCACACATGTGGCCCTACAGCCCCCCAGTGCCACAGAGCACATATACCGCAATCGGAAGCATTGGCATTCCATCAACGTACAGGTGATAGCCGATGCCCAACGCCTCATATGGCACGTCCGTGCCAAACACCCCGGGTCCAGCCATGACAGCTTCATATACAATCAGAGTCCCATCCCAGCAGAATTTAACCAGAACATGTATGGGGACAGCTGGCTGGTTGGTGAGTGACATGGGAGTCAGGCATAACTATCCCCTCCCGTGATGCACAACAGAAGTGGCACATGCATGACTAACATCCTCATGTCTTTTCCCTTACAGGTGACTCTGCATATGCACTGGGACCCCATCTAATGACTCCTTTCCGGAACCCCCAAACCGGAGGAGAGAGAAAATACAATGAAGCACACATCAAAACCCGTGCAGTGGTGGAGCAAACATTTGGGCTCCTGAAGTCCCGTTTCCGATGCCTGGATAAGTCCGGGGGGACCCTATTGTATTCCCCTACCTTTGTGTGTCAGATCATCGGTGCATGTTGTATTCTGCACAACTTTGCTATGAGAAAAGGCCTGCAGATTGACATGCGTGATGACCTGACCCCAGACCCACACAGTCCCCACCTGCCAGAGGACACCCAGTCTGCTGATGGAAGAGCAGTCAGGAGGGTCCTCGCCGTAGGCATCTTTGGACACTAAACCAAAACATTAATAACACAGACAGTGCACGCGTGTACACCACTGATGTCCCTAGATCACACACACCACATGCACATCGCATTGGATTAGCCCAAGTCCAGCATGTAGGACTTGGGAGCAGCAACGCCAGCGTCAAGGCCCCAATGATGTCACTGTCCATTCATACACCTTTCACACGTCATTCATACAGCCTTGGGGTTAACTTCACCACCACGGCCGAGGGTGACACCCCTTACTGTCAGGAGTGCCACCCCCTCACATTCACACACCATTCACACTGTCCCCTGCACTCCTGACCGTGTGCAGTAAAAAAAGAAATACAAAATCTCATAACCTGAGAAAATAAATAAACAAAAACTCATGACCTGAGTATAAAATAAATAATAAAAAATAAACAAAAACTCATGACCTGAGTATGTCCAAAAGAGAAACACAAAAAAATAAAAGCCTCATCGGGGATGCCGGGGGCTTCTTCTTGCCGCACCTCTCTGGCTCCTCAGCTGTCTGGATGGAGTGGGTGGGGGTGGGGGGGCATCTGGAGGTGGCTGATCCCCAGGTGGGCCACTCCTGGCAGGTGTGGCCTGCATGCCCTCCAAGGCCCTGGCTATCCGGCCGAGGTAAGAGTTTGTCTGGGCCTGCATCCGGAGCTGACGGGTGACCTGGTAATGCTGGGCCCGCCGACTCAGCCTCCCCTGGTCCCGGATGGCAGCACTGTTACCCTGGACGGCTGCAGTGAGTTGTGTAATATCCCCCTGCACCTCCCCCAAACTGGTGACCACTGCAGCGCAGTTGCAACTCACATCCTGCACTGCGTTGCTGATGTTGGCAACGGAGCCCAGGCTGTCAGCCACTTTCTCCAAATGGCCTACTATGGCCCCCATTTGTTCAGTCTGCCTGGCGTGATCCCTCGCCAACTGGTCCTGGACATCATCCGACAACCCCCTGGTCTTCTGGGTGGCCTTCCTGGGGCCAGAAGATGGTTGTCCCCGGGGGGAGGGAGTCGCCCTTGAGGGGCTTCCAAGGATGGGGGAGGGGATAACAGACGGCCCAGGAGAAGGGGAGGAGACCGACAAAACTAATGAAAAGTCCTGCTCTGCCACAGCAGGATCCTCCACAACCACCTCGGCAGGTGTGGTGTGGCCACTCTCCTCCACAACCTCTTCACCACCCAGTGGCTCGGGCACACAATGGCGTGGGGGGGATGGGGTTGAATGGACGCTGACCGATGATGTCCCAGCTCCGTCATCTGTGGATGACACAAAGCAGACACATGTTGGTGGTCCCACACACTTGGCACATGTACCCTCCCCCCCCCCCACATGCAACACACCAAATAGGGGATAAAAAACACTTACCTGTCCTGGAGACTTCCTCCATGGAGTCATAGCCTGGGACCCCCTCCACCTGCTCCCTCTCCAGGCAGCGTGCGACCACCTCCTCCTCTGCGGTCAGGGTGACAGGACATGGGGGACCACCACCTGTGCCCCTCTCATGCCTCCTGATGGTGGCCACCTTGCCCCTCACCTTGCGCCACAGGTCATTAATTTTCTTCTGAATGTCAGAAGCACTCCGGGTGGAGTACCCCAAGACATTCACCCTGGCAGCAATGGACTCCAGGATGCCCTGCTTTCTCTCCCGGCTGGTCTTCCGGCTTTTTTGGCCATGGAGCAAAGCATTCTCAGTCTCCATTGCAGAAATGATGACCGACACCTCCTGGGCATTGAAATTGAGGTTCCTCCTCTCTCTGGGGGTAGCGGGAGCAGCCATCACCGAGCAAAAGTATCTTCCCTGGGGTGGGGGGAAACGGAAATACTTTTGCGCCGGAATGGCGTTTCCGCCAGCGCTTTTAAGTGCCCAGCGGAACGCATTGCGCTGACGTTTCCCGTGAAGTAGTGCCGACGGAAGTTGTGAGCATGCGCACAAGGGGGGCGAGTGGAGCCGCACTCACTGCGCATGCTCCGTGGATGATGCGCTGAACGTAAGCCTCTGCGCTGGGCTCCGCCCATCATTTACATATGATCACACCCACTTCCACTTGCGTCGGGTTACGCCAGCGCATTATCGTTACTCTGGCGCAAGTTTACGCGCAACTGCTATGTGAATAACAGTACTTGCGCTGAAAGGGTCTTCAGAGTAACGTAAATGAGATGCGTTACTCCAGAGCAAAGATGCTCTGCTCTACCTGAATCTGGCCCTATGACTGTAAGTTTTAGCAATAGCTGTCATTGTTGATATCTATAAGCTGCAAAGGCCAATTTGATGAAGGCAGCCTCCTGATTTTATGTATCATTTGATCTCTGTATAATAAAATATTTACATGGACTCTCCTACTGTATGTTGGTGTCATGCAACTGACTCCAATTATGGCCAACACTTGTAACGGGCCAACCTAAAGTTAAACTACAGCCATTTTATTTCTTATTTAGTATAGCATGGCATAGGGTCAGGATATCTGTCAGCTTTTTGTAGTCCAATGGAGATTTCATGTCACTTGTCACCAGCAAAGGAAGCGAGGGAAATCTTCTCAGTAAGATATATAAAACAATAAATATCTGATTAAGGTTCTAGGCCTTCTCTATACTATAAAAAAAAATAGAGAGCCGTTTGACATATTACTATATCCCTAGTACATTTTATATAATGGTAGCAGTAGTTTATTGGCAAAAAGCACAAAATAAATCAAAGTATTATTACCTGGCCGCAATTGCAGTTGAAACAAAAAAAAAAAAAAGAATTTGGTTTCGATGCATACTGAGGTGTAAATAAGAAGGAACAGACAATGAATACAGATCAATAGGTTAATATGGATATCTACAGCTCTTCTGCATTTGTGTCTCTGGTATCACGTAACTTTCTGTATAATCTAAGACTGAAAAAAATAAATAAAACCAAAATCCTTGTAGCATCTGAATAATACAACAAAGACATTTAGAATGTAATATTCCACATGTTCCTGCTAGATTATTGTAAGGATCTATGAATCAAACTGACTCTATTAACACCATCCAGTATGTGAGTGATTTACTACCCTCTCTTTCAGCATCCACGTCAAATGTAGTAAATTTGTTTATTAAGTTTCATACATTTGATGCAAATCTCTTAGGCAGATAGGATTACATCAGCCTAGACCTGGCAGTTTATTTGATGCGCAAAGAAACAAGGAAGATGATAGCTAGACATGAAGAAATTGATCGTTCCATTAAAATACAAGCAGTTTGTAACTCCTTCCTGACTGCTTGACTATAGCTATCCAGCCTATGTACCTTTCCATGCATTAGAAAAATAAGGATTGATTTTTGGAGAAATGTGAAGCTTTTTGTTGTTATTACTATTGTAATAAGCAATTTATATTGTGCTAGCAGTTTGTGCAACACTTTGCCAAATAAAGGGAGACAATACAGTACAATTCAAGACAAGAGGGCTCATGAAAGCTTACAATCTAGAGGATGATGAGGATGCAGATGATACACAAGGTAGTAACTTGGTCATTGTTTGGTTGAGGTGGGATAGCCTTCTCTGAATACTTATTTTTGGGGGGGGGCTGATCTAAGGATGGAAAGAGTAGGAGACGGTCAGAGAGTATAGTGGAAGAGGCTCTAGTGAAGTCCTGGGGGCAAGCATAAGAGGAGGTGACAAGGAAGCTAGATAGCGGGAGGTCTTAGGAATGCACACGGAAGACAGTTTGGTTGATTTTATGAGATAAGGTTAATGATGTAGTTTGGAGCAGAGACCCCAAACACACCTCCAGGCTGTGTAAGGGCTATTTGACCAAGAAGTAGAGTGATGGGGTGCTGTGCCAGATGACCTGACCTCCACAGTCACCGGACCTGAACCCAATCGAGATGGTTTGGGGTGAGCTGGACCGCAGAGTAATAGCAAAAGGGCCAACAAGTGCTAAGCATCTCTGGGAACTCCTTCAAGGCTGTTGGAAGACCATTTCAGGTGACTACCTCTTGAAGCTCATCAAGAGAATGCCAAGAGTGTGCAAAGCAGTAATCAAAGCAAAAGGTGGCTACTTTGAAGAACCTAGAATATGACATATTTTCAGTTGTTTCACACTTTTTTGTTATGTATATAATTCCACATGTGTTAATTCATAGTGATGTCTTCAGTGTAAAGAAAAATCTTGGAATGAGAAGGTGTGTCCAAACTTTTGGTCTGTACTGTATTTTGAGATATGTTTTAAAAACATTGAATTTTAGAAAGTGCAGCAACATCCATACTTATATGTTATCATAGGGAGAACATACAGAAAAGTGTATTCAGGGACGCACCCTTGGACTTTAAATGGCAGGAAAAGAGTAATAGAGATTGGAATAAATAAAAGGGGCACAAGGGTGCCAACTTCATTGATATACAAAAATTAGAAAATATATTGCATATAAACACAATCCACTTAAAAGTATAAACAATGCACCAATGAATCATCATAAACAGAACAATTTTGTATATAGTATAAAAACCCAGGCTAATAACCCAAGATACTGCTGAAAACAAATTGAAATCAACCAAATCGATTTGTAGCATACAACCCGACATGTTTCGGAAATTCGCATTGGTATACATTTTCCTTCATCATGGGAAGTTTATAGTTGGGTGATTATTTTTTTATTTGTAACATAAATACATATGTGTAATAATATTTGCATAGGAATATAGAAAAGGCATCAAAATATTATCTTTAACCTTTTTTCATGCAATATGGAGTAGCGAGGCCAAAAGATACTTGCATACATTCGATTCACTGAATTTACAAAGATAAAAACAGCAGAGAGATACACGCTGGCACACACACACACGCGACATAGGTGGTCATTTGTTTATCCACAGGTCGATTGACAGGGCGCATCCACGAAAGACGCCTGGTTTGAAGCAAAGTGGCAAGGTTTGCACTGTGGAGGAAATCATGACATGGGGAAAATTAAGCCTTCTCTTGTCAGGATGCATAAAAGTATAAAGGAATACAGTGGTAGAAGCAGACAAGGAGGCAAAAAAACGTGTCCATCCTTTGACTGTTGTAGCTATTAGGGCTCATTTCCACTGGCGTTTTTACAGCCACTTTTCTGAGCGTTTTTTGCAGCTTAAAAACGCCTGTCCATGTTAGTCTATGGCCTTATGCCCACCATGACGTTTTTGAGCTGTAGATGGCTGAGACGTTTTTAAGCTGCAAAAAAAATGCGGACCAGTGCGTTCTGAAGCTCCAGCAATAGAGCTGTAAAAATACCAGACATTAAAAAACGCACCAAAACGCGCAAAAACCCTCAAAAACTCGGCCGCAGCGTTTTTAAAGCTCCAGCTCCAAAAAAATAAAAATAAACATGGACAGGCGTTTTTAAGTTGTAAAAAACGCTCAGAAAAGTGGCTGTAAAAACGCCAGTGGAAATTAAGCCTTATAATTAGCTTAGGTTGGAGTTGTGAATGGTGCTAACATCAGGTCAGCAGCCAGGAGACTGACAAACGCCGACCGAACATCCGCACTTACATACCTGATCTGCCCATCATAAGCCAATCGGAGTTCACCCATAGAGAGCTGTCTTTGTCCCACCTAATCAGCTGTAAAGCAAACAGCTGACTGTGAAACTCAGAGCGTCTCTCTGATGCGGAGGTTCGGGGCGCAGCCACGCCCCAAGGGGCGTAATAACTTCACGCATCGCCGCGTCAGCGGCGTGTTAATGTTAGTTTTCTTGAGGGCATTTATAGCTCTGCCCCCATTTGGAGGCAGAGCCCCTAGAGGTTCAGTTCACAGACCCCAGAGGTGAATCCTGGGGGGAAAGATTTAAAGTTAAATGCCTAATTTAATCCAGGTGGCGAAGTTGCCTGTAGATTAAATATCCGGCTCAATTCACACTGAAGGAGGCATTTGTTGAAATCACCTCCTTTAGACTGAAAGTGTACACTATCGAGTGCTAAAAAATATACCTTGAGGATTGACTCTGGGTGCACCAAGATCATATGGCGACCAATCTGTACATCTGGGTCTTCCGAACCATGGAAATATGCTGGTATATTCTTTTCCAAAAGTCATTAATGGTCTTCCCGGTATAGTAACAGCCACATTCACATGTGAGTAAGTCTACTACGCTGGGAGTTTTGCAATTGACATAGTTGTTTGGATTAGGGTTGAGCGAACCCGAACTGTAAAGTTCGGGTTCGTACCAAACTTTTTTTTTTTTTTTTGGACCTGAACCCGAACCCGAATAATTTGCTGAAATTTTGGGTTCGGGTTCGGAGTTCGGCTATGTAGCGGTGCGCTGCACGGCAGCCAATCACCATTTGTTTTACTTGCGTGACCTAAAAGCCATCACAGCCATGCCTACTAATGGCATGGCTGTGATTGGCCAGTGCAGCATGTGACCGAGCATGTGAACCAGCCTCTATATAAGCTAGAGGCACACAGCACAGCTCGTCACTCTGCTTTAGCTAGGGTAGGGAAAGGCTGCTGCTGCTCTCAGGGACAGATTTAGATAGGATTTTCCTGCTTCAGAAATCGAATTACAATACTCAGCGATTGATCTACATAGCATTAGCTACATTAGGGAAAGGTTCCTGATTGATTGTGCTTATAGGGAGAGAATTAGTTAGGAGTCAGTCCTACTTCACATATCTAATTGCAGCAGCACTGCATATGTTCCTGTCAGATACTCTACATATTGCACCAGCAATGCATATGTTAATGTGAGATACTCTACATATTGCACCAGCACTGCATATGTTCCTGTCAGATACTCTGCATATTGCACCAGCACTGCATATGTTCCTGTCAGATACTCTGCATATTGCACCAGCAATGCATATGTTCCTGTCAGATACTCTGCATATTGCACCAGCACTGCATATGTTCCTGTCAGATACTCTGCATATTGCACCAGCAATCCATATGTTCCTGTCAGATACTCTGCATATTGCACCAGCACTGCATATGTTCCTGTAACATACTCTGCATTAGCTACTGTAGTGAAAGGTTCCTGATTGTGCTTATAGGGAGAGAATTAGTTAGGAGTCAGTCCTACTTCACAAATCTAATTGCACCGGAATAGTGTCCCATCATTGATATCATTGGCAGTAATAGTGTTCCATCATTAGTGTCACTGGGAGAAATAGTGCCGCATCATTGGTATCAGTGGGAGGAATAATGCCCCATCATTGGTATCATTTGGCAGGGATAGTGTCCCATCATTTGTGTCAGTGGGAGAAATAGTGCCCCATCATTGGTATCATTGGGAGGAATAGTGTCCCATCATTTGTGTCAGTGGGAGAAATAGTGCCACATCATTGGTATCATTGGGAGGAATTTTGTCCCATTATTGGTATCATTGGCAGTAATAGTGTCCCATCATGTGTGTCAGTGGGAGAAATAGTGCCCCATCATTGGTATCATTGGGAGGAATAGTGTCCCATCATTTGTGTCAGTGGGAGAAATAGTGCCCCATCATTGGTATCATTAGGAGAAATAGTGTCCCATCATTTGTCAGTGGAAGAAATAGTGCCGCATCATTGGTATCATTGGGAGGAATTTTGTCCCATTATTGGTATCATTGGCAGTAATAGTGTCCCATCATGTGTGTCAGTGGGAGGAATAGTCTCCCATCATTGGTATCATTGGCAGGAATAGTGTCCCATCGTTAGTGTCAGTGGGAGAAATAGTGCCACATCATTGGTATCAGTGGGAGGAATAGTCTCCCATCATTGGTATCATTGGGAGGAATAGTGTCCCATCATTGGTATCATTGGCAGGAATATTGCTGCATCATTGGTATCAGTGTGAGAAATAGTGCCCCATCATTGGTATCATTGGGAGGAATAGTGTCCTATCATTTGTGTCAGTGGGAGAAATAGTGCCGCCTCATTGGTATCAATGGGAGGAATAGTGTCCCGTCATTGGTATCATTGGCAGGAATAGTGTCCCATCATTTGTGTCAGTGGAAGAAATAGTACCCCATCATTGGTATCATTGGGAGGAAAAGTGTTCCATCATTTGTGTCAGTGGGAGAAATAGTGCCTCATCATTGGTATCATTGGGAGGAATAGTGTTCCATCATTTGTGTCAGTGGGAGAAATAGTGGCGCATCATTGGTATCGGTGGAAGGAATAGTCTCCTATCATTGGTATCATTGGGAGGAATAGCGTCCCATCATTTGTATCATTGGCAGGAATAGTGTCCCATCATTAGTGTCAGTGGGAGAAATAGTGCCACATCATTGGTATCAGTGGGAGGAATAGTGTCCCATCATTGGTATCATTGGCAGGAATAGTGTCCCATCATTAGTGTCAGTGGGAAAAATAGTGCCACATCATTGGTATCAGTGGGAGGAATTTTGTCCCATTATTGGTATCATTGGCAGGAATAGTGTCTCATCATTTGTGTCAGTGGGAGAAATAGTGCCCCATCATTGGTATCATTGGGAGGAATAGTGTCCCATCATTTGTGTCAGTGGGAGAAATAGTGCCACACCATTGGTATCAGTGGGAGGAATAGTCTCCCATTATTGGTATCATTGGGAGGAATAGTGTCCCATCATTAGTGTCAGTGGGAGAAATAGTGCCGCATCATTGGTATCAGTGGGAGGAATAGTGTCCCATCATTGGCAGGAATAGTGTCCGATCATTTGTGTCAGTGGCAGAAATAGTGCCGCATCATTGGTATCAGTGGGAGGAATAGTCTCCCATCATTGGTATCATTGGGAGGAATAGTGCCCCATCATTTGTGTCAGTGGGAGAAATAGTGCCCCATCATTGGTATCAGTGGGAGGAATAGTGTCCCATCATTGGGGAAGGTTCCTGCTTGTCAAGTTTTTTTTTAAATGTATTTTATGTTATTTTAAGTTATTTCTCTATCCACATTTGATTGCAGAGTACAGGAATGGGCCCTGCTGTGAAATATTAGATCAATAATTGTAATTAAATGCACCTGTTGAACAGGGGCAGAAAAATTGGGCCTTTGTTAGTGGTGGTGGTGGTGGTACTGGTGCCACAACGCTGTAAGTCCTCATAGTTACTATTGGTGGGCGCTGGAACGGGCCCTGTTGTAAAATATTAGATCAAGAATTGTAATTACATGCACCTGTTGAACAGGGGCAGAAAAAATGGGCCTTTGATGATGGTGCTGGTGGTCGTGTTGCCACAACACTGTAAGCCCTCACAGTTACACTTGGTGGGCGCAGGAATAGGCCCGCTGCAAAGAATTGCATCAACATTTTTAATTACACGCCCCTGTTAAACAGGGGAAGAAAAATTGGGAATTAGGCACTGGTGCTGGTGCCACAACACTGCAACCCCTCTGGTGGCGGTGCCCAGAACCAAAAATGTTCGTACAAGCTATCAGCAGGATCATTGAGGAGGAAGAGGATATTCACTCAGCATAACAGGGTAGTCACTCAGCATCAGCATAGGCAGTCTTGAAGGGATCTGACATTTCAAAAATAAAATATTTGGATCACCATCAGGTGCTTGGTAGCTGGCGGTGATCCAAGACTGTTTCATTTTTATGAAGGTCAGTCGATATAACGAGTCGGTGGACAGGCTCACCCTGTGATCAGTTACAAAGCCTCCAGCAGCACTGAATGTGCATTCCGAAAGAACACTGGATGCAGGACAGGCCAGTAGCTCAATTGCATACTGTGCAAGCTCTGGCCAGTGATCCATCCTCAAGACCCAGTAAGCCAGAGGATTTCTGGTGGGAAATATGTCCAAGTCTGATCTTGCCCCCTGAGACATAGTTGGCCAAAGCCACCCTGGCTTTGGCCAATTAAGGCTCTCTGTACAGACAGCGCTGTGATTGGCCAAGCATGCCGGGTCATAGTGCATGCTTGGTCAATCATCAGCCAGCAATGCACTGCGATGTCGCAGTGAATTATGGGCCGTGACGCATCTCTCGAATTTGGCGCGAACAGCCCATAAACTGTATATCGATGAACACTCGAATGGCCGATGATCGAGTCGAACTTACGTTCGACTTGAACTCAAAGCTCATCCCTACTGAAGAGGTGAGGCGCTAAATACAGGGATAGATCATCAGTAAAGACATGGTATTGAAAGTCTTGTGAAGCTATCATCTGACCAACTGACCAAGAGAGGAGGTGTAGATAAAGAATAGAAGGGGTCTGCAGGCAGAGCCTTGGAGGACTCCTACAAAGTGAAGAGGAGTAGAGGAGAATGTGGAATTGTAAGTAACATTAAAGGAGTACTTTGATAAATAGGAATTAGAACCATAAAAGTGACTTGGCGGTCAAGTCTAAAGCTTTTAAATGAGGATGGTCAACTTTATCAAAAACAGCAGAAGTAGATCAGTATAGAGTAGTGGCCATCATGTTTGCAGTTGCCTAATCTTTATACATGTGCACACTTTTTTTTTTTTTTTCGTCTGAAAAATAAATGTATTTAGTTAGGAGTCTTTCACACGGGCGGACCGTATGTTCGTTTTTTCATCTATCCGTGTACGGATGAAAAAGGGACATACATTGGTCCCTATGAGATCACGGTTGTCAGCAGATGAATATCCGCTGACACCCGATCTCGTCCGATTCCGCATTCCTCCGATTCTGCAGAGGAAAACTCTATTTTTCCTTCCATCATCGGATCGGGTGAACACAGTGTGCAAGGGGCCGCCTGTCATCCGCCGGCTCAGCGGGGATCAATGGAGCGATCCCCGCTGAGCAAGTGGAGGTTCGCGGGGCCGTGTAAACGGGCCCTTACTCCTGAAATTCGCTTTAATTTATTTTGTTTCGTTAAAAAATGCATTTGTCTGAAAATCCGAATTAAGGTTGAATCTGTCATTGAAGCCTTTTGGTGTCTGTTTGCTTATTAGTTACAGCAACAAAGCCCAATAGGGTGATTGATCCATTACAGGTATTCTTTACAAGTCATCTGTATAGAATTGGTTTTACTTGCTTTCTCCTTCCCCATTACCCCCCTAATTTTTGATTATGGATGGTGTCTGTCGAATGTTCTAAGAAGATTTGACGAAGCAGCTAAACTGTACGACACCACAATCGTATATTTCTGGTTGAATGCTACACCCACAACCTATAATAGAATTCTAATGTCGTATGACTTGTAATAATTATATTTATTCATTATTATTACTAGTCAACCAACATTCAAATTGTTCTATAGCCTATAGGAGGAGCATTTGACCATAAATATCCATTTGTGGCGATTGTATTTTTTTAGTTTCTTTGTCGAATCTTCATGTCTCTATAATGTCGAATCTTTTCTCTCTATGTCGAATAATCTTGGACTATAGAGTAAGGTTAGGCACATTCGACTGCAGGTTCAACACAGATCGTTATTGTCACCGTCATGTTGAATCCTCTATCTATATCGAACTGTTGTCACAACAAAACAAAAATAAAGCATTTTTTATGTTGGATCTTTCGGATTTCGGATACTGCACGTTCGTTATCGTTTGTTAAAACAAATCCGAAAATCCCTGAAATTCAGACGAAAATGCATTCGGATGAAAACTAATGCACATGTCTAATCGTTAGGCGGCGTACACACGATCGGATATATCCGATGAAAACGGTCCGTGGACCATTTCCATCGGATATGTCCGATCGGGAGTTTGATCCGATGGCGTGTACACACCATCGGATCAAATTCCCCGCCGCCGGACGGCGCGGTGACGTAGTGGTGACGCGGCGGTGACGTTGACGCCACCGCGTCACCGCCACGTCACCGCACCAGGAAGTAAAACACTTCCGCGCATGCGCCGAATCCATTCGGCAGCGGCGGTGGGGGCCGACATGTCTGCTGGTAAGTGTACTAACCAGCAGACATGTCGGGCGGACAGATTCCCACCGGATAGATTTCAAAGCATGCTTTGAAATCTGTCGGGTGGAGAAATCTGTCCGCTAGCCCATACACACGAGCGGAGATGTCTGCTGAAACGGTCCATCGGACCGTTTTCAGCGGACATATCCCCTCGTGTGTACGCGGCCTTAGAGACTTTTAAAAGGGACGTCTCATAGAGGTACTGCAAGTGGAAGCCCAATTGTAAAGGGGTTGAAAGTTGTTATTGGTGAGGTAGCAGCTTAGATGGCTGTAGGCTAGGCATTCTACAATTTAGAATTTAAATGGGAGCAGGAGATGGATCTTAAGTTATTCAGGCTGGCTGGGTCCAGTGTAGGCTTTTTAAATATGGGTATATATGGAATCAGTATATGGTGACCAGTACATGCTTTATTAGGAAGTGGAAAATGAGAGTATAGATAGAATAGATCGAGAGGAAGGCACGTGTAGTTGCAAGAGAATGGGGTCTAGCATATAGATGGTTAGGGGAGTGTGCTGCGTGAAAGAAAAATTTAGCAACCCCCTTTATAGTAACAGGGTCAAAGTGGAAAGTATTGGAAGTCATTATTCCAAAGGTAGCTAGTCCATAAATATACATGGTGAAGTAAAATAAACACCAGGCCGGTGGATTTATTCAGCCAGCAGGAGTAAGCTATTCAGACAAGTTCTAAGAATATAGGTTTGAAAACCCTATTTAAAATTATTTGAATTGGGCCACATGTGTTGCCTTAAATTATCTTCAAAAATCATATAATAATTCCACCTTTTTGTTCTTCTTGTCTGAATAGGGTAAAAGACAGCTGTTTTGCTCTATTGCTCCTTATGCCAAGGTCAGAAAAATATGTTTATAACTTTCTGTCATTGAACCCAGTTGTTACCTTGATTCTGTTATTGAACCCTTGTTAACTTGACCTATAAAGCTAAATGTTCTATATGCTGCTTATTCATAGAACAAACTCATTATATATGTATTATCTATGTATATAAAACTTTAAATGCATAATGTTTCTATGTTATACTATAAGTCAGGACAATAAGTACCTTATTTATTGGTGTATAACACGCACCCTAATTTTAGGAGGGAAGTTTCAGGAAAAAAAATATTAAATACTGAACTTTGAAGCAAAATAAGGGTAGCTCAGGAAGTGGGTAAATCCTTCTGGGGCTGAAGTGGTTAAGACGAGTGCACACTGATGCCTGACAAGGGAGGGCAAAGAGACACAAACTATTTGCAGGAAGGGGGGCCTGTCAGCCAGTGTGTGTTGAGTGTCTCTCTTAGCCCTCCCCCTGTCAGGCAGTGTCATTAATTGCTTAAGCTGGCATTATAATTTATTGATTTCTGACGACCAACAGCCACATCCCCCCCCCACCCCCAGAGACCTTTTTTTTTTTTTTTAGTCAGCTTACATTTAAATAATTTTTACCTGCCGGGTACAAGCTCTGTCAGATCCAGCAGACATTCTCCTGCTGCTTTGCACACAGAAGCCAGTCTAACTCTCAAGGCCGTCAGCCTCAACTCCAGCGAGCAGTGCAAAGCATTACCATGGCTACGCTATGATGGCCGTGAGAGTTAGACTTGCTTCTGTGTGCAGAGCAGCAGGAGGATGTCTGCTGCCAGATCTGTATCGGGACCACCCTGTCTCTAGTGTCTGCAATATGTACAATGCCGTTTTTAAACTATATCGGCGTATAACACGCACATGCGATTTTTCAATGTGCGTGTTATACGCCAATAAATACGGTATATATCATTTCTAAAACTATGATTATTGATCATACATGAATACATAATAATGTAGATACTTAAAACAAAAATATGCACTACTAAGAATTCCCAGTATGGCATTTTTACTTAAGGTTCACCGTTGTCCTTCGGAGGACGGCAGTGAACCCTTTTCATTCTTTCTTTAATGGTCATGACACGTGTTTATTTTGTACGTATATTGGAAGCGGGATTGTGTTTGCAGGGGGGGCATTTATTAAAAAGGGGTTTTCACTATTTGGTGCCTTTGTTTTTTTATGTGCACTTTTTTATGTGCACTTTGGTGGAAGGTGCACACTGTAATCACTTTTGGACCTCCGTCTTGACACTGCCTTAAGCACTCTGTGTTTTTTTCCTGTCATAAAGTTTGTGATGGTGTTGGCCACTGAATATTGTCACTCAACAACAGTGCTGTTTATAATCTATAACTGAGACAGATTTTTATGTGTTTTTAGTTTTTTTTTATTATTGTTCCATATTTTGCTTTGTTTTGCTGTTATTCCACATTTCTACCTTTGTCTTGACAGAGTCATATGGAAGTTTTTTTTTTCTACTATTTATTATCACTTTTGGAAGACTACATTGTGGTCCTAATTTTTGGTACAGCAAATACTGTAAGTTACATTCATCCTTCCTTGGCGATGAGTGGTGTATTGGAGGCCCTTTATTTACACCTTTATTTTTATAATTGGAGATGAAATCTCTTTTCCTCTAGACGTAATGTATGCCTCTGTGTCCTTTGTGTTGACCATAAAGTGAATAACTCAACACCAAGTCCTCTGTATGGACCCCTTAAATATTTGTACATGTTGATCATAATCCCCCTTATTCTACTTTTCTCAAGAGTGAATAAATTCAGTTCCTCTAATCTTTCCTCATAGCTGAGCTCCTCAATGCCTCTTATCAGTTTGGTTGCCCTTCTCTGCACTTTCTCCAGTTCCCCATATCATTTTTGAGAACTGGGGCCCAAAACGGAACTGCATATTTCAGATCGCCCACTTAGACAGAGCATTGAGGCCGGTTTTTAAATTGGAGACATACTGTAAGAACGTTATCCCACTGTATAGTTTGGTGTTATCTGCAAAGACACAAATTTTACTTTTAATCCCAGACCGAATATCATTTTTAACCACTTGTCCACCGCCCACCGTCAAATGACGGCGGGCGGAGGACTCCAATATCCTGACTGCACGTCATACGACGTGCAGTCATTTGAATAGGGAATGCGCGCGATCGCGTGCGCGCATCCCTATACTGTCGGTAGCGGCGTGTCATGGAGACACCGCTCGTTACCGACAGGGGTGAACAGCGGCGCGGATGCGCTGTTAACCATGTGATCGGCCGTGATGAAGTCATGGCTGATCACGCATGGCAACACCCCCAAAGTGCACGGCGCGTGTGAGCGATCGCGCCGCGCGTGCCCGTCGGTGGCAGCGTGTTCCCGGGAACACTGCTCGTCACCGACAATGGTACACAGCCATTGGTCAGGGCTGTGTACCACGTGATCAGCTCTGATCACTAATTGTAAACAAAGAGCTGTAACTAACTGTTACCAGCTATTCTCCCCTCACACATCGTTTCCAGTGTGAGGAGAGAAGAGCTAGAAGCAGTGAGTTACAGTTCTGTGTTACTGTAGTGTCTGCACAAACACCACATCTGTCCCTTTGCCCCCCCCCCCAATTGTCACCAGTCACCCAACAGCCACCCATAAAGTGCACCTGTCACATAAATAGACTGCCATCAGCGGTGCAACCATCACCCACCAGTGACTGTACCCTTTTACCGTCACTCATCTGTGACCTGCCCTGTCACCCGTCACCCACCAGTGACCTGCCCTGTCACCCGTTTATGAAGAAAAAATAATAATTTGCTAAATTTTATGACAGAAACAAAGAAAAATGCAATTTTTTCACAAAATCTACCGTATTTTTTTATTTATAGCGCAAAAAATAAAAAACCCACGAGTGATTAAATACCACCAAAAGAAAGCTCTATTTGTGTGAAAAAAAGGACACAATTTTTATTTGGGTACAGTGTTGCATGACTGAGTAATTGTCATTCAAATTGTGAGAGCACCGAAAGCTGAAAATTGGTCTGGGTAAGAAGCGGGTTTAAGTGCACTGTATTGAAGTGGTTAAAGTTCCAACACTGGGGTACACCACTGATAAGCTTAGACCATTCAGAGTAATGCCGCGTACACACCATCACTTTATGCGATGGAAAAAAAAACAAAGTTTTCTGTGAGGTAAAAAACAACGTTTTTGAAACTTCAATTTTCAAAAACGACAATGCCTACACACCATCGTATTTTCACAATGCTCTAGCAAAGTGAGGTTACGTTCACCACCCTTTTCCATTGAAGCTCCCTTCATAACTAGCTTCTGGGCATGCGCGGGTTGAAAAACGTTGTTTTAAACGTCGTTTTTTGCTACACAAAAAATGATGTTTTGAAAAACGACACAAAAAATTGAAGCATGCTTCAAATTTTTTGTGTCGTTTTTCACATGACATAAAACAAAGTTTTCCCCCACACACGGTCATTTAAATTGACGTTTTTAAAAACGTTGTTTTTTTCCATCACATAAAGTGATGGTGTGTACGCGGCATAAGAATCATTAACCACGACTCTCTGAATTCTGTATTTTAGACAGTTTTCTATCCATTTACAAACTGATATATCTAATCCTGTAGACCTTACCTTACACATGAGCCGTGTGTGGGGAACTGTATCGAACGCTTTTGCAAAATCCAAGTATACCACGTCCACTGCCACGCCTCTGTCCAGGGTTTTACTTACCTCTTCATAAAAATAAATCAGGTTTGTCTGACAACTTCTGTCTTTTTATGAATCCATTTTGTCTGTTGCTCAAAATGTTTTTTTCCCCATCAAGAACTTGTCTATGTGGTCTTTTATTAAATGCTAACTTAGACCAATGTAACCATGCATATACCATTACTGTGGGAACCCCTAGAAGCTTTAAACTACTGTAGTATACGCCGTTACCCCACTAGTTCCATGCTGAGTAGCTGCCCTGCTGCATTTTGAACACAGGAGGTCGGCTTCTTGGCATTAATGTCATTCAGAGTATGCTTTGCTTGTTCTTAATAAGGAAACTTATTTATTTTGTAAACACATCTAGAATGCATGCACAACAAATGCAATGTTTTCCGATCACCCTAGTTCACAGCAGTGCATTTGGTTCCAGTTCTTTAAATAAAAAAATAGCAGCATGCAGTTTTTTTTCTATGGAACATGTCTAAACGAATGTAAACGCACCAAAATGTACATAAACACAAGTGGGGGAAAAAATATAATGCTTTTCAAATTCATTACAAATACATTAAAAAAAAAGCAGAAACTCATACAGAAACACACCTGGGATGCCAAAATTGTGGTGCGAACAAGCCTTGAGGGTTTTTGTGAATAAATATATATACATTGTATGATTTAAAATTGCCTTACTTATAATGTATTTCAAAAATATATTCCTCAGTAGAATATCCTAACATCAGTATTGCCAACACCAATAATGTATTCAGTAAAATGAAGTCCAGAGTACATGTTTTATTCAGGTTATACATGAAACCATGACTTTGAAATTCAAAGAAACTTCAATGGAAACCATTGGTTATAGTGTGAAATGTTATACATACTCAAAGTTCAGGGTTGAGATGCAGGAACACTGCAGGAATACACCCCACCCCAGGATCAACAGGGGTGGAACCGACTGAATTCAATGCTTTCACTAGCAACAACACAGTACAGTAAAAATCATATTTATTTAACAACATTAAAAATAGTTTGTTTAAAAGATATTACATATTGTTGTATTCCTTCATCCAGTGCCTTGAAAACGTATTCATACCCCTTGAAATTGTTCACAATTTGTCATGTTACAACCAAAAATGTAAAGTTATTTTATTGGGATTTTATGTGATAAACTAACACAAAGTGGCACATATGCAATATGAAGTGTTAGGAAAATAATAAATGGTTTCCAATTTTTTTTTTTTACAAATAAATATGTGAAAAGTGTGGCATGCATTTGTATTCAGCTTTGTAGAACTACCTTTCTCTGCAATTAGAGCTGCAAGTCTTTTTGGGGATGTCTCTACCAGCCTTGCACATCTAGAAAGTGAAAATGTTGCCCATTCTTCTTTGCAAAATAGCTCAAGCTCTGTCAGATTGGATGGAGAGTGTCTGTGAACAGCAATTTGCAAGTCATGCCACAGATTCTCAATTGGACTTAGGTCTAGACCATGGGTCTTCAAACTACGGCCCTCCAGTTGTTCAGGAACTACAATTCCCATCATGCCTAGTCATGTTTGTGAATGTCAGAGTTTTACAATGCCTCATGGGATGTGTAGTTCCACAACAGCTGGAGGGCCGTAGTTTGAGGATCCCTGGTCTAGACTTTGACTGGACCAATCTAGCACATGAATATGCTTTGATCTAAACCATTCCATTGTAGCTCTGACTGTATGTTTAGGGTCATTGTCCTGCTGGAAGGTGAACCTCTGCCCCAGTCTCAAGTCTTTTGCACACTCTGAGGCCTCATACACACGACCGTTTTCCTCAACAGAATTTATCAAGAAACTTGGTGGCAGAGCTTTTTACCGAGGAAAACGGTCGTGGAATTTGACGAGAAAAAAAGAGAAAAGTTCTCTTTTTCCTCGTCGGAAGTCTCAATTTCCTTGTCGTGTTTCTCGCGGGCTGGTTTATGATGAGAAACACGTTCGTGTGTATACTTAGGAACCCGTGCGAGTTTTCCACCACACATAGCTTTTTGCTTTTAGGCCAAAAAAGTTCAATTTTGGTCTCATCTGACCAGAGCACCTTTTTCCACATGTTTGCTGCATCCCCCATATGGTTTCTAACAAACTGCAAATGGGACTTCTTACGGCTTTCTTTCATCAATGGCTTTCTTCTTGCCACTTTTCCATAAAGGCCAGATATGTTGAGTGCATGACTAATAGTTTTTATGTGAACAGATTCTCTCACCTGAGCTGTGGATCTCTGCAGCTCCTCCAAAGTTACCATGAGCCTCTTGGCATCTTCTCTGATTAATGCTTTTTAAAAAAAAGGTTGTAGGTATCGGTAGACCAAACAACTAAATACTATCATTATGAGGCTTAAACCCATATTTGAATATAGTGTATATTCAAACCAGTAATTACTGTATTTACATATCACATATGTGATTAAAACCATATGTATTGTTGCTAGTAACACTTACATTCCACTTGTTGCTATGCATCCAGCAAAAGTCCTCAGTGTGGGATCACAAGACTGGAAGTCCACAAAACAGAGAAGGTAGTGATCTACAAAGGAGTATCAAATTAACTTCATTGTTGCTCATTTTTCCTATCATTAATGGCATAGAATAATTACCTGCAATCGGATTATTTAATGGGCACTGCCTAAAATGCACACAAAGAGAGAGAATATTCAGACAAACACACTATCACCTCAGGGGCATATGTTTGTGAATTACAACAAAGATGATAATGATAATGATAGAATAATTGAGCACAATAATTTAGTATATCACCCTTCACAGACTGACTCAAGATGGTCCAGGTTAGAGAATATTGGCTTAGGGCATGATGACAGACATGACTCACAATGAAGGAGCTATTTTTAAGGGATCCAATCTTTACTTTGAGGTTGTCAAAAATCTATACCTGGAAATATACCTATTTGATAATGAACAACACAAAAGTACTAAATCCTCAGTTTCAGAAATGGAACTTTGGAAAGATTTTACAATTAATGATTTTAGGGGACACATCTATGGGAGGAGGGCAACAATGATATGCAGTGTGAGCATGGGAGGGGAGAAGATGTTACAGTGCTATCTTATGCTTTCGATGCAATGGAAATGCTCAAAGACTCCGGGGATCCATCTTGACTACAAAAACTCCCCACTAGGGTTGAGCGAACCCGAACTGTAAAGTGTTCATACCGAACTTTGTTTTTTTTTGGACCTGAACCCGAATAATTTGCTGACAGTTCGGGTACGGAGTTTGGCTATGTAACGGCGCGCTGCAGGGCAGCCAATCAGCATTTATTTTACTTATGTGACCTAGAAGCCATCACAGCCATGCCTACTAATGGCATGGCTGTGATTGGCCAGTGCAGCATGTGACCGAGCCTCTATATAAGCTAGAGGCACACAGCACAGCTCGTCACTCTGCTTTAGCTAGGGTAGAGAAAGGCTGCAGCTGCTCTCAGGGACAGATTTAGATAGGATTTTCCTGCTTCAGAAATCGAATTACAGAAATCGAATTACAATACTCAGCGATCGATCTACATAGCATTAGCTACATTAGGGAAAGGTTCCTGATTGTGCTTATAGGGAGAGAATTAGTTAGGAGTCAGTCCTACTTCACAAATCTAATTGCAGCACCACTGCATATGTTCCTGTCAGATACTCTGCATATTACACCAGCACTGCATTTGTTCCTGTCAGATACTCTGCATCTTGCACCAGCACTGCATATGTTCCTGTCAGATACTCTGTATATTGCACCAGCACTGCATATGTTCCTGTCAGGTACTCTGCATCTTGCACCAGCACTGCATATGTTCCTGTCAGATACTCTGCATATTGCACCAGCACTGCATATGTTCCTGTCAGGTACTCTGCATATTGCACCAGCACTGCATATGTTCCTGTCAGATACTCTGCATATTGCCACAGCAATGCATATGTTCCTGTCAGATAATCTGCATATTGCACCAGCACTGCTTATGTTCCTGCATATTGCACCAATATGATTAATATGATTCCCAATATTAAAGATAGTAAAAAATCATTAACTATACTAATTGAGAAGAACAAAGAAAGGTGTCCCCATAACAAAATGGGTATTTCAAGTGGTTGTATAGATCTGTTCTCTAGTACCCCTATTGATTTCTGGGGTGTCCATATAGGGGATGGATAACCCTATATAGTACAGGTGGGTCATTTAGAGAGAAGAGAGGGAAGGACATTCCCAAAGGTATCACTATGTAGTGTAGAATTCTAGACCCAGTGTTCCACAAGAGTGCTTCCATTGTTACTAGTGTTGAGCAGAATATGCCATATTCGTATTCGCGATATATCTCGAATATATAGTCGAATATTCGACAGATATTCGCTAAATACGAATATTCGTGATATATTTTCGAAATGAAATGATTGCGAATTTTCGCTATCGCGAATGCGAATTGCGATTGCGAATTGCGCATGCGAATTGCGAATATTCGAGAAATGCGGAATGGAGCACTCTGATTGGCACAGAATATTCGTGATATATTACAATATAAAATAATTGCGAATATTCGATAAATGCGGAAGGAGCACTCTGATTGGCTCAGAATATTCGTGATATATTACAATACACAATAATTGCGAATATTCGAGAAATGCGGAAGGAGCACTCTGATTGGCTCAGAATATTCGTGATATATTACAATACACAATAATTGCGAATATTCGAGAAATGCGGAAGGAGCACTCTGATTGGCTCAGAATATTCGTGATATATTACAATACACAATAATTGCGAATATTCGAGAAATGCGGAATGGAGCACTCTGATTGGCTCAGAATATTCGTGATATATTACAATACACAATAATTGCGAATATTCGAGAAATGCGGAATGGAGCACTCTGATTGGCTCAGAATATTCGTGATATATTACAATACACAATAATTGCGAATATTCGGCAAATGCGGAAGGAGCACTCTGATTGGCTCAGAATATTCGTGATATATTACAATACAAAATAATTGCGAATATTCGAGAAATGCGGAAGGAGCACTCTGATTGGCTCAGAATATTCGTGATATATTACAATACAAAATAATTTCGAAATTTCGAGAAATGCGGAATGGAGTACTCTGATTGGCTCAGAATATTCGTGATATATTACAATATAAAATAATCGCGCGATATCGCTATTTGCCGAATAATCGCATTGCGATTTTTCGGCAATATAAAATGAGCGCTGCAGCTACTCGGCCCAAGGTCTCTAATCATACCAGCAATGCTTTTAGACGTCGATGGGGATCTCTAGGATGTGATCTGTTCCAAAAAAAAAATTAAAACATTCGAATATTCGAAATAGCGAATATTCGCCGCGATATTCGCGATATTCGCGAATACTCGAATATGCAATATTCGTAGCGAATATTCGCAATTCGAATATTCGTGAGCAACACTAATTGTTACTAGATATTGGACTAGGAGTGTTGGAACTGGGGTTCATCAATTGGGCAGGTTATGGGTTCGCCAAAAAACAGTTGAGATCTATGTCTGCATTCAATCCATGCGGCTTTAAAGATCCCAGGCGATAGATTCAACTTGTTTCGTTCTGGGAAATTGCGGTGGTTTTATTACCGCCCCTCCAGTTGTCTTTGACCAGATCTATGCCATAAAAGATAAGTCCCGTTGGATCCTGCTGATGGAATTTCTTAAAATGACGTGAAAGATTGTGTTTAGTGGATCCCTTTTTGATCCTGTTAATATGTTCCCGGATTCTCACTTTTAGGGGTCGTGTGGTACGGCCTACATATTGTAGGTGGCAGGGACATTCGATGACATAAGTCACATGGGTAGAGTGGCATGTAATGAGATCTTTGATTTTATATTCTTTGAAGTCAACCCTCGACTTAAAATTCATTTTTCTCCTGGGCTGCTTCTTACTCACTCTACAGGGCAGGCATTTTTGGCATTTGAAGAAGCCCTTTAGTTCAGGGAATAGGCTGATGGATTTTGGTGGATCAATCACATTGTGTACAAGATGGTGGCGTAGGGAGGGGGCTCGCCTATATATGAAAGTGGGATTTTTCTTTAAGATTTTGTTCAGAGTGTGGTCTTCTTGCAAAATAGGCCAGTATTTTTTGACTATGTATTCGAAATCCTTATATTGTGAGTTACACCCAGTAATAAAGGCTACGTCTGATGTGATGGATTTATTCTTTTCTTTGGGTTTCAGCATGCTGTTTCTGTCCATTTTCTGGACTTCTTCTTTCAGTTTAATTAAATTGCTTTCTTTATACCCTTTCTCTTTGAATCTCTCAACGATAACATCAGCTTGGTTCGTATAGTCTCCGATGGAATTGCAGTTTCTGCGCAGTCGCATGAGTTGACCTTTGGGTATGTTTGCCTTCCACTTTGGATGATGACAGCTAGTGGACGGGATGTACCCATTGCGATCTGTAGATTTAAAAAAAGTTTTTGTGTGAAGTTGAGACCCTACTTTGAAGATTTAAAGATCCAAGAAGTCTATACTCTGTGTAAAGGTCACCACCGCTTACGACCTTCCATCCAACCACGACAAGCTTATCTGACACACTCCGACAATCCTGCATACACGATCCATATACTTTCCCAGAATAAGACGAGACAGAGCTCCGTACTTGCTTCCAAAGATATGACAATTTATTAGTATTTTCTCAGCTTCTTATACAGTCTCAAGCATAATGCAGTTAATCACAGGACAATGCCATCTCCACCCCCCCTTCACACCATGGGGGGCTTCAATCACACTATAAAGGCATTCAGGTAAGCTAACCATGTACCGCACCGCATCTTCAATAGTGTTCAATTAACCTTGAATAGTAACACAGACATCTAGTTGAATAAGTTAACTAGACAGCTTTATCACACAATGGCAGGGTCTTGTGAGAGTGGGTGCAATCAACACCTTCAACGGAATGTCTTTACAGTGAATAGCCAACACCTTATGATATTCGAATAGCATATTATACAAAGGTATGACTCACTCTGGTCTTGTAGACCTGAATTAACACCTTTCCAAATCATGTGTGCCCAGATTGAGTAGCTAACAGATTTTGATATTTGAAGACATCCTGCAAACATGAATTATTATTAATGTCCCTTATTAATGTCTTCTGTAATATATGAATTATGATTCTTTGTCACCCTATGTCCCTAGTGGACCCTAGACATAGGAATATCTCAGTCTGTCACATTCCGTTACACTCTGCATATCACACTTTCCTGTAAACGTGAGACCATATTTGTTGGTATTAAGGTTTTGTAAGAATTCTTGGAATGAGTCAGTGGCACTGGCGTAGCGGGGGGGGGGGGGCAGGGGGGGCTGTCGCACCGGGCGAAAAATGGGGGGGGGCGAATCCATCCACCGGCTCCGCGGAGCGCTCCGGAGCCTCGGCCTAGGAAAGTCCCCGGCTTCGGCCTAGCTCCGGAGCGGCGGCCATCTTGGTACACCCGGCGGCGGCCCTCCTCTCTGTTCACACCCAGAGGAGGAGGAGCCCGCGCTTGAGGAAAACCACACACGCCGCTGTCTGAGGTCTGAGGTCTGCACTACTGGGGGTTACTGTCTGAGGTCTGCACTACTGGGGGTTAATGTCTGAGGTCTGCACTATTGGGGGTTACTGTCTGAGGTCTGCACTACTGGGGGTTAATGTCTGAGGTCTGCACTATTGGGGGTTAATGTCTGAGGTCTGCACTATTGGGGGTTACTGTCTGAGGTCTGCACTACTGGGGGTTAATGTCTGAGGTCTGCACTATTGGGGGTTAATGTCTGAGGTCTGCACTATTGGGGGTTACTGTCTGAGGTCTGCACTACTGGGGGTTAATGTCTGAGGTCTGCACTATTGTGGGGGTTACTGTCTGAGCTCTGCACTATTGTGGGGGTTACTGTCTGAGGTCTGCACTACTGGGGGTTACTGTCTGAGGTCTGCACTATGGTGGGGGTTACTGTCTGAGGTCTGTTAAATAGGGGGTCTGTGATTGTGGGGGGTCTATCTGTGATTGGGGGGATCCATCTGTGATGAGAGGTCTGTTATTTAGGGGGTCAGTCTGTGATGGGGGATCTGTGATTGTGGGGGGGTCAGTCTGTGATGGGGGATCTGTGATTGTTGGGGGGGGGGTTCAGTCTATGATGGGGGATCTGTGGTTGTGGGGGGGGGGGGTCAGTCTGTTAATCCCTTACAGTAAGGGGTTAAATGATTAATCCTGCAATAATTTACCCCTTACATGCTGAAAGCCCTGAGAGGGATACATTACAGATCCTTATAACCAGAGTGGATGATTATACAAGGGGGGGGGGGCGAAAAAAAAATTCTGCCCCGGGCGCCCATAACTCTGGTTACGCCACTGGTCAGTGGTGGTTCCATCCCAGAGGATAACGAGATCGTCGATGTATCTACTAAACGTAAAGCTTCGTCTTACGATAGGACATCGAATCCGCTGCCTCTTGCCTGATTGGGCAATAGCAGCTGCATACACGCCCCTAGTCGGCGATATCCTAAATATTCGATTGGACATCGAATCTGTCACTCCACATTCAATTGGACAATGCCATTGAGCGTCTGCAAATTGCCATGGTGACGCACTCTATTTATACAGCCAGCTACGGTATGCGTGTATCCGCTTCCGAAGACGTAACGAATACGAAACGTGCGTAAAGCGGCCACGCGCACACCTACACGCACTTCCGGGATTACCAGCGAATTGTGTATGGAACGCACGCCGTTCCCACGCTGGTGTAATCAGCAAATCGGACATTTTTTTAGTGCTTGTGTATCTGCAGTGCCTATGCGCGTCTAGAACATAGGTTACTGTTTATTTGTTTTTAGATCTTTTCTTTTTATTTACTTTTTGTGCTTTATGCCATCTTGACTGCTGATTGTGCTGGAATCCTGGCCCAGCCTGGTGTCATGATTTTTATTTTATTTTCAACCTTTTGTATTTTTGCACTTGTGCCTATGTTTATGCCTGGCAGTGCCAATAAATTTCTTTTTATACCGTTAACGTACCACACTATGGAAGGAATTTATTGAATCCCATACCACTAACTACTTATATCAAGGACATATACCAGGAATCCAGGTGACTCATTCGGAATCTAGGAGAAGGAGCCACGACACGGTGGAGCATTCGTTTGACTGACATGCATTCTACCCCTGCAGGGGTGATTGCCTCTGGTGAGTGGGGACCCATAAGGGGGAGCACCGGACCCACTGCGATATTCACTTGATGTACCACCTATTCATATAGGTGCACCTTGACTGTCACATCACCTACATTCACCTGATTTATCATTTATGGACTATTTTATGTGAATCAATTTTGTGTTTAATTTGATCACTGTTTTTGCATTTAACTTTATGTGAATCAACTCATTGCATAATTTGATCACTGTTGTGCACTTATTCAGATTTGAAAATAAGCTCCTGCTAATTGTTAATTAACCTGCTAATTGTACTATAGTACGGCATGGTTTTTCCACTGCAAGAACACACCCATTTTCAAATCTTTTCCTTATTGGTGACACCAACACCACTGGTAGCACTTGGAAGCACCACCACTGCTACTCACTATAGGATATCTTCTTTTTATTATATCACTTTAGGGAATGTTGTCCCATTCTAACTTACCTATCAATCCACTGGGTCAGTTAAACAACATATTAGTGACAGCGCCATCACCCCCACTACCTCTTTATTCTTTTTATATACCCCCTTCGGGGAGTCATATTTAGGGGGGCTGCAGTCACACACACTCGTCCTATTACCCTTTATTAGGCTATCCTAAGCGCAGCTTCTGTCCTCCCTTATTATTATACACCTTCCATTATTCAAAGTTTTTACTTTGATGGGAGCAGCTTTTACACTAATTATAGTTTTTTTCTCACCATAGCGTGGAGTACTTACACTTATTCACACAAATGTATTGCCATTGTCTACAAAGTGTGTAAATCAGATATAATTAACAAAGATACATTTGAGTGTCTTAACAAATGAAACTCTCAGGCCACGTACACATGGCAGAGAACCTCGATGGGCGGAACACATCGTTCCGCCCGTCGAGGTTCTCTGCCGGCCGTCGAAATCGGCGACCCGCCCGTCGGGAATGGCAACCAGCCATTCATCCAGGCGGGCCGTCGAGCAAAAAGAGAGCGTGCTCTTTTTTCGCTCGCTGGGATTCCCGACGGGCGGGGCGAGCCAAAAGCGTACACATGGCCGAGGTCCTAGCTGGAATGCAGCTTCCAGCGAGGTTCTCGCTGGTTTCCAGCGAGAACCTCGGTCGTGTGTACGCCGCCCAAGGCCGCGTACACACGGAGGGACATATCCGATGGAAATGGTCCTCGGACGGTTTTCATCGGATATATCCGCCGGGCTATTTTGGTCCGATGGCGTGTACACACCATCGGATCAAAATCCCTGCTGGCAGACAGCGCGGTGATGTGGCGGTGACGTGTACTAACCAGCGGACATATCCGACGGACATGTCGCCGGCGGACAAATTTTAAAGCATGTTTTAAAATTTGTCCGCCGGTCAGACATGTCCGCTAGCCCATATACACGATCGGATTTGTCCGCTGAACTGGTCCATCGGACCAGTTTGAGCGGACAAATTCGATCGTGTGTACGTGGCCTAAGAAGCCAACTTTTTATGTCATATTTAGGACTCACAAAAACTTGAAGGCTCCCTCAGGGGGTCCTATTGTGTCTGGTATTGTTTGCCAGCCTGAAAATTCCAGCAGGCTAGTAGACAAATTGAAATCTTATGTTGTCTATCTTCCTACCTCAACCCTATTCTGGTGCTTCAAAAAAAAAGGGTCCTGCGCAATTTTGATGTGGATGCAGTACCATACAAAATGAATGGTTTAAATCGCACTGACATTCATGTAATTTGAACAGGAATGTGGTGTGATTACTGCTCAAAATCGCATTCTGTTCCCGCACCACATGATTGTGAACCACCACTAAAGCATCCATATTCCAGCAGACTCCTGGTTAGTAGCTATTGATATTGAGGCACTGTATAGTTCTATTCTGCTATAACTTTTGCGCAAACCAAAAATTGCTCTGGTCATTGAGCAACCATTTCTTCTGGGGCTGAATGAATGAATGAATGAAAACTTATATAGTGCGGCACATGCAAACTAAATCGCCTCTGGGCGCTTGTTGTTCCTGTCTCCTTTGGTATCAAAAGAGATGAGTCTTGATCTTTCTCCTGAAGGCTAAGTGGTTCTCCTCCAACCGAATGCTGGTTGGTAAAGCGTTCCATAGTCTGGGACCTTGGACCGCGAATCTTCTATCTCCTTTGGACCTGTAGTTGGCTTTCGGTATCTGGAGTAGATTTTGATTGGTGGATCGCAGGACGCGATTGGGATTATGAGCTTTTATTTTTTCGCATAAATAATGGAGAGCATTCCCATGAATACATCTATGCGTTAGACAGAGTGCTTTAAAAGTGATTCTGTCTTTTACTGGCAGCCAGTGAAGGGATCTCAGTGAAGGTGAGATTGATTCCCAGGGTTTTTTCCCAGTCACAAGTCTGGCGGCCGTATTTTGAAAGACTTGTAGACGAGTGATTTGGTACTTAGGGAGTCCGAGGTAAAGGGCATTTGCATAGTCCAATCTGGAGTTCACAATTGCTCCCACCACGACCGCAATGTCTTCTTTGCGAATAAAAGGGATGAGTCTACGTAGTAGGCGCAGCAGATGGTGAGATCCGCTGACAACTGACCCTTTTTGTGCGTCCATTGTTATGTAGGAGTCGAAAATGACCCCGAGACTTTTGACTTTGGCACAGGGGGTGATGATTTTCCCTAGAATGGGTGGGGGACTCCAAGTTGTTGCAGGTAGATTCTTACGCTTGGCGTGAAACAGGAGAAGTTCTGTTTTCGCTCCGTTGAGTTTAAGATAACTCTTTGTCTAGAATGGTGTTACAGTCGGCTGTGAGCCAGCTCTCTGTAATAAAGAGGCAGTCTACATCGTATTGTAGGAGGAAATCATGGATTTCTAGTCAGTGTTTTTTTTACTGCCGATCTTGTGTTGATCAAAGCACACGATATGTGCTTAGGCTGGGGCAAACGGCTGAGATTTTTGATAGTCGATCGACGATCGATTCTCAGAAGTTGCTCAGTTCGAAGGGCTTTTTTGGTGATGGCTGGTAGTATTGCGGCAAATCGCCTCAGACCCCAGATGGTCTCTGCCGAGTATTGCAGATTAACCATAGTCGTCAACACCGAGGGGGGGGGGGTTTCAAGGATTAACTGAATCCTCTATCCTGACTTGGTCCAGAGGAAGGCAAAAAAACCCTGACCGTGCTATGCCAATATGCTGCGGTAGGGAAAAAAAAATCCTTCCTGACCCCTTGAAAGGCGATCGGGTGAACCCTGGATCAAGTTGTAATGGTGTTGAGAAAGGGGAGATTAGGGCTGGGTGTAGTAAGATGGCCACTGATCCAGCAGCAGGATCCAGACTGGTGAGCACCCAGATTAAGTGGATCGGTGCTGCTGTGGGGGCCAGGATCGGTGGACAGGGGGTGGAAGATACTTTCCAGGGGTCTGGGGGGGTTTCTGGGCCGTATCAGGTGTTTGGTGACAGTTGCCAGGGGTGAGAAGCGGCGCGCCGCTAGGCCGCGGGTGAAGCCGCGGCCTTTCCTAGTTGCGGCTGCCGAAAATGCTTCCAGGCCGGCGCGGAGCAATGGGAAACGCCCGAAAAGGCGTAAAATGGTTTCGGATGGGTGGCGGATGGTTAACTAGAGTAGGGGAGATGGCATGGGGGTACAGGAGGGGAGTTATGGAGAGGGGAAGAGCCGAGGAATTGAGCAGGTAGCAGCAGCTTGTCCTGATAAGGACGGCCGCCTGCACCTACAGTGGATGGCTTACCTGCTGGTTCCCCTGGAGAGGGGGTGAAGAAGGGGAGCCAGGGGGGATCTGGTGAAGCCGGGGGGAGGCCAGATGGAAGCCAGATGGTGAGTCTCTGGTCTCTGGAGGGATAGAGAGAACCTACCTATCAGTCTGCCTGATCTCTGACTGTCTGTCTGGTCCCTGGCGAGAGCAGACTCGTGCGGAAGCATGGAGCGTCCTACTCTCCCACTGACACTGACACGGTTAAAGTGCTCCTTGTATTTGAAGCCCCCCTTTGAATCTAGGTATCAAAAAAATCACATACTTATGGTATTAACATACAGGAGAGTTACTTCCATTCCACCCAGCCTTTAAAATATTGTACATTACAGATGTATTCTGAAAATACTTACTTTAATAACTTATGCATTATGCAAGGTGGTAGTACATAGAGTAATTAGAATGGCGGTAGCAGAAATGTTTGTAAAATACATGTTTCGTCACAAATATTTTATTGAACAAAAAAAGTTTTATATATGTATTGCAATTGTGATTTTATTATTTTATTGTATGCTGGTAACACTTAAAGCGGTGTTCCAGCAATTTTTTTTAAGTCAGCAGCTACAAACACTCTAGATACTGACTTTTAATAAGGACACTTACCTGTCCAGGGCGCCGGCAATGTCAGCCCCCCTGAGGCCGATCCGTCCATTGTATAGCATTCCGGCACCGCCATCCTCACTAAGGGAAACAGGCAGTGGAGTCTTGCGGCTACACTGTCCGTTTCCTACTGCGCATTCACACGTCGTGTGTAGCTTTGTGAATGGCCTGCTGTCTTCTGGAACACACACACGTCCCAGAAGACAGCGCACCCAAATTTCCCAGAAGACAACGCGAGGAGGAGAAGAATGAAGTCTACCGCTGAATAGGAAGTTGCAGATTAGGACAATCTGCCTAGCAGCTGCCATTTCTGGTAAGTAAAATTGTTTTTCTTTTTTATATTTTTTTATGTATTTTAAGGAGCGTTTTTAGGGTGGACCTCCACTTTAAGTCCAACCTTTAGTTCTTGGAATATTCATTCAGGAGGAATAAAAAAAGGTAGCTGAGGCAAAGTAATGTGATTATCTGTGCAGAAAAACAGCCCCTCTAATGACAAAGGCAAACCCTACTGACACAGATTCACTTTTTGTATTATTGTGAAGCTGGGGCAAAATTAGTGATAACAGAAAAGGCCTTGCTATGATATGGTACTGGTAATAAAGAGAGAATACTTCAGAGAATTTTCAGGTGTGCAGGTAAAGCAGTCTAATTGCCTCACTTGTGTAGCCAGCCACATAATGTAGGATGACAACACTCTATTGCCGCGTACACACGGTCGTTTTTTGCGATGAAAAAAAACGACGTTTTTTAAAACGTCATTTAAATTGATCGTGTGTGGGCAAAACGTCGTTTTTTGTCTTCAAAAAAACGACCAAAAAAAAATTCCAACATGCTTGAATTTTTTGTGTCGTTTTTCAAAACGTCGTTTTTTGTGTCATAAAAAATGATCGTGTGTGGGCAAAACGACATAGAAAATGACGTTTTAAACCCGCGCGTGCTCAGAAGCAATTTCTGAGATGGGAGAGCTCGTTCTGGTAAAACTACTGTTTAGAATGGATTAAGCACATTCGTTATTTTAAATCTAATGAAGAAAACAATGCGCTGTATTTGCCACAATGCTTTTTAAACCATTTCCAAGCTACCCTAAACTCCTAGTTTGTTGTGGCTCATCTTGTTTGACATATTTCTGTCAACCTTTTGACTTTTTTATTTTCTTGGGCCCTTTTTTTGTTTTTTTTTTATTTTTTTGGGACACGTAATTTTTTTGGGGTAATATCTTTTAACAGATGTTTTGAACTAAAAATTTTTTTTAATGATTTTGGAGGGTGTGAAGTGGACCACAGCAGCTTATTTTTTGTGGTTTAATTTACCCACAAGGAGGTTGTTGTTCCTTGTTTAATGTCGTTTTAATTTTTAAAATGTGTCTGCCTACTCACTATAACAATCTCTATATTTGTTTGTAAAAAAATACACATGGTCAAAATTTGCAAACCAACCAAAATATACCTTTATTCAGGTTAAAAAGGGAAATAAATAAAAAGTACAACCATCTGGCAATCCAAAAGCAAAACCAAATAAAAACAAAGAAGCCTGGATAAAAACAAAGGAGACCCTGCTTGAAGTTGTAAACACAAGGGTCCACCAAGAAAACAATGAAGGCTGTGAAGGCCAAAAAAAATTCGCTTCGGGGCACCATCTCCTCACTTCTTCTTCTTCCCTGCAGCCTTCCCTGCAGCCTTCCCTGCAGTCTTCCCTGCAGCCTTCCCTGCAGCCTTCCCTGCAGCCTTCCCTGCAGCCTTCCCTGCAGGCCGAGTCCTCAGGGGCTGTGTTTCTGGAGCCGACGTGCCAGGAGCCAGAGCAGGCTCAGGAAGAGGAGGAGCAGGAGAAGGAGCAGGAGCAGGGGCTGGAGATGGAGCAGGGGCTGGAGATGGAGCAGGAGCAGGGGCTGGAGATGGAGCAGGACCAGGAAGCGCAGTAAGGACAGGAGTGCGAATCAGCCCAATGCCAATATCGTCATTGAGCTGTCCCAGTGTGGCCATGCTCATGACCTGGAACATAAGGGATTCGCAGCGCACACGCTGGCCCAGCTCTAGATTTTTAAGCTTGGCAGCCATCAGCGCAGCGAATCCCTCTTCCTCACTGGGCTGCTCTCTGATGGCCAAAGTTGCTTCACGGAGCATGGCCTGGGTCTCCTCCTCCATCTGCATGAGCCTTCTGGCCCTTTTTGCTGGGTTCCGGATAGGAGGGATTTGGGAGATACAATCACGCTGGCGTGACTCCTGTCTCCCACTGGGGCCTGCCTCCTCCTGGCTCCCAGTGGGGCCTGCCTCCTCCTGGCTCCCTGCGTGGCCTGCCTCCCCCTGGCTCCCTGCGTGGCCTGCCTCCCCCTGGCTCCCTGCGTGGCCTGCCTCCCCCTGGCTCCCTGCGTGGCCTGCCTCCCCCTGGCTCCCTGCGTGGCCTGCCTCCCCCTGGCTCCCTGCGTGGCCTGCCTCCTCCTGGCTTTGCTCTGCCTGTGTATAATAAAAAAGGGACATATTTTATTTTTTGGCTTCATTCATCACACACATTTCTAACTTAATGACATATCATAATTGAATGCTAAAATATATTTATCACAGGCCCTCCATCCCTAATTCTGTGGCCTCTTACACAGCTTTAGATATGTGCCCCCTGGAGCTGGGGGCGGGGGGGGGGTTGATGTTGACTGAAATTCCAAAGTAGGGGGCCTTTACCCAACCGTTTTTTTACTTTAGGGTGGACAAAATGTTAATGGGCAAAAAGGGTGTTTAACATCTGCGGCCACTGTATGGTGTACCTAATGGCGTACAAGAAAATGACACACATTCATTATGACCTCTGCATTTATGCATCTTGTCCCCATTCTGTTTTGCCACTATTGCTTAGTGATATCTTCCAAATTTTTTGGCCAAACATTTATATAATTTCAATCACTTGTAACATAAATTACTCATCATTATTATACTTTGCATTACAAAAATGAATCTGAAAATGCAATACCTGGCTCCATGGGTCACAATCTGCCTCCTCCATGAACTCAGGCTCTTCCTCTGAGCTTGCCTGCTCTTGCCTGCAGGGAACACTGGAGGGCTGACTGCAGGGAACACTGGAGGGCTGACTGCAGGGAACACTGGACTGTCTCCTTGGGGGAAGGCTAGACATGGATGGCCTGGACTCTATGTGATCATCCAGGAACTGCAGCTGACCATAATACCACAGGTTAGGCTTGTAGACGCTGTCAGCTGCAGCCCCAGACCTCATTGAGACCAGGACTTGTGACCGTTGGGTCCTGTAGGTGCCCCGAAGCGAATTGATTTTAGCCTTAACAGTCTCCAATGTAGCGTTGGGGACCCTTGTTTTTACATATTCAAGCAGGGCCTCCTTTGCCTTCTTCCGGGCATCTTTGTTTTTATTAATTTTGCTTTTGGATTGCCAGAGAACTGGATGATCCTTCCATCTCTGGATGAATTCGGTCAAAAATTCCGGATCCTTAAAGGCCTCCATTAGTTCTGCATGTACAAAACAAAAAACAAAGCCTAGTGTCAGTCAAGCCACTACTACTAATTAGCTTTTAAACACCATGGGGGTTATTTATGAAAGGAAAATACACTCTGCACTTCAATTGCACTGAAAGTGCACTTGGAAGTGCAATCCTTGTATAAATCTGAGAGGGGTAGATCAGAAATGAGGGGAAGCTCTGCTGATTGTATCAGACAATGATGTGCATGCTAAAATGCTATTTCTAAATTTATCCTTGCATGTCCTCCTCAAGATCTCCAGCGACTGCATTTACAAGTGCACTTGTAGTGCAAAGTGTCTTTTCCTTTAAGTAAATCACCCCCCATATCTTCTAGCCCACACAATAATCCACTGTTCCCTATTTGTAATGTCCATAATCCAGATACATACCGTCTTATGATCCGATCGTCTCTTCCGCCTTGTTCCTCAGGTTGTGAACGGCGCTTGCAATGAACCCCCCATATCTTCTAGCCCACACAATAATCCACTGTTCCCCAATATTTGTAATGTCCATAATCCAGATACATACCGTCTTATGATCCGATCGTCTCTTCCGCCTTGTTCCTCAGGTTGTGAACGGCGCTTGCAATGAACCCCCCATATCTTCTAGCCCACACAATAATCCACTGTTCCCCAATATTTGTAATGTCCATAATCCAGATACATACCGTCTTATGATCCGATCGTCTCTTCCGCCTTGTTCCTCAGGTTGTGAACGGCGCTTGCAATGAACCCCCCATATCTTCTAGCCCACACAATAATCCACTGTTCCCCAATATTTGTAATGTCCATAATCCAGATACATACCGTCTTATGATCCGATCGTCTCTTCCGCCTTGTTCCTCAGGTTGTGAACGGCGCTTGCAATGAACCCCCCATATCTTCTAGCCCACACAATAATCCACTGTTCCCCAATATTTGTAATGTCCATAATCCAGATACATACCGTCTTATGATCCGATCGTCTCTTCCGCCTTGTTCCGCAGGTTGTGAACGGCGCTTGCAATGGCGTGGATCCCTTTAAACGGCGCGAGCGTGTGACGCGATGCACGAGATCCCGCCCCTGACGTTCGGTCTCGTCTTTTCCACGCCCCTTTCTCGATCTTTCTTTGTGGGTGTGTTTTAGGCAAGAACAAGATGGAGAGAAACATGGCAAGCTCAAGCCATCAGGCAGGCCAGGCCCAGCCAACCGGACGATCCCGGCGGAGGTACAAGGCCTCAAACATGGCCTTCCAAGAGATGGTGGAGATGGTCACCATCTTACAAAGGGAGGATTACGATGGGAAGCATGGCCCTTACCTGCATCCAAACAGGGTGAAGGCCAACATCATGGAGAAGGTGATCAGGAGGCTGCATCAAAAATTTGGCCAACGCAGGACTCGGGAACAATTGAGAAAGAGGTGGTCAGACCTCAAAAACAGGGAGCCTGAACAACTCCAGCATATCAAGAGGCTGATTCGGGGAAAAAGTAAGTTTTTTTAATTTTTGACACATTTGTGGTGTTTGTTAATTGTGCCATGTGATTTTAATTTCAGGTTGTACTGTATGTTTGTGGGCACAAAAAGTGGTCGGAGAAGTCGTCGTTTATACGTTGTTTTGCGACCTACTAAACGACAATCTTCGTGCTAAATATCATCATGCGCCTAGTTCGCATGGACAAAAAGGAGTGTATAAACACTATATCATTCCCAAAAAAACGTCTTTGTATTTGTTATTATTTGAACAAACGACGACTCCTACGACCAATTCATGTGTCCCCAAACAGGAATCTTGCCATTTTTGTTGTAATGTGACTTCACTTGTGATCTTTTATAATGTAGATTTGTACCTAAATTAAAGTCGATGTGAAAAGCTTAGTAAATATGACCAATAAACAGAAAAAGGAGAGTCTGCTCAGCAGTGGATTCTGCACATGTTTATATACTCTGTACTTGTATTTTTAGTTCTCACTCATATCTCTTTATAATCTTTGACCTTTCTTTTTTCCCTATCTTCAATCTCGTAGGGCGCAGTGAAGCAGCAAGGCAGGATGGAACTTCCGAAGCCCCACCCCCGAGGGATGATGACGCTGCCACCACATCCGGTAAATTTCCTACACAACACTCATACCCAGGTAATCTAGATCAGGGATCCGCAAACTACGGCCCTCCAGCTGTTGTGGAACTACACATCCCATGAGGCATTCATTGTAACACACTGACATTCACAGACATGACTAGGCATGATGGGAATTGTAGTTCCTGAACAACTGGAGGGCCGTAGTTTGAAGACCCATGATCTACATGTAGGTTTTGCGAATTTTAATACCTTTTTTGTTCCCACATTTCAGGAGCAAGTCGTGCAGCGACAATGGACAGGGATACTGCCAAATTTGTGCTGTCCGAAATATGGTCCTTCAGGGAACAACTAGAGGACATCCAGGACACTGCACGAGAAGTGGTAGAAAAAACAAAAGGGCTGGAGACACAAATTAAAAATTTAATAGATTATTTGGGTAGGTTTTGATTTATTTAGTGTTTATTTTGTAATAGAAAAAAGGTTTGGTTTATAATAAAAAAAAAAAATGTGATTTTATTTTTTGAATAATGTAAAAAAAATAAAAAAAAATAAGTGATTTTATTTTTTGAATAATGTAAAAAAAAATAAAAAAAATAAGTGATTTTAGTTTTTGAATGTAAACAAAAATGTGATTTTATTTTTTGAATAATGAAAAAAAAAAACAAAAAAAAAAATTGTGATTTTAGATTTTGAATAATGTAAAAAAAAAAATATATAAAAAAAAGTGATTTTATTTTTTGAATGTAAAAAAAAAAAAAAAGTGATTTTAGTTTTGGAATGTTATAAAAAAATAAATAAAATAAAAAAATATTTGTTTTGTAACTTAAAAAAATGTTTTAAAAAAATTTTATGTCAAAAAGTTATGTTTTTCAAGATGCAAAAATTAAAAAATTTACAGTAAAAATATGTGTCTTGTTATTTAAGCTCAATGATTAATATAAAATACTAGGGTTGTCCCGATACCGATGCCGAGTATTTGCGGGAGTACTTGAACTCCCGCAAATACCCCGATACCTAAATAGAATACTTCCCCCCCCATATTGCAGCGATGCGTCCCTCATACCTTTTTAGATATGCTGACGCCGCCGCATACCGCCTTATCCCCCTGCACAATCGCATAGCTTACATTACAAGCATTCATTCTGAATACTTGTAAATGGCCGTGTATTGACACTCCCCCTCTCCGGATTGGACGGATCCCTCCATCCGGAGAAGGGGAGTTTTAAAACACGAAGCGCGGCCATTTACAAGTTTTTAGAATGAAAGCTTGTAATGCGCTACGCCAAGGATCTCCAAACTACGGCCCTCCAGCTGTTTCGGAACTACATTTCCCAGGAGGCATTGTAAAACTCTGACATTCACAGACACGACTAAGCATTATGGGAATTGTAGTTCCTGAACAACTGGAGGGCCATAGTTTGGAGACCCCTGCGCTACGCGATTGTGCAGGGGGATACGGCGGTATGCGGCAGAGGCGGCATCAGCATATCTAAAAAGGTATGAGGGACGCATCGCTGCAATATGGGGGACATACATGGCTGCATATGTGGGGGACTTGGCTGCATTTGGGGACACATTTAAAAAAAAATATCGGTATTCGGGATCGGCGACTACTTGAAAAAAAGTATCCGTACTTGTACTCGGTCCTAAAAAAGTGGTATCGGGACAACCCTAGAAAATACCTAAAAAAAATGTATGCTGAGAACATTAAACAATGAGGGATAGTTATTTCAGTCCATCACAAACACATGGCACTATGATAACCTAGGACCGTGATGGCGAACCTTGGCACTCCAGATGTTTTGAAACTACATTTCCCTTGATGCTCCACTATACTGCAGAATGCATGAGCATCATGGGAAATGTAGTTCCAAAACATCTGGGGTGACAAGGTCGCCATCACTGACCTATGAGATAAAATAAAAACACAAACCTTAAAAATTAATTAAAGAACAAAGAAAAGACTGTTTCAGGCAAAAAATAAATTTAATTATTCAGCCAAGATCTGGCATTGGAATGGCCCCCCTACCCATAAAGTAGTCCACATATGCCTGACGCACAGCACGTGCGTTTCGGGGGGCCAATTGGGGATGGGCAGCGTCACGAGCTGCCTCTGGAATGTCAACAGGGTCATCAGGCAAAAGGGTTAGGTAGGAAGAAGAATGTCTTTTTAAATAGTTGTGTAAAATGCAGCAGCATGTAATTAGATAATTCAACTTGTATTCGGCCATGTTTATGGCAGTAAGAAATAGCCGGAAACGGCTGGCCATGATGCCAAAGGCGTTTTCCACCACCCGTCTGGCTCTGGCCAGCCTGTAATTAAACACCCTCCTCTCAGGGGTGAGGGCGCGTTGGGGAAATGGCCTCATGAGGTGAGGACCCAAGGCGAAAGCCTCATCTGCAACAAAAACGAAGGGCAGACCCTCTTCATTATCCTCCGCAGGCGGCAATCCCAGGTCCTCGGAAAGAAGCCGTTGGGCGAACTCCGTCTCGGCAAAGACACCACCGTCCGACATCCGCCCATTTTTCCCAACATCAAGATACAAGAACTCGTAATTGGCAGACACCACCGCCATCAGAACAACACTGTGGAACCCCTTGTAGTTATAATAATGGGATCCACTATGGGGTGGTGGCACGATGCGGACGTGCTTGCCGTCAATAGCTCCTCCGCAGTTTGGAAAATTCCATCGCCGGGAGAAGTCCGCTGCCACAGTCTGCCATTCCTGTGGCGTGGTGGGGAACTGTAGATACCAAAAAAATATAAAAATATCAAACAAACATTCCTAAAAGAACATCCCAAAACATTTTTTGATACCAAAAAAACAAACATTAATTTGAAGTATTATTAACCACTTCCTTACTGGGCATGTAAACCCCCTTCATGACCATTGAAATTTCAGCTTGCGGCACTGCGTCGCTTTAACTGACAATTGCGCGGTCGTGCGATATGGCTCCCAAACAAAATTGGCGTCCTTTTTTCCCCACAAATAGAGCTTTTTGGCTGGTATTTGGTCACCTCTGCGATTTATATTTTTTGCACTATAAACCAAAAACGACGACTATTTTGAAAAAATAAACAATATTTTTTACTTGTTGCTATAAAATAAAAAATTCATTTTAGGGCGATACATATTCTTCTACATATTTTTGGTTAAAAAAAAAAAAATCGCAATAAGCGACTGGTTTGTGCAAAAGCTATAGCACCTACAAAATAAGGGACAGAATTATTATTTGTTATTAATTTTTTTACTAGTAATGGTGGCGATCTGCAATTTTTATTGCGACTGCGACAACATGGCGGACACATCGGACACTTTTGACACCTTTTTGGCAACATTCACATTTATACTGCAATCAGTGCTAGAAATATGCACTAATTACTGTATAAATGTGACTGGCAGGGAAGGGGTTAACACTAGGGGGTGAGGAAGGGGTTAATGTGTATCCTGCATTGTGTTCTAACTGTGGGGGGAGGGGGGGGTGACCGATCTGTGTCCCCATGTATAAGGAACACAGATCGGTCTGCTCTCTCCAGTGACAGGACGCTGTCATTGTGAGAGCCGGCAATGAGAGATGATCTCATATGTTTACATATGAGATCATCTCTCATTGGCTGCACAGATCGCATTGCAAACGGCCACTCTGATTGGCCGTTCGCGGCGAGCTGTGATTGGCTGTGTCCAAGGGACACGGCCAGTACACAAGTTCCCCGCTGCGCGCTCTGGAGCGCACGCTGGGAACACAGAAAGAGGCTGCCGTGAAAAAACGGCAGACCAGAGATTTAGAACCACCCTGCGGCCGCATATAGTCGTACGGCCGCAGGGAAGTGGTTAAAAATTGGAAAAATAAGAAGGGATCACTAAAGCAGATTAATCACACCCTCTGATGGTCACAATCCTACAAAAAATAAGGGGAGTGGAGGCCCAAAATGAGTTTGAGACCTCTAAACAAAATTAAATACAAAATAAATGTTAATTTATACAATTACAAAAAAAAGAGGGGGGGGGGTTGTGCGTGCACTACAATATAGGACAAAATATAGGGGGATATAGGGACTTCTATAGACAGCACTACAATATAGGACAAAATATAGGGGGACTAGGCTAGGTGGGTTTGGGACACAAAAAAAAATAAATAAAAAAAAAAACCTGGACAGGTTGGCAAAACAAAAGATGCATGTAGGAGCAAATATAAAATGAATACAGCATGCATGGAGATGAAAGGGAACATTACCAGAAGATCACAAACAGGTTAATTAGGGACTGTTTAAAACCAAACAAATTGAAACAAATACAAAAGCCGAAATAAAACATAGTTTGTGCATTTAAAGGGCACCACTTACCTTAATATAGTCCTCCTGCAGAACATGAATGATGGCAGAACAGGTCTGGGGAATTATGAGGCCCAGAGCCTGGGGGGAGATGCCCGTCGAGAACTTCAAGTCCTGCAGACTTCTCCCTGTTGCCAGGTACCGCAAGGTGGCAACTAGCCGCTGCTCAGCAGTGATGGCTTCCCGCATAACGGTGTCCTGCCTGGTGATATAAGGCGACACCGAAGCCAAAAGCTGCTGGAATACGGGGTCAGACATCCGAAGAAAATTCCTGAAATCATCAGGGTTATTTTCTCGGATCTCCCGCAGCAGAGGCATATGAGAGAACTGGTCCCTGCGAAGAAACCAGTCCTTGGCCCACAAAGTCCTTCTCGCCCTCCTCAAGGACCGGAGCCGGGATGCAGCACACATCCTAACAAGAAGCACAGCACGATCTCGGCGACGAGAACGTACCCGCAACATGGCTAGAAAACGGTCGTCAAATCAGATCGCACTAAAACACCGCTCTGAAGTACAGAAATGCCTTTGAAGAACGGACCTGCAAAACAGGAACGTGTAGACAAGAACGCACTGCCAAAACAGATACGATCGGAAAACAAGCACTGTATCACAAATACGACCCCAAAAGCACAAACTGTACGACAGTAAACGATATTAAAGCACGAAGACTGAAAAGCGCGAATCGTCTCTCACCAAACTTTTACTAACACGCAGCAACACGATATCAGCAAAAGAGGCCGTCTTCCGCATGGAAATGACCCTTTATAGTTCCGTCGTACGTGATGGACGTCACGGCGCTTTGCTAGACTTTTTGGGAAAAACGATGGTGTGTACGCAACGTCGTTTTGGAAAATGAAGTTTGAAAAACGTCGTTTTTTTTCATGAAATAAAACGTCGTTTTTTTTCATCGCAAAAAGTGATCGTGTGTACGCGGCATATCTCCCAGTTCCGCTCCCATGTTAATACTCTGGAACATAAGCTTTTGATAAAGACTACAAGTGGCCGTTTCAATGCACACTATATAGCCTTAAAGTGGCTGCAAAGAAGCTGAAGATATCAGCAACACCAAAATACAACAAAAGATAAAAACATTAAAAAACATTATTTTATTTAAAAAAAAAGTATTTGTTTATGATACACAGTGCTTTAGAAAACAAAATGTTATCCAGTTAAGGGTTCCGTTTACTTCAAGGACGACAATTCTTACCTAAATCAAATGATGAAATGTAAACATACCGAGCCTTCTAGTCTATTTAAATGCGTCTTCTCAATGAAATTAACAGAGACATATGAGCATGGTACATATTGCAATTTTATGGAAGAAAAAGGCAACAGTAAACATATTTGTTTTTCTTTACTATTTATTACTTGGTGTGCTTATTCCCATAAATACACCTAGCTCATAGCGATGTCTCAGCTGACAGATTCTCAGACCAGCCTGTGACTGTCGTCTGGAATTCCTGCCGAGATCCTGTCTGAAGAAATGTGTTAATATTGTCATGCTTCGCATAACAGAAGATAGCACTTGGCAACAGAACAGAATGAGATAGGCTGACCTGATGATACAAAGTGAATCAACCAAGAAAATTTAAACCACATCTGACTGAAAAATACGGTAGCGAGATCTTTCCTCTGACCCCAGGCCGCTGCACATTCACTTACCCATGCATTAAAATACACTCTTAGAAGTTTATTTACGAGTATTTGGTTAAGAGTTTTTCTTGGTTGACAACAAAGTGATTGTTTTTCTTTCACTTTTTGTTTATATTGAAAGGACTTTCCAATGTTATTTTAGACACGCCTTTATGTATCTTCTTAACAGGACCCAAACTGTGGCAGCTATACCCAAAAAAAGGCAAGCAAGAGACAAATGACCAATTGTCTGTATTGCCTGTAGGCTCCCTGAAACTCATTTTTTAATTTATTATTGTCTTACTGTGCCTTGTTCAACAGTGTGTCTCTGTGTGAAGGTGACCATCCTGGTAGAGGTAGAAATGTGGTTCTTCATATCTGAGCTGCCTCCCTAATTAATGATGATCTGATGAATGGTAGAAAAATAATCAAGAAACAGCAGGGGAGGTAGGGGAAGCACAGATGCACAGAAAAAATGAAGTAGAAGTAGGTAGGTCTTTGTTCTACAGGTTCTAAGATACAGATTTCTCTCCAGAAAGGAAAATAATTAGCAGTGAAATCATAAAGTATCACTCCAAATCTAGTGGGGCTAGCAGTCAGGGGCACCGTGCCTTACATTATACACAGCAGATATACAACAATTAGTCTATAGGCACAGTAAATGCACTGCTATTGCCCAGGAGGAGGGATGAGCTTCATGTTCGAGTCAAACGTATGTTCGACTCGAACATTGTATGTTCGATCGTTCGTCGAAATACGAACAAAATGGGTCGTTCGCGCCAAATTTCAGTGACGCGCCATGGCCCATAATTCACTGCGGCATTGCGCGCTGATAATTGGCCAAGCATACACTATGACCCGCATGCTTGGCCAATCACAGCGCTGTCAGTACAGAGAACTGTAATTGGCCAAAGCCAGGGTGGTTTTGGCCAATTATGGCTCAGGGGGTTTACTACACGCCCCACACTATAAAAGGCCGCCTACAGGTCGGCCTTGTGTAGTGTGTTCCGGTGCTGGTTAGAGATTATTTAGAGAGAGAGAGAGAGTGTCATTTTTTCTAGGTAGATAGAGCAGGCAGGCAGGCAGGCAGGCAGGTTAGTCAGTTAATGTTACAGTGTGTAGAGGATATATATCCATCCAGGCCCGGAGTGGCCAATCGGGAGAACCGGGAGAATTCCCGGTGGGCTGGTCGGGTTATGGGCCGGTAAAATACCGGTGAAATATGCCTCTTGCGTTTCAGGCGCGGACCGATGACATCACTCGGCGCCGCGGGATCAGATTGGCTGCTGGTTTCAGCACAATCCGTCAGTACATACTGCGCATGTGCTGTTCCCGGCTGGAGCTGACAGAGACCGACAGTCTGTGAAGTCTGAGTGCAGTTTCTTGTACCCTCCCCCTGTCTCTCAGCGCGCCTTATTCAAGTTCCTCACAGGAGATGCTGAGAGGGGGAGGAGTGGAGCCATGCAGCCTGCAGTGGAGGACGGAGTTCAGCCTAGCCTAAGGTAAGCTAGCTGAACAACATGCAGTCAGTCCTGTCTGTGGCTTATCTTGGTGGGCAGGAAGAGGGGGAGAGAAAGAGGGGAGAGAGAGAGGGGAGAGGAGGATGGGCTCTGTGTAGCAGGCTTCTGTCGTTTTTGTGTGTGGCTGTGAACTGCTCTGCTTCTAAATGCAGCATGTTTTCTCAGATCTCCCTGTCCCTACCCATTATCTGCTCACCCGGCATAGCCTCCACTCCTGTATGACCACCTCATGTGTCAGGCTGTGGCACTACAAATCCCAGCATGCCAGGAGAGGGGAGGCAGCAGCAGCAGCAGCAATATCACAGATCAGGCTGGTTTTGTAGATAAAGTGCTGGTGTTGTATAGTGTGTGTTTTTATAAAATGTATGATAATTCCATATTTGATTATTGCGCTTGATGGTCTTAAGGTGTTCATATTTTTCTGTAAGTAGTGAGCAAATTTGGTGTGGAAGCGCATTGGAGTATTTTTTTTTGTTTATAATGGAAAGACAGTGGAGTGATGGGGGAGGGATGTTGACAGAGAGATGGAAAGAGTGAGGAGTGAGTTGGGGTTCTTTCACACTTTTAGCAAGTAGGTAGGTAGTTGGGAGAATACTGTGCCATCAAACGCAGCCACTGTGCCATGCCATTAAACGCAGCCACTGTGCAATCAATTGTCACCACTGTGCGCTTTAATGGTCGCCACTGTGCCAATTATCCCCACTGTGCCTATTGCCCCCACTGTGCCCTTTAATTGTTGCCACTGTCTGTGCCCATTGATGTTGCCGCTGTGCCCTGTAAAGTGCTCTTCCCCCGCCCGGCACTTACCTTTACTGGAGTGAGGCATCCACGCGCCACGATGTCTTCTCCCGCCCTCGATGACTGACAGGCGTCTCAGCCAATCAGGTTACCGGTAGCCAGAACCGGCCAACCTGATTGGCTGAGACGCCTGTCAGTCTTATCCAAGGAGCATACAGCGTAAGCTTCCGGGACCCGAGGGCTGTACTGGGAAAGCCTATCAGAGCCGCTGGCTCTGAAAGACACTTCCGTACAGCCAACCAGCTGCCGTTATTCAGATGGCCGGACATAAGCGTCGACCATCTGAATAACAGCGGCGATAATAACATATATTCGTGCAGTGCATGAATCTATATTATTAGATCAGTGGCGGTGAGAGCCAGAGGGGGCGGCACTCCAGCGCCCTCTATGGACGAACTGCCACTGGTCGGGAACTAAAGTGGGCTGGTCTAAGGCATTAAACTCCAGGGCTGAAAATGAGTCCCACTCCGGTCCTGTATCCATCCCAGGTGTTGTACATATATTTATACATTTAACATGTATAGCTTAGCTAGATCAGTTCTTCCTAATTTACTAGCAGGTAGTTGATCGTGATAGCTGCAGTATTCTCACGTGGTGTATTGCCTGTGTCCTCTGCAGTGTGCACCATAAAGCTACACAGGCATACTATAGACACCTAGCAGGTACAATATTTAAAGGAATTTTTTATTTTTTATTTAAAGCGGAGGTTCACCCTAAATATAAGATCTCCCATGTGATCCAGCATACTGGCGTCAGCGCCAGTATGCTGTTTTTTTTTTTTTTTAATCGCACACTTACTGTATTATGCCGGAATTTCATTTTTTTCCCCGCGGTGGACGGCTCTAGTATTGCTCGTCACATCTTCCTAAAATACCCGATATGGACTCGGGTAATCTCGGCGAAAATGCGGCGCCTGCGCACAGACCTAGGAGCTGACTGCGCAGGCGCCGTATTTCTCCGAGTCCTATTTCGGAGGGCGTGACGCGCCATAGCCGTAGGACTCGGAGAAATACGGCGCCTGCGCAGTCAGCTCCTAGGTCTGTGCGCAGGCGCCGCATTTTCGCCGAGATTACCCGAGTCCATATCGGGTATTTTAGGAAGATGTGACGCGCTATACTGGCGCCGTCCACCACGGGGGGAAAAAAAGAAATTCCGGCATAATACAGTAAGTGTGCGATTAAAAAAAAAAAAAACAGCATACTGGCGCTGACGCCAGTATGCTGGATCACATGGGAGATCTTATATTTAGGGTGAAATACCGCTTTAAGCATCATGATGCTTAAATAAAAAAAATAAAAAAAATAAAAAAAAACTTTAAATATTGTACCTGCTGGGTGTTTATAGTATGCCTGTGAAAACGTCTTTGAGAACCCGGGTCTTGCCCCAGGGAACATGTATCAATGTAATATTTTTTTTTAAATGGTCTTTTTTCCTGGAGCAGTGTTTTTAACCACTTTACAACCGCCCTATAGACAAGGTTTGTCTACAGGGCAGTTGCTTAACTCTAAGGCCGCGTACACACGATCAAATCTATCTGCTGAAAACGGTCTGACAGACCGTCTCAGCAGACATATTCTTTCGTGTGTACGGGTGAGCCGACGGATTTGGCCAGCAGACAGATTTTAAAGCCTGCTTTAAAATCTGTCTGCTGGGAACCCGTCGGACCGATATGTCTGCTGGTTAGTAGGCTAACCAGCAGACATACCTGCCCGCACATGCGTCAAATGGATTCGACTGATGCGCGGAAGTGTTTTACTTCCTGGTGCGGTGATGTGGCGACGTCAACGTCACCGCCACGTCACCGCGCTGTCTGCCGGCGGGGATTTTGGTTTGATCGTGTGTACAGCAATCAAACCAAAACAGCCAGCATACATATCTGTTCAAATCGGTCTGTCAGACCAATTTGAACAGATTTATTTGCTTGTGTGTACACGGCCTAAGAGGCCGTTAATTAACGGCTTCCCAGATTCGCGCTCCCGCGCGCCCCCTGAGGCGTGCACTCGGGAGTGTCTGTGACCGGAGGACCCGGCGCATCACGGATCACAGTAAATCGCCGCTGATGGCGGCGGTTTACCACGTGATCGCTCCGTCCAATGACGGAGCGATCACTTGTAAGCAAACCGACGTTCGGTCCGTGCGAAGGTTCTGGTGCGAACCGAACGTGGGGGTGTTCGACGCATCCCTACCCAGAAGTAGAGATGGGCCGAACACCCAAATCCACCAAATCTCCCGAACATCAGCAAAAGTACAGACCCAAACATTGAACGTAAAAAATCAAAAGTGCCCATTTTAAAGTCTTATATGCAAGTTATTGGCCATAAAAAGTTTATGAGGGTCCAGGTACTACCGTGAGGGACATATATCAATGCATAAAAACTTGATAAAAAAAATGATTGTTTTTAAATGTGATTTTCAACATTTGCCTACTGGACACTAAAACCCCCTTCATGTCCAGACCAATTTTCAGCTTTCAGTGCTCTCACATTTTGAATGACAATTATTCGGTCATACAAAATTTTACCCATATGAAATAGTTTTTGTTTTTGTTTTTCGTAGAAATAGTGATTTCTTATGGTGGTATTTAATCACCACGTTTTTTTTTTTTTTTTTTTTTTGCGCTATAAATGAAAAAGACTGGACGTTTTGAAAAAAAATGTATACTGCTACATTGCTTTGGTAAAAATAACCCAATGAGTGTATATTATTTGGTCTGTCTGAAAGTTAGAGAGCCTTTAAGCAAGTGAGCATGGAAAATTGATCACACTTGATCAGACCTTATATACTGATGGTCTATGGCGACGAGACATGTCCGCTCAAACATGTCCGATGGACCGTTTCCAGCGGACATGTTTCATAGAATTTTGGTCCGATGGCGTGTACACACCATCAGACGAAAATCCCCTCGGGCTGAGGACGCGGTGACATGGCGGTGACGTTGACGCCACCACGTCACCAATCCAGGAAGTAAAATACTTCCAAGCATGCGTTGAATCCATTTGGCGCATGCGGGGGATTTTAGTGACAAATAATGAGTGTTATCATATTTAATGACGTTTTGATAATACCCATTTTAAAGTTTTTTTTCCCCTTTTCATTTATAAAGGTTATGCCAGAACAGGAAGTTAAGAGATACTATACAATAGAGACATGGTGATAAATTAGTTAAATATATCACCATTTAGCGGGGAAGGGTTAACACATCTGTGCATTTTTGGTTACTATCTATGCCTATTTATGTTTTGTCAATAAACTGCCCAACTCAATCCAAAAATTTGAAAAAAAATATATATTTAAAAGAGTTTTGGCTGGAGAAAAAGTTTGTCCTCTTCAATTTTAAATATATTGACAAATCATTTTCTTTACTCCGGACCTACATATCTGCGTGGATGAGTCACTTGTACACTTTAGTGGCAGGCTGGGCTTTAAGCAATTCATCTACAGCAAAAGGGCCAGATATGGAGTAAAAAATGTAAAATGATGAGACCGAACCACAGGGTACACCTATGCCTTCATGGTGTACAAAGGGAAGGACATACTCTTGGTTACTGAGCTCTGTATGCTTTGCTGCCCCCCAACAAAGTTCCCTTGTTCTCGCCAAGCAAAAATCCCACATCCCTCAATATCCTCCTTCAAAGTAATTATCAATTACTCACCTCTGCACCCCATCCTCAGCTTAACTCGGCACCCAACATCCACAGCTCACCTATACACCTCCCCATGCACCTCTTCTGCCCAACTCAACTTTGTACCCCTGCCCAGAGTTCAACTCTGCACTTTTTCACAAAATAGAGAACATGAAGTGACCCCATTAGACCCAAACAAAATGTGTCATAAACATGCTTCCATCCCCATATATTTGTAGACAGAAAAATAAATGAGTTTTAAGACTTTAAATGAGGCATGTGTATGTACATGATAAAGTAAAGGGTATCTAATTATAAGTAGGCTATAAGTCGTGATTCCTGTTGGGAGCACCATGTTACCATAAGGATGTCAGTTTAAATTCATAACTCCAATCAATTAAATGCGATTGATAAGTACAATACACAATATGATATGTGATGTATCATCTAAATAATATATAATACATTATTTTAGAAGAAAGAGACATAATAAGTAATAATAATCATAGTCATATTGACATATGTAATGTTAATAATTAATAAACATGATTAATACAGGTAAAAGCAATTAATGAATTAACCACTTAACCCCCGGACCATATTGTTGCCCAATGACCAGAGCACTTTTTGTGATTCGGCACTGCGTTGCTTTAACTGACAATTGCGCGGTCGTGCGACGTGGTTCCCAAACAAAATTGGCGTCCTTTTTTTCCAACAAATAGAGATTTCTTTTGGTGGTATTTGATCATCTCTGTGATTTTTATTTTTATTATTATTATTTAAAAAAAATCGCAATAAGCGTTTATTGATTGGTTTGCGCAAAAGTTATAGCGTTTACAAAATAGGGGGTAGTTTTATAGTATTTGTATTATTATTATTTTTTTTACTAGTAATGGCGGCGATCAGCATTTTTTTTCAGTACTGCGACATTATGGCGGACACTTTGGACACTTTTGACACATTTTTGGGGCCATTGGCATTTTTTTAGCGATCAGTGCTATAAAAATGCATCGGATTATTATAAAAATGCCATTGGCAGTGAGGGGGTTAACACTAGGGGGCAGGGAAGGGGTTAAGTATGTTCCTTGGTGTGTTCTAACTGTATGGGGGGGTGGACTCACTAGGGGAAATTACTGATCTTCTGTTCATACATTCTATCTTGCATTTCCCCCCTGACAGGACCGGGAGCTGTGTGTTTACACACATAGCTCCCGGTCCTCGCTCTGTACCGAGCAATCGCGTGTGCCCGGCGGCGATCGTGCCCACCAGGCACGCGCACGGAACTCGGAGGGCGTGCGCGCCCCCTAGTGGCTGCTAAACTGCCGACTTAGAGCTACGGGCTCTCGCCCAGGAGAGCCGATCTGCCACCGTAAAACGGTGTCAAGTGTGTGTGGCGGCAACCAGGTGAGAAGTACAAAGAAAGTGTGTCTTGCCTAAACTACAATCAAGCATGGTTGTGGGAGTATCATGGCCTGGGGCTGGCATGAGTGCTGCCGGCACTGGGAAGCTACAATTCATTGAGGGAACCGTGAATGCCAACATGTACTGTGACATACTGTAACCATGACTGCCATACAGGAACCATGAATGACATACTGACATACTGGAACCATGTACTGCAAACATATACTGTGACATCCCTCCAGAGACTGGGCCGCAGGCCAGTATTCCAAATTAACAACCCCCAAACACACCTCCAAGATGAACACTGCCTTGCTAATGAGGGCAAATGTGATGGACTGACCAAGCATGTCTCCAAACCTAAATCCTATTGCGCATTTGTGGGGCATCCTTAAACGGAAGGTGCAGGAGCGCAAGGTCTCTAACATCCACCAGCTCTGTGATGTCATCATGTAGGAGTGGAAGATGACTCCAGTGGCAACCTGTGAAGCTCTGGTGAACTCCATGCCCAAGACGGTTAAGACAGTGCTGGAAAATAATGGTAGCCACACAAAATATTGACACTTTATGCCCGATTTGGACATTTTCACTTAGGGGTGTACTCACATAGACATTAATGGCTGTGTGTTAAATTATTTTAAGGGGGCAGCAAATTTACACTGTTATACAAGCTGTACACTCACCACTACAATGTAGTCATGTCTTCAGTGTTGTCACATGAAAAGATAAAGAATAAAGAACGAAATATTTACAAACATTTGAGCGGTGTACTCACTTTTGGAAGATACTGTGTGTATGTACATATATATATATATACAGTACAGACCAAAAGTTTGGACACACCTTCTCATTCCAAGAGTTGAAAATGTGAAAATTGTAGAGTCACACTGAAGGCATCAAAACCATGAATTAACACATATGGAATTATTTACATAACAAAAAAGTGTGAAACAACTGAAAATATATGTCATATTCTAGGTTCTTCAAAGTAGCCACCTTTTGCAGCAGACACATCTCTAGAACAACTGTTAAGAAGAGACTGTGTGAATCAGACCTTCATGATAGATAATCTGCTAGGAAACCACTGCTAAAGAAAGGCAACAAGCAGAAGAGAATTGTTTGGCTAAAGAACACAAGGAATGGACATTAAACCAGTGGAAATCTGTGCTTTGGTCTGATGAGTCCAAATTTGAGATCTTTGGTTCCAACCACCGTGTCTTTGTGCGACGCAGAAAAGGTGAACAGATGGACTCTACATGCCTGGTTCCCACCGTGAAGCATGGAGGAGGAGGTGTGATGGTGTGGGGGTGCTTTGCTGGTGACACTGTTGGGGATTTATTCAAAATTGAAGGCATACTGAACCAGCATGGCTACCACAGCATCTTGCAGCAGCATGCTATTCCATCCGGTTTGCATTTAGTTGGACCATCATTTATTTTTCATCAGGACAATGACCCCAAACACACCTCCAGGCTGTGTAAGGGCTATTTGACCAAGAAGGAGAGTGATGGGGCGCTGCGCCAGATGACCTGGTCTCCACAGTCACCGGACCTGAACCCAATCAAGATGGTTTGGGGTGAGCTGGACCACAGAGTGAAGGCAAAAGGGCCAACAAGTGCTAAGCATCTCTGGGAACTCCTTCAAGACTGTTGGAAGACCATTTCAGGTGACTACCTCTTGAAGCTCATCAAGAGAATGCCAAGAGTGTGCAAAACAGTAATCAAAGCAAAAGGTGGCTACTTTGAAGAACCTAGAATATGACATATTTTTAGTTGTTTCACACTTGTTTTGTTATGTATATAATTACACATGTGTTAATTCATAGTTTTGATGCCTTCAGTGTGAATCTACAATTTTCATAGTCATGAAAATAAAGAAAACTCTTGGAATGAGAAGGTGTGTCCAAACATTTGGTCTGTACTGTATATATATATATATATATATATATATATATATATATATATATATATATATATATTAAATGTTTGTTGCTATGTCCTTTTGCTTCACAGTGAAAAGTAAAAAAGTTAAATGTGGTAAATCAAAGACAGATTCCCACTATTTCTTGTGAAGTGTAAAGTTCTTGCTTGTTTCATTCAGCATTGCTTGGCTTTGCTAATGTACAAGAAGGATTTCACATCTTGATGTTATATAAAGGGGATATCCTGCTTTTGTACAGTACCTACTTATATGTACAAGTGACAAAAAGGTCAGTTTGTATTCGCTGCTGCTGGAAATAATGATGGTGTATCACCGCATGACCACTGCATAATATCAAAAAAATAATGCTGGTACCAGACAAAGGGCTACACGCTGGTTCTGAAAGCTATGTGTCATTAAATTTCTTGTATAAACTAGGTCACTTTTCTCTCTATAGGATATCCATGTGTATTTTTTATGCTTTTAATTTTTCGGTAAAATTTTAAATGAGTTCCCTATAACACAATGCACTGCACAGTATGTCACTCTATTGGGTTATGAACCTAAAGGCAAGTCCGAATAGGATTGCACAGTCCAACTGATTCTTTCAAATGAACCAGTCTGCCCTTTACACTTTTAAAAATATTTCCAAACTACAGTTACCACAACATGCCTGCTGCTGCCTTTATTAGATAAATCAAAAACTGTCAGAGTGACTGTCTGATTCCTGTTTTATTTTACTTCAAATTGCTTCTTATTTGACCTTGGGCTTAACCCTCCATCCCTGCCATTGCCCATTTTCCCAAAGCCACTACTCTCCAATAGGGATGAGCTTCGCATTCGAAACAAACGTATGTTCGACTCGAACATCGTCCGTTCGATCGTTCGTCGAATTTCGACCAAAAACGATCGTTCGCGGCAAATTCGAGTGAAACGAAACTACCATTTTTAAAACTTTTTTTCCATTGATACATGTTCCCTGGGGCAACACCCGGGTTCTGAAAGACGTTTTCCAACAATAACTAAGTTTTAACCCCTTGATCACCGCCCTAGTTAACCCTTTCACTCCCTATTGCCAGCGTCACTAAGCGATCATTTTTCTGATCGCTGTATTAGTGTCGCCTTTCCCGCTAGCTATTTTTTTTTTATTGTGATTTTTTTTTTACTAAAGACATGTGGCTAAATACATTTTGGCCTAAATGTTTCCAACAAATACCACCAAAAGAAAGCTCTATTTGTGGGAAGAAAAGGAAGCAAATTTTATTTGGGAGCCATGTCGCACGACCGCGCAATTGTCTGTTAAAGCGACGCAGTGCCGAATTGTAAAAAACCCTTGGGTCATTTAGCAGCGTATTTGTCCGGTCCTTAAGTGGTTAAGATGGTATTCTGGTCAGGTTCTTATTTTCTTTTTGTATTTGCCATGTCTGTCATCAGAACTCCTTATTAGACGTTGTCCCCTCTATTCTGCTTCTAGTAACCACTCAACATTTGGGATTATCCTTCACTTTTAGCGATAAAGGTCACCAGGACAAATAGAGAGTGAATCTCTCTGCCATTTTTTAAAATGTAATACAAAATACTAATGCAAAAGATGAACTATTCATCTTGGCACACAATCATTCAGACTGCTATCTAATAGTAAAGGAACAGTTAGCTCGCGGCCTTCTTGCTATGCTGATACTATGCAAAACAGGGGTGCCCTTCAAAAAGAACCAAGTATTTATTAAAGCAGTTTTTAATGTGTGATATCTTTTTTTAATTGTACTCCCCTACCCACATCCCGATATGCATTCAGTTACCCCTGTCAGTGTTCTAGTAAAGGTATGTGCAAATAAAAAAAATAAAAAAAAACACGGTTATGGTCATCAGAAAACTATTTTGATAGTGAAGCTTCTAACTAATAGGTTATATAAGAAATGTTGTCGGTAATATGTTGTCATTATATTTTCCTTATATTAGATTCATTATGTTTAATATGTTACAAGGTACTGCACTAGTCACAAAGCAGAGCTTTTCACCTTCATATCTCCATTGTATGGGACACAATAATCTGCACTCTCTAGGTTGATGTATAGTAACAGACTCATTAAGCTGTGTCTGAAAAGGAGAAGAAGACTGAGGAAAGAGAAATGTGCTTCCAGTGGAGCCTGCAGGACCTGGAACAATTCACCTCTGGCATCACTCTGTGCATGTAGGCTGATTTCATGGAGCTATACTCTGCAGGAGACTAAGTGGACATCATTATATTGCTAAAAAGAACACTTTCAAAGCCAGAATACAATATTAGTTGTCTAATTTCTGTAGCCCCTCTCCATCTAAAAAGAAAAAAGTTAAGCTGCTTTTCTTTAATCTGCTTGAAAACTAGAACAAAGATTGTTTGTCAGGTTTTTAATATACCTTTTTAATTTGTGTTTTGTGCGTGTGTTCCTTTTTCTCTAATCCTTTGTTGTTTTTTTTCCCCTTCCTGTGATTTTGTAACAAAATAGGGAAAGCGCGCAAGAAGAATAATGATTAATTACCAGTATGGATTCATTATTTTGTACCCCTGCTGCCTGGCACATACTGGCTGGGGGAGGTGTTAGGCACGCTTCTGTTGGGACCATTTTGATTCAAACTTATTGCGCAGTACAGATTGCACTGTTGGAAATTCTGTAATTGGCCATATATCAGGACTTTTTCATGCTGTTTATCTTGGAGATGGCATTGTCATTCAAGTAGCTTTGGCAATCTAGCTTGGCAGCTACACATGGAAGACCCTCCTTCTTCTTCTTAATATTTCATCTTTTCTCCCTGTTTATTTTCTCCCAACTGATATAATTTAATTGAGGCCTTCTTGGTTTAGCTTGCAGTAAGCAAAAAAACATTGTTTTCATTTTTTTTAAATTCATTTTTTATTATTGAACATTCATACCAAGGAAATAATCAAAAATATAATTTCAACACAAATGACAGGGGAAAACATGGGCATAACAAGTAAGAAAAGAATACAACGTTTATTACAGTATCTATTTCCAAAAGAAATCATAAACTCTGAAAAAATGTACACAATTCATAGATTTTTATTAAAAAAAATCAGATACATAATATCTTTTTATTCCCCTTTTTTATTTTTGTAAATGTTTCCAAATTAAACCCAAGAAGTCTGCAAACTATCAACCACTGATCCTGAACACACTTTTGCCGCGTACACACGATCGGTGCGTCTGATGAAAACAATCCGATGGACCGTTTTCATCAGATGAACTGATCGTGTGTGGGCCCCATCGTTTTTTTTCCCCATCGGTGAAAAAACTAAGAACCTGTTTTAAAATTATCTGATGATTAAAAGACCGATAGAAAAAAAAAACAATTGTCTGTGGGCAAGTCCATCGGTTAAAAATCCATGCATGCTCAGAATCAAGTCGACGCATGCTCGGAAGCATTGAACTTAATTTTTCTCAGCACGTTGTAGTGTTTAACATCACCGTGGCAAGTCTGATGAAAGTCAGCTTCATCGGATATCTGATGAAAAAATCCACTGGTCCGTTTTCATCGGATGAACCGATCGTGTGTAAGTGTAAAAAAACAAAACAAAAAAAAACTTAATGACCATTTTCTAGGCTAATCATCAAGAGATATCATGGGAGGCTGACTAACAGTAATTATGTGCATATAAACAACCAAGCTCATACATTTAAACAATCATTATAAAACGTGCAGAAAAAAACTTTTAAAAATGTGAAAACTATCCCATACATCATCCAACTATGTTGTAAGTAAAAAAAAAAACAAAAAAAACACAAGAACAGTTCCATATGTCATTCAATTAGGTTAGACCAACCAATTAGATTGTAAGTGTCCAGAAAAAACACCACCATAGTTCATGTGCCACAAGTAAAGGTAAGTCTTCCACATTATCAGAAATCTTCCACCAGGGACTGCCACTAAAGTGTGTTACCCACATGTCCACCTGATGCGATGGACACCTTTAAAAATTCAACATGTTCAAAAGCGCTTTAATCACAGAAGCAACAGGTGAGCAGCAGGGCCAACTTTAATATTGATTGGACCCTGGACAAACATATCCCCCCCCCCATGAAATTTCACTCTCCACCAAAACATTAAAAAAATAAACCTCTTTTGCTGGCCCTGGTACACTGAGACATACATTAAAGTGGTTGTAAACCCACTGGCCCAGATTCACAGAGCAATTACGCCTGTCTAACTGGTGTTAGACAGGAGTAATTTCAAATTTTGCGCGCCGTATCACTAGTTTGAATCCTCAAACCATGATACGGCGGCTTCGGGCTTCGATCCGAGAGGCTTACGTCTTCGTAAGCCTTCGGATCTACACTACGATATTTTTGCGGCCGCTGGGAGGAGTTTGCGTCGTTTTCATGCGTCGGGATATACAAATGAGTTTTTACGGCGATCCACAAAGGTACGAGTGTCCCTCGCAATCGCCTACGTCATTTTTTGGCTACGTAATGTTAGAGGAGCTTTTTGCTGATCTAACAGTGCGTAACCCATGTAAAGTATGGCCGTCGTTCCCGCGTCGATTTGAAAATATTTTTTTTTTTTAACGTAACTCGTTCGGGAATAGGAATGTACGTAAATGACGCTACTACGACGTGACGATGTGATTTCGCGCAATGCATGGCGGGAAATTTGCGAACGGAGCATACGCAGTTCGATCGCCGCGGGAACGCGACTATTTTAAATGCTTCACGCGCAGATGGATTGCGACGGGAGAAATACACTACGCCGCCGTCGTTTACTGGACAAAATCTACCTGGATTCCACGTAGAGCCAGGTAAAAAACGGCGGCGTAGTGTATTTCTGATACTCTACGATAATCTACTTCTCTCTGAATCTGGGCCACTGTTTTTACTTTTACCTACAGGTAAGCCTATAATAAGGCTTACCTGTAGGTAAGGAGAATATCTCCTTAACCTGTATGGTTTAGGAGATATTCCCCTCGCAATGCGCCGCTGATTGCAGCGGCGCATGCGCAGGGGGGGACCTTGCCGCCGGACCTTGCCGATTTTAAATCTCCCGCACGCGTGCGCGGGAGTGACGTCATCGCCACTCCAGCCAATCACAGCGATGGAGCGGCGATACCCGGAAGACACGCCGAGTCAAGATGACATCTCGCTCGGCGTGGACCAGGTAAGTTTCTCTCACCTCGTTCCGAGGTAAGTATTTCATAATGAGCTAATATGCGGTGCATATTAGCTCATTATGCCTTTTCCCCAGCAGGAGTGAAAACAAAAAAGTCAATGCGGGGCTACAACCGCTTTAAGTAGAAGCTATACTCAAAATGACTTGCAGCGACTGATTGGTTGCCAGAGGTTACAGCACATCGTTACCACTCACTGACCGGTTGCTAAAGGTTAATGCAACATGCGCTGTGGCGTGGAAGTGGCTGAACGATGGCAGCGTAAGGACATGTGGAGAAGGAGCTCCGTACCCACCTTAGCAAAGTGAGGGGATTGCTGGTTAACCTCTTGCCCAATCCATGCCCAAACGCTACCCAATAGAACGGAAACTATAGAGGAACAGCAACGGCTGACATACATTTTTTCTTTCCTGCTGCAGCCCAGTGAACTCGCTCAGCCTCCAGGGACAGCATGGCATCAGCATCCACCCGCGGAGATGGTGTGGCTCCTGCGGATTCTCAGCCTCAGATAAGGCACTCTCTCCCCTACTCCTGAACAGGCTGCATCACCCCCGGCTTCCTGCCTGTCAGGCGTCCCGAAATTACTGCAGGATGAGAAGGCCGTCCGCCCTTCGAGTCTCAATGACAGTTTATGATCTTCAATGCCGGGGTTTAAATGAACCATCCAAGCTATTCCAGATTTTGTAAAACTTCCACAAATCCAAGGTAGGTTTATCCTTCTTTCAAGAAACCCATTTTAACACTGATCATATTCCTGTTTTACGCAGCAAGTATTACACATCCTGGTTTAACAGTACTTACACTCATTCGAAATCCCATGGGGTAGCAATTGCTATTTACAAAACTGGTGTCATACACCTTCTCAAATATTTGCGTTGACCTTAGGGGAAGGTATTAACTTGTGAAACTTACTCTCCATAGCAAGCTATACTTGCTTGCAAATATGTGTACCTTCACAAACTACTAGACTTCGCTGAAGGAGCTTTTCGCTTTGGAGGGATTTTAACTGTGTGTTGAACCCCTCTTTGGACACCTCTGTGGGTCTTCTAACTCTTAGGCCTCGTACACACGAGGCAATCGATTTGTTCAAAACGGTCTGTCCGACCGATTTGAACAAATCTGTCTGCTGGCATTTTGGTTTGCTCGCGTGTACACACGAGCAAACCAAAATCCCCGCCAGCAGACAGCGCGCTGATGTGTCGGTGACGTGGCGGTGACGTTGACGCCGCCACGTCACCGCACCAGAAAGTAAAACACTTCCGCGCATGCGTCGAAATCATTTGGCGCGTGTGCGAGAAGACATGTCTGCTGGTTAGCATACTAACCAGCAGACATGTCAGGCGGACGGGTTCCCAGCCGACAGATTTCAAAGCATGCTTTGAAATCTGTCGGGTGGCCAAATCCGTCGGCTTGCCCGTACACACGGTCGAATCTGTTTGCTGGGACGGTCGGGCCGACCGTTTCCAGCAGACAGATTTGATCGTGTGTACGAGGCCTTACTCGCAATTCAACAAGTTGAAAAAATTCCTCCTGCAGCGCAATTTGATGGATGTGTTGAGACTCTCTCATCCTAATGATAGAGATTACTTGTTTTACTCGGTGGCTCACACTTTTACTCTAGTGAACCACAGAGTAAAAATTAGTAATATATTGTGGTCAGACCACGCACCAGTATATTTGTCCATCTCTTTTACACATGTGCAGTTCGTTTTGTTCCAAATTAATATTTGGACACATTTTTCGTTATTCAGAGATTCAGATATATCTGAATGAGAATAAGAGGGGAAATATTGCGCAAGACCAAAAACGAAACCAAAGATGCAAAAAACAGGTGAAAATGTGCAAAACGTGAGACATAAAAAAATGAGTCCACATAAGTCCATTCAAAAGACCATGCAATGTGATAATCAAATCAGACGGGTAACAATAAGGATCATCTCATAAGCCTTCTTGCAAAGGAGTAAGGTAAAACACTCTTACCAGAACCGGTGGATCTACTTATTAGGCAGAACGTTAGAGCGTGTAAAATCCCGATGGCAATTCGCATCAACTGGTATGAAGACTCTGGATAAACCACACAAATCGCAGATGGCAACTCGTTTAACCACTTCAGCCCCGGACCATATTGCTAGTCAATGCCTGGGCCACTTTTTGCGATTTGGCACTGAGTCGATTTAACTGACAATTGCGCGGTCGTGCGACGTGGCTCCCACAAATAGAGCTTTCTTTTGGTGGTATTTGATCACCTCTGTGGTTTTTATTTTTTGCCCTATAAACAAGAATAGAGCGTCAATTGTGAAAAAAAATGAATATTTTTTACTTTTTGCTGTAATAAATATCCCCAAAAATATATAAATAAAACGATTTTTTTCCCCAGATTAGGCCAGAACGTATTCTTCTACATATTTTTCGTATAAAAATATCGCAATAAGCGTTTATTGATTGGTTTGCGCAAAAGTTATAGCGTCTACAAAATAGGAGATAGTTTTATGGCATTTTTATTAATATTTTTTTTTTACTAGTAATGGCGGCGATCAGCAATTTTTATCAGTACTGCGACCTTATGGCGGACACTTCGGACACTTTTGAAACATTTTTGGGGCCATTGACATTTTTATAGCAATCAGTGCTATAAAAATGCATTGATTACTAAAAAAATGCCACTGGCAGGCTAGGGGTTAACAGTAAGGGGCGAACAAGGGGTTAATTATGTTCCCTGTGTGTGTTCTAACTGAAGGGGGTGGGACTGACTAGGGGAAATGACTGATTGCTGTTAATACATTGTATGAACGGACGATCAGGCATTTCTCCCCCTGACAGAATCGGGAGCTGTGTGTTTACACACACTGCTCCCGGTTCTCGCTCTGTAACAAGCGATCGCGCGAGCATGGCGGTGATTGTGCCCGCTGGGCACTCGCGTCGGAACCAGCGGCGAGCAGAGGGATGGGCACACCCCTATTGGCTGATTCGCGAGATGACGTATTGTTACGTGATCTCGCGCAGCCGAGCCGACCTGCCGCCGTATAACTGTTATACGGCGGCTGGTCGGCAAGCAGTTAAAGGAAATCCCGGCCCCCAGTTGAAGTACTTGTGTACGAAACGCGCCAGTCTTGGTACACCACTCCACTTATTGCCCTTTTTTAAACATATTTTGTATTGTGATCACTTTAAGTCTTGGTGTTTTTTCAATAAACCCACATTTACCTGCTCTCTTTTCCCCTTTCTTCCATGTTGTGGTTGATTGAGTTGCTGTTTGGAGTTTTTTTTTTCATCGTGCCATTTTTCAGTCCTGAAAAGGATTCCTAGATTGGAGATCACTTCATCACTATTAGTCTTCATACCAGTTAATGCGAATTGCCATCGGGATTTCACACGCTCTAATGATCTGCCTAATAAGTAGATCACCGGTTCCGATAAGAGTATTCTCCCTTACTCCTTTGCAAGATGGCTTATGAGATGACCCTTATTGTCGCACGTCTGATTTGATTATCACATTCCATGGTCTTTTGAATGAACTTTATGTGGACTTATTTATTTATGTCTCACTTTTTGCACATTGAGGCACATCTCACTTTGTGCGATTTGGTCTCTCTTATTTTAAGCGCTGCATTTTAATTATAGATACTGTATATCCGAATACCCCAAATTACCATATAAACAAATTTTACCCAATGCTTCGAATAACTAAACTAAATTCCACCTGTAAATTTGAAGACAATTTTAAAAATACATAAAACGAATTCTGAATACGAATTCCGAGAATGAATTCCGAATACAAATCCGGAATATGAATTGAATGAATCAACCAAATTTAACAAAACAAAATAACTATATTAACGAATCGGAACAAAATTAAACACATTTTTTCATCATGCACTTGTCTGTCTACTCTCTTTACCCAACTTGCCAAAACAAGAATGGACGTGGAGGTTAACCACTTAAGACCCGGACCAAAATGCAGGTAAAGGACCTTGCCCCTTTTTGCGATTCGGCACTGCTTCGTTTTAACTGACAATTGCGCGGTCGTGCGACGTGGCTCCCAAACAAAATTGGCATCCTTTTTTCCCCACAAATAGAGCTTTCTTTTGGTGGTATTTGATCACCTCTGCGGTTTTTATTTTTTGCGCTATTAACAAAAATAGAGCGACAATTTTAAAAAAAATGCAATATTTTTTACTTTTTGCTATAATAAATATCCCCCAAAAATATATAAAAAAACATTTTTTTTCCTCAGTTTAGGCCGATACGTATTCTTCTACGTATTTTTGGTAAAAAAAATCGCAATAAGCGTTTATCGGTTGGTTTTCGCAAAATTTATAGCGTTTACTAAATAAGGGATAGTTTTATTGCATTTTTATTAATTTTTTTTTTTTTACTACTAATAGCGGCGATCAGCGATTTTTTTCGTGACTGCGACAATATGGCGGACACTTCAGACAATTTTGACACATTTTTGGGACAATTGTCATTTTCACAGCAAAAAATGCATTTAAATTGCATTGTTTACTGTGGAAATGACAGTTGCAGTTTGGGAGTTAACCACAGGTGGCGCTGTAGGGGATGTGTGACCTAATGTGTGTGTTTACAACTGTAGGGGGGTGTGGCTGTAGGTGTGATGTCATCGATCGCGTCCCCCTATTACAGGGATGACGCGATCGATGCTGCAGCCACAGAGAAGCACGAGAAAGCCGTGTGTACACACGGCTCTCCCCGTTCTTCCGCTCCAGGGACGGATCGCCACACTCCAGCGGCGATCGGGTCCGCGAATCCCGCGGTCCCGGTCCTGGAGCTTCGGACCGGGTCGCGGGCGCGCGCCCGCGACCCACGGCTGGGTACTAAAATCAACGTATATATACGTTGATGTGCCCAGCCGTGCCATTCTGCCGACGTAAATGTGCAGTAGGCGGTCCTTAAGTGGTTAAATGACTCCCTTCTTCAGGATAAATTGTGTTCTGACGAAATCAAACAAACTATAGCCAATTTTATTTCTGACCATCAGAATGATGACACCTCTATTCCCATTCATTGGGAAGTGCTGAATTGTGTGGTTCAGGGCATGTTTTTTAACCACTTGCCTACTGGGCACTTTAAATGACAATTGCACGGTCATGAAACACTATAACCAAATTACATTTTTATCATTTTTTTTCACACAAATCGAGTTTTGTTTGGGGGTATTTAATCTCCACTGTTTTGTTTTTTTTTCAAATTTTGTAAATAAGTAGTTTTTTATTTTACTGATGTGCGCTGATGAGGCGGCACTGTTGTGCACTGACAGGCTGCACTGATGGGCACTGATGATGTTGCACTTATGGGCACTGATGAGGCAGCACTTATTAGGTGGCACTGATTTGCAGCACTGATGACCACTGATGGGCACGGATAGGCGGCACTGATGGGCACTGATGAGCACTGATAGGTGGCATTGATGGGCAGCACTGATGAGCAGACATTGGTGGGCTCTGAAAGGCATGACAGACTGGCATTACTAATAGGCACTGATTGGTGTCACTATTGGGCTCTAATTGGTGTCACTGATGGGCACTAATTGGTGTCACTGATGGGCACTGATTGGTGTCCCTGATGGTCACTTCTGGGGCTTTACTGGAATCAGGGCACTGATGATCATTGCCCTGATTACCTGTCCTGGTCTCCCGTGCGAGGAGATGCCGGTGATTGGCTTTCCTAACCATACACTCTGTCAGTGTGTCTTTACCGAGATCAGGGTTGCGGCATGTCCTGGGAATGCAGGCTGGCAGAGATAGCCGTGTTGTGTGCCCCTGTGGGTGCACAAGAGCGGCCGTACTGGGGTGTTGTCATACAACGTCATCCCAGAACGAGAGCCGCACCGCTCCACAGTTCTAGGGGACATGTATCATTGCATAAACTTTTTTTAAAACAATTGTTTTTAAAGGAGCAATGATTTTAATGATGCTTAAAGTGAAACAATAAACATGAAATATTCCTTTAAATATCGTGCATGAGGATCCCCTTTTTCTGCCTGTAAAGTGGCTCATCTGTGTGATGTATTCCATGAACATTCCACAGCAATAATGGAAAACAAAAGGAAAACATTTCCTTTAAACTAGCTTGCAGCTGTAATGTATTGGCAATATAGATTTAAAAAAATAGAAAAATGGTGTGGCGTCCCCCCCCCCCCCAGTCCATACCAGGCCCTTTGGGTTCCCCACTCCAAAAATATAAATTGACGTGGGGTCACCCCAAAATCCATACCAGGCCCTTATCTGAACATGCAGCCTGGCAGGTCAGGAAAGGGGGGGTGAGCGCTTCCCCCTTCTCAACCATATCAGGCCACATGCCCTCAACATGGGGGGGTTGGTGCTTCGGGGCAGGGGGGGTTTGTGCATGTTGATGGGGACAAGGGTCTCTTCCCGGCAACCCTGGGCTGTGGTTATTAGGGTCTGCGGGTGGTGGGCTTATCGGAATCCCTAGATCCCGCCCCCACATGTGAATTGGTAGCGGGTACATCGTACCCCTACTCATTCACCAAAAAAGTGTCTAAAAGTAAACAACACAGTAAACAGTTTTTACAAGTTGTTTATTAAAAAATAATAATAATAATGTCCCTCAATGTATTTCACCTTCAATCACGCCACCTGCCGACCCAAAAAAAGTCCACTGTAATCTCTTCGGAGGCCACGGCCATCTGCCTCCTCTCTGCTTTTGACAGCTCTGTTATAGGCAAGGTGCAGGGCCACCCAGTTATGTCCTTGGGTGGCACCGCCCCCTTATGACATCAGACAATGTCATGAGGGGGCGGTGCCACTGGGTGACATAGTTGGATTGCCTGCCCCTTGCCTATAAAAGAGCTTGAAAAGCAGAGAGGAGGCATATGGCGGGTGGACTCCGAAGACATGTCAGCAGGCTTTTTTTTCTTTGGGTCAGCGGGCAGTGTGATTTATGGTGGATTACATTAAGGGGCATTTAACCACTTCAATACAGGGCATTAATATACCCTTCCTGCCCAGACCAATTTTCAGCTTTCAGTGCTCTCACACTTTGAATGACAATTACTAAGTCATGGTACAGTGTATCCAAACAAATTTTTTATCATTTTGTTCTCACAAACAGAGCTTTCTTTTGGAGGTATTTAATTGTCGCTGTTTTTTTTTTTTGGAATATAAGCAAAAAAAGAGAGACATTTTTGAAAAAAAAAAACTCTTTTTTTTTTTCAGTTTCTATCTTAAAATTTTGCAAAGAAATAATTTTTCTTCAGAAATTTGGGCCAAAATGTATACTACTACATATTTTTGATACAATCAACCAAAATGTGTGCATAATATTTGGTCTCTGTGAACGTTATAGAGTCTACAAGCTATGGGGCAATTCATTGAAAAATTATCACATCTGATCACAGCTGATGTACTGACGTCCTATCATTTCTTGAGACCCTAACAATTTAGAAAAGTACAAATACCCTCCAAATTACCCCTTTTTGGAAAGTAGACATTCCAAGGTATTTAGTAAGAGGCATGGTGAATTTTTTGACATTGTAATTTTTTTTCCACAATTCTTGGGAAAATTACGTTTTTGTTTTTTTACACAAAATTGTCATAATAACAAGTTAGTTCTCTCACACAGCACATGCATACTTAAAATGACACCCCAAATACATTCTGCTGCTCCTCCTGAGTATGACGATACCACATGTGTGGGACTTTTACACAGCCTGGCCACATACAGAGGCCAAAAACTGAAGTAGCACCATCAGGCATTCTAGGAGCATAAATTACACATCTAATCTCTCAACTACCAGTTAAATTTTTGAAGGCCCTGGAGCACCAGGACAATGGAAACGCCCACAAAATGACCCTATTTTGGAAAGCTAACACCCCAACGTATAATCTATGAGGCATAATTAGTCTTTTGAACAGTTCATTTTTTTCCAGACGTTTTTGGAAAATGTGGAAAAAAAATGAAAACACTTTGGCCCAGATTCAGATAGAATTAGACTATCGTAGAGTATCAGAAATACACTACGCCGCTGTTTTTTACCTGGCTCTACGTGGAATCCAGGTAGATTTTGTCCAGTAAACGACGGCGGCGTAGTGTATTTCTCCCATCGCAATCCATCTGTGCGAGTAGGGGGCATGAATCATTTAAAATAGGCGCGTTCCCGCGGCGATCGAACTGCGCATGCTCCGTTCGCAAATTTCCCGCCGTGCATTGCACGAAATCACGTCGTTGCGTTATTTTTTCTTGAGTAGCGTCGTTTACGGAGATTCCTATTCCCGAACGAGTTACGTAAAAAAAAAAAAAAAAACGTAATTCGACGCGGGAACGACGGCCATACTTAACATGGGCTACGCACCGTTAGACCAGCAAAAAGCTTGTCTAACAGTACGTATAAAAAAATAGACGAAAGCGATTGCGAAGACCGCTCGTATCTTCGTGGATCGCCGTAAAAACTCATTTGCATATCCCGACGCATGAAAACGACGCAAACTCCTCCCAGCGGCCGCAAAAATATCGCAGCGTAGATCCGAAGGCTTACGAAGACGTAAGCCACTCGGATCGAAGCCCGAAGCCGCCGTATCATGGTTTGAGGATTCAAACTAGTGATACGGCGCGCAAAATTTGAAATTACTCCTGTCTAACACCAGTTAGACAGGCGTAATTGCTCTGTGAATCTGGGCCTTTTTTTTTACACAAAATTGTCCATTTATAAGATATTTCTAACACATAGCATGTACATAGCAAAAATGACACCCCAAAATACATTCTGCTACTCCTCCTGAGTATGGGGATAACAAATGTGTGGGACTTTTACACAGCCTGGCCACATACAGAGGCCGAACATTGAAGTAGCACCTTCAGGTGTTCTAGGAGCATAAATTACACATCTAATCTCTCAACTACCAGTTACACTTTTGAAGGCCCTGGAGCACCAGGACAATGGAAACGCCAACAAAATGACCCCATTTTGGAAAGCTAACTCCCCAACGTATAATCTATGAGGCATAATTAGTCTTTTGAACGGTTAATTGTTTTCCAGAAGTATTTGGAAAATGTGGAAAAAAATGAAAATGTATTTTTTTTACACAAAGTTGTCAATTTATAAGATATTTCAAACACATAGCATGTACATGGAAAAATTAAACCCCATAATATATTCTGCTACTCCTCCTGAGTATGGCAATACCACATGTGTGGGACTTTTACACAGCCTGTCCACATACAGAGGCCCAACATCCAAGTAGCACCTCCAGGTGTTCTAGGAGCATAAATTACACACACAAATTCCTGCCAACCTATGACATTGTTGAAGGTCCTTCATATTTCTAACCCATAGCATGTACTGTACATACCAATTTCAAACCAAAATACATTCTTCTGAGTAAAGAGTAAAGAAAAGATTACCTGCTGTCTTGGTGGTGCAGTGGTCCACAGAGGAGAGCATCGGTCCAGGTAGCAGGCAGATGTGGTAAGCAGCAGCGAAAGGATCGTCCATGCAGCAGGCAGGAATACTGTCCATAGTACATGCAGCAGGCAGAGATATGGTTAGTGCAGCCAAAGTATTGGTCCAGGCAGCAGGCAGGACCATCAAGTTTAGGGCCTCGGTCAGGAAAGAATGGGGACAGGGGTAGAGGCTAAAAGGCAGAAATAGGTGGTAGGCAGAGGCATAGTCGATACAGTCCAGGGTCAGTTCATGTGAAAGGCAGAAACATGGCGGATAAACAATGCAGACGGCAGGCAGAGGCATAGTCAAGAAGCAGTCCAGGGTCAGTTCACGTGAAAGGCAGAAACATGGCGGATAAACAATGCAGGCGGCAGACAGAGGCATAGTCGATAGTCCAGGGTCAGTTCATGTGAAAAGCAGAAACATGGCGGATAAACAATGCAGACGGCAGGCAGAGGCATAGTCGATAAACAGGCCAGGGTCAGTTGAGTTGAGGCACTAGGTTGGTTGGTTGAGGCAGCAGGGAAATCAGCACAGAAATTGAAAACGAGGAAGTGGCAGTCTATTAAGAATTTGAGTTAATAATTTTCGAAAGAGTGATATCGCTTGAAGCATGGTGTCATACATAGGCCAGGTTGGTCGGGACAGTCGGGGCAATAGCAACTGGTGTCTTTCCTAATTCCACGTTTGCTGCACACCCGACTTCTTCCGGTTGCTGATGGTGGAATATTGTCAGGATAATGGCGCTCGTGCAGTCTGCTGACACAATCAGAGCGAATTCTTTGTGGAGCAGAGCCTTGCTGATAGATCAGGGCAGTGACGACATTTTTGATAAATCTGATAAAGGGGATGGGCCTTTCCGTTGATTTGTGATAAGTGACGTATGAATTATAAAGGGCCATATGGAAGAAGTATATTACAACTTTTTTGTACCAGAAAAGAGTCTTTCATATTGAGAGATAGGGCTGCAGTATTTGATCATTTAGATCCACCCCCCCCCATGTACTTATTATATTCATTGATACAGCAAGGCTTTCGAATGGTACGGCGTCTCTTGTGAAGTTCCACTGGGGTGTTATTGTGGATAGTCGATATGATGTAAATGTCTTTCTTATCCCTCCACTTCAAGGCCAAAACTTCTTTGTTCCTCAGGCTTGCCGATGTCCCCCTTTGTAGGCTTTTGGTAACTAAACTCTGTGGGAAGCCTTTCCTGTTTTTACATGCAGTACAACAGGCCAAAGTTTTATTCAGGAAAAGGTGGCGAAAAAGGGGCAGACTGGTATAGTAATTGTCCACGTATATGTGATACCCCTTTTGAAGAGTGGGAATGCCAACTCCCATACAATTTTCCCGCTTATTCCCATATACGATGGACACTCAGGGAGCTGGAGATGGGAGTCTCTGCCTTCGTACACATGAAAGGCATTCACATAGCCGGAGGAGCTTTCGCAGAGCTTGTTTAGCTTCAAGCTGTACCTCTCTCTCTTACAGGGAATATACTGTTTTATTCCCAGCCGGCCAGTGAAATGGACCAGGGATTCGTCCACAGAGATGTTCTGTTCCGGGATGTAAAGTTCAGCAAACTTATTATTAAAAAAATCTATTAGTGGGCGAATTTTATATAATCTATCAAGGGGGCACTGTGAGTTGTTGCTGAAATGCAGGAACCGTATGATCATGTCATAGTGGAACCTGGACATCGTAGTCCATATGGTGGATGGGCTTTTTAGACCAATACGAATGAACTTCATTTTTTTTTGTAAGTCCCATATTCAGCGTAAGGCCTAAAAACAATTGCATATCCTCCATTGTTAGGGGTCTCCATACAAAGGGGCGGGCATAGCATGAGTTGGGGTTGTTTTGTATGTACTGACGTGCAAAAAGATTTGTTTGGTCTATGATGGTTTGAAGGAACTCGTTAGGGAAAAAAAAAAAAAAAAACGATTTCAGAGAAACCTTCGGTGTTGGCCTGCACACCTGGCTGTGCTGTGAAAGGGGGGATTGTGGCTGACCCTGTGCTAGAAAGCAGCCACAACGAGTTGGCCAAGCCATCCGGTAGATGGGTTTGGGACCTACTTCCTCGGCGTGGAATTTCAGAGCTTGTACTGGGGTATAGCGCAGTAAGCATTTGCTGATTGGCCACTGGGGTGACCGGTGCTGCTGGTAGCTGCCTGGGGTTCAGACCGTGGTCTTTTTGGACGGACTACTTCCTCCTCTGATTCGGATGTACTGATTTGGGGGGGCTCGTATTCCGAACCTGAATCGAAAATGGACTCAGTACTGTGATATGGAGGTGAGAGCTCCCCGCTGCTCTCATCGCTCTGGGTTATAATTTGGTATGCCTCTTCTGTGGTAAATAATTTTCTGGACATGGTGGCTGTATGACAGGGCTGCACAATAGGGACTAATTGGCTGTACGTCAGCTAGAAATTGGCTGCTTGGCTCATGGGACAGGTACTCCTGATGGAGGTGACAGGTACTCCTGATGGAGCTCACGGGACAGGTACTCCTGATGGAGCTCACGGGACAGGTACTCCTGATGGAGCTCACGGACATGTACTCCTGATGGAGGTGACAGGTACTCTTGATGGGGGTGACAGGTACTCGGGTACTTCTGATGGGGGTGACGGGTGCTCTTGATGGGGGTGACAGGTACTCAGGTACTCCTGATGGAGGTGACGGGTACTCAGGTACTCCTGATGGAGGTGACGGGTACTTCTGATGAGGGTGACAGGTACTCCTTTTTTATGGGGGTGACAGGTACTCCTGATGGAGGTGACAATTACCCTTGATGGGGGTGACGCGTACTCAGGTACTCCTGATGGAGGCGACAAGTACTCCTGATGGGGGGGCGACAGGTACTGAGGTACTCTTGATGGGCGGTGACGGGTACTCAGGTACTCTTGATGGGGGTGACGGGTACTTGGGTACTCTTGATGGCAGGGTGACGGGGACGGGGGGGGGTGACAGGTACTCTTGATGGCGGGGTCAAGGGTACTCTTGATGGGGGGGTGGCAGGTACTCTTGATGGGGGGTGACAGGTACTCTTGATGGCGGTGACAGGTACTCGGGTACTTTTGATGGGGGGGTGACAGGTGCTCTTTATTCGCGGGGGGGGGGGGTGGCAATCTGGACACTTTACTCTGTAACTAACTGTTTCTGATATCTCCTTCTCACACAGGATCGGTGTGTGAGGAGGAGAGCCCAGAGACAGCGGTTACAGCGCTGTTTGTTTACATTTGTGACCAGCTGTGATTCAACACAGCCGGTCACGTGGTAAAGAGACAAATTTCATTGGCTCTTTACCCAGATCGGGACGAGGCTATGTCCAGGGGACGAGCCTCGTGCCCGATCACTGCAATGCGCGTGCACGATCGCCGCGCTGCACGCGCCCGGGACTGCGCACGTCTGCTAGTTGTGAAAGTGACCGGCTGTAATTGGAAACAGCCGGTCACGTGGTAAAAGAGACAATTTTATTGGCTCATTACCACGATCACGGATGGGCTGTCTTAGAGGTACTCGCCGCATCACCGATCGCTGAGGTCTGTCAGAAACCCGCAGTAGCGCCGAGAAGGGCTGGACGCTGGGTGACGTCCACTCTCATCGGCGAGGGGTTCCTCCAGACGTGATTTTACAATAGGCCGGTATGGAAGGGGTTAAAAAAAAAAAACCTGTGCTTACTTTTTGATGCTTTTTTTGTGAATGGGTAGGGGGTACCCCTACCCATTCACATAGGGGGGCAGGATTTGGGGGCCACCAGGGTTGTCAGAAAGGGTCCTCTTAGAGCCCTTTCACACTGGTGCATTTTTGCGTCATTTTTGCGGTAAAAATAGCACTATTAAAATGCTCATAAAACGCTCTCCACGCCCCTCTCCATTAAAATGAATTAAAAACGCTCTAAAAACGAGGTAAAACGGAGCGTTAAAATAGCGGTAAAACACTGCTATTTTACAGCGATTTTACATCGTTTTTTCCGCGTTTTTAATTCATTTCAATGGAGAGGGGCATGGGGAGCGTTTTATGAGCGTTTTAATAGCGATATTTTTACCGCTAAAACGCTGCAAAAACGCACCAGTGAGAAAGGGCTCTAAGTCTGCCTGTAAAGTGGCACATCTGTGCAATGTATAGAACATACCACAGCAATAAATGCTAAAAAGAAAAAAAAAAATGTTATTTAAAATTGCTTGCAGCTGTAATATATTGCAAGCTCCCTGCATTATTGATGAGAAAAATGAAAAAAAAAAATGGTGTGGGGTCACATGTCATCAGAAGGGGTCAAGGGTCACCTGGTTACGTCACCAGTTGTCCCCTCCCTTGCCTATATAAGACCTGTCAAAGCAAAGATAGAGCAGTTGGCGGGAGGCCTCCCATGGAGGCGGAGAGTTTTAATATTTTGCTATTTCCCGGGTTCATCAGGTGGCGTGATTGTAGGTGAATTTATATTGCGGGGCAGTTTTTTTCTTTTTTAACCCTCCTCTTATGTTAGCTTTCTGTTACTATCCATGATGTTAACGGGTCGGTTTTGACCCGTGTCTTAAATCAGCCATAAAATACCCTCTAAACAATTATTTATCATCCAATTTGTTTCTTACCTCTTGGTTACCTTATTTGGCTTCTTTATCCTTGAAAAGATTGGTTTTAATATTTTTGGTGTGACCCCTTAGACCTTTCTTTTGATAGCATACCTCTCATTTTCAAATTTAAAAAATTGTAAAATAAAGTCAGCAACTCTGAAATGTATTGGTCCTATGTTGCTTTATTTTATTTAGAGAAGCAGACAAGCAGGCAAAGAGATAGGCCGCTCCCTAACTACAGCTCACAGGGTTGTCAGTGTTACTAAGCAGAGAGAGTGTTTATGATTTCAGTTTTGGCACTTATTAGTGTCCTATAATCCTATATTATAACTGGGTCAGAATTGACCCTAACACCATAAACATCTTAATTTTCACCACAGTATTTTATAATTCAGTGAAAAGGATTATTTTCCTATTACATTGTTTAAATAGAGGTTCCTGACAAAGTAAAAAAATCTTGACGCAATAAACAAATTTATGTGATACTTATAGACATTCAAAACCTGAAAACGGTTCGGTTCTGACCCTAAAACAAGAGGAGGGTTAAGAAATGATTTGTCAAAAACTGTCTCTGTGAATGTAGAATGGGCTCATAATCCTCCTTCTCATTTAAAAACAAAAGTAAATAAACACAGTTTTTGCCAAGTGCTTCAATTAAATAGTGTAGATGTAGATCCACGTCAATCACGATCCCAACATCTACCAAAAGAAATAATAAAAAAATTAACAACTTTAATGAAATAACACCACTTGCTGAATGAAAGTCCTCTCAAAACTGGAGTTAAAACATCAAGGAAAAAAATATGCAGTACAGCGCTCCAATACTTTATTTGCCGGCGTATAAGACAACCGGGCGTATGAGGGCGCGTACACACAATCAGACCGATCCGATGAAACTGGCTTTAAGGCCAGTTTCATCGGACCAAATTGGTCGTGTGTATGGCCCATCGGACTGTTGTCCATCGGAACCAAAGTTTTAAAACTTGCTTTAAAATCTGTCCGATGGACGCCTGACCGTCGGACCAAAACCATAGTTAGTACACAAAAGCATCGGACCAAAAACCAGCGCATGCTCAGAATCAAGTCGACACATGCTTGAAAGCATTGAACTTTGTTTTTTCAGCACGTCGTTGTTTTCTATGTCACCGTGTTCTGACCCGATCGGATTTTGGACTGATGGTGTGTACACACATCAGACCATCAGACCACTTCAGCGGTGGCCCGATAAAAACGGTCCGTCGGACCATTCTCATCGGACCAGTCCGATCGGGTGTACAGGGCCTAAGACAACCCCCTAATTTACCAGCTAAAATTTTGGTTTTGGGATATACTCGCCGTATAAGACGACCCCAATTCCTACTAGTCTGGAAGCTGAGGGGTAGCCAGAACAACCACTGACAGGAAAAAACGCTGACAGGAACATGCTTTATTTCGCTTTTTTAAATCTCACTGTGCCCATTTAATGCCTCACTGTGCCATTACATGCCTCACTGTGCCCATTACATGCCTCACTGTGCCATCAACATGCCTCACTGTGCCATCCCATGCTTCAATGTGCCACCCCATGCCTCACTGTGCCACCTCATGTCTCACTGTGCAGTCAAATTGCCTCACTGTGCCATACCTTTAGTCCTGTACTGCGGGCGTTCATTATTCAAAAGCCGCGCCTCCTCATGCTGTTCTGTGATAGGCCTGTGTTCCGCCTATCACAGAGGTCCTCTCGTCCGAAGCCGAGGATGAGAAGACATCCGTGATAGGCGGAAACATTTTCCCACGTTTTATCCCTCTAAAAACCCTGAAAGTATAAAAAATATACCTGTTCTGCCAGGAATGCACTCGGCTTTTCATTTTCTGTTGTGAGCTGACAACAAATAACTTTTTCTGTCTTGACATCACAAGAAATTGTCAATCCAACCCAGCGGTCTCTTGATGCACTACTGAATCCTGCACCACCACCACATTTTCACAACATAACGGAGCCTTTTGTAGTCCAATATAAAAAAAAATTCCACAAAAAATCCCCCCCAAAAATAGAAAAAATATATAATTACTTATTTTATACTAACCCGAAATACCTGTTGCTATGCGGAAGTGTATTCTGTTTCTTCCATAACCGCGGTCTGTCTTTTTCTGAATCCTCTTCTAGTGAATGGGGCATGCTTTCTGGGAACTGTGTGTAATCCCAGAGAGCAGTCGCCCATTCACAAGTCGGTGCGAGACACGCGCATGCGCAGTAGGAAGCCGTAAGGCTTCACTGCCTATTTCCCTTAGTGTGGATTGGGGGCGCGGGACCTGCATCGATCGTGGGGTTGGCATCGGGGGGCCAGCGCGGGGTGAGTAGGACAGGTAAGTGTCCTTATTAAAAGTCAGCAGCTACAGTGTTAGTAGCTGCTGACTTTTAAAATCAAAAATTTGGAATCCCGCTTTAAACTAGATATGTTGCTGCGCATGTTGATATACAGTAGATATGACACAATTCTTTCAATGGTACATAGGGATGAGCTTTATGTTCGAGTCGAACATGAGTCCGACTCGAACATTGGCTGTTCGCCCATTCTGCAAACAGCGAACAATTTGGGGTGTTTGTAGCAAATTTGAAAAGCCGCGGAACACCCTTTAAAAGTCTATGGGAGAAATCAAAAATGTTAATTTTAAAGGTTAATATGCAAGTTATTGTCATGAAAAGTGTTCGGGGACCCGGGTCCTGCCCCTGGGGACATGTATAAATGCAAAAAAAACTGTAATTTTTTGGCAGCAGTGATTTTAATAATGCTTAAAGTTAAACAATAAAAGTGAAATATTCCTTTAAATTTCATACCTGGGGGGGTGTCTAAAGTATGCCTGTAAAGTAGCACATTTTTCCCGTATTTAGAACTGTCCCTGCATAAAATGTCATTTCTAAAGGAAAAAAAGTCATTTAAAACTACTTAGGGCTATTAATGAATTGTCGAGTCCCGGCAATACAGAGAAAAGTCTTTGAGAAAATGACAGGGGTCCCCCCCAGTCCATTACCAGGCCCTTTCGGTCGGGTATGAATATTAAAGGGAACCCCTGCCATTTTTTTCAATGACTTTTATCTGTATTCCCGGGACCCGACAATTCATTAATATCGCGAGTAGTTTTTAAATGCCTTTTTGTCTTCAAAAATTACATTTTGTGCAGGGAACCAAGATTAAAAAAACAATGCGTGGGGGTCCCCCCAAATTCCATATCAGGCCTTTCAGGTCTGGTATGGATATTAAGGGAAACACTGTGTATTAAAAAAAAATCCATACCAGACCCTTTTAAGGGGAACTCTGCGCCAAAATAAAAAAAAAATTGGCGTGGGGTTCCCCCAAGAATCCATACCAGACCCTTATCTGAGCATACAACCTGGCAGGCCACAGGATAGGGGAGGACGAGAGAGCGTACCTCTACCATTTCACAAAAAAAAGTGTCAAAAAAGGTAAAAAAACAGCTTGGTACAAGTCCTTTAACAAAATAAATAAATAAATAGACGTTCCAGAGAAGGTGGGGTCATCCGTGAAACCACGGGAATGCCGCCAGAAATCCCTGTTATGTCAGAATGGGGCGGGGTCGCTCGTTTATGTCACGGATGGCCCTGCCCTTGGTTTTAAAAGAAATGTCACACGGCTCACGCATCATTCGTCCGGGAGCCATTTATGGAGGAGGTGGGTAGCGCGGGTCGTGGAAAGATGTACATTGCTGGAATTCATTTTTTTTAATTAAAGGACTTGTACTTGTGTGTTTTTTTACAATGTACCCCGCTAACAATTCACATAGGGGGGCGGAATCTGGGGGTCCCCTTTGTTAAAGGGGGCTTCCAGATTACGATAAGCCCCCCGCCTGCAGACCCCCATTATCACCGTGCAAGCGTTGTGGGGATGAGGCCCTTTTCCCCATCACCATGGGCACAAGGTACTTTGGGGGTCACAGACCTCCAAAGCATCCTCCCCATGTTGAGGGCATGTGGCCTGGTACAGTTCAGGAGGGAGGCGCTCTCTCGCCCCCCTCTTTTCCTGGGGCCTGCCAGGTTGCATGCTCAGATAAGGGTCTGGTATGGATTTTTGGGGGAAACCCCCCTCCTGAACCGTACCAGGCCACATGCCCTCAACATGGGGTGGATGTCCCCATGTTGATGGGAGAACAAGGGCCTCATCCCCGCAACCCTTGCCTGGTGGTTGTGGGGGTCTGCAGGTGGGGGGCTTATCCTAATCTGGAAGCCCCCTTTAACAAAGATTCCTGGCCCCACATGTAAATTGGTAACGGGGTACATTGTACCTCTTTCATTTCACCAAAAATGATCTGGACCCGCGCTACCCTCCGCTATGAACTATACAGCCTCTGCCATAGAAGGCTCCCGGACCAATGACGTGTGAACCATGTGACGTTTCTTTATAAGCCGAGGGCAGGGCCATCCGTGACAAGGACGAGTGACCTTGCTCTGTTCTGACATATGGGGGTTTCCGTTGGCTTCCCCGTGGTGTCACGGGTTACTCCGCCCCCTTTGGCGCGTCAGGGGTTTAAGACCTCCACAACCACCAGGCAAGGATTGTGGGGATAAGGACATCCTCCCCATGTTGAGGGTGTGTGGCCTGGTACAGTTCAGGAGGGGGGCCCTCTCTCGTCCCCCCCTTTGCCTGCGGCCTGCCAGGTTGCGTGCTCGGATAAAGGGTCTGGTATGGATTTTTGGGGGGATCCCATGCCATTTTTTTTTACATTTCGGCAGAGAGTTCCCCTTAAAACCTAGGCCTGAAGAGTTTGATATGGATTTTTTAGGGGAACCCCAGGTAATTTTTTTTTAATTACGCGGGGTTCCCCTTAATATTCATACCAGACCTGAAGGCCCTGATATGGAATTTAGGGGGACTCCAACGCATTTTTTTTTTTTGGTTCCCTGCACAAAATGTTTAGTTTTGGAAGGGAAAAAAGTAATTTAAAACTACTCGCGCTATTAATGAATTGTCGGGTCCCTGCAATACAGATAAAAGTCATTGAAAAAAATGGCAGGGGTTCCCCTTAATATTCATACCAGACCCAAAGGGCCTGGTAATGGACTGGGGGGGACCCTTGTCATTTTTTTCAATGACTTTTCTCTGTATTGATGGGACCTGACAATTCATAAATAGCCATGAGTAGTTTTAGATTACTTTTTTTCCTTCAGAAATGACATTTTGTGCAGGGACAGTTCTAAACACTGTAAACATGCGCTACTTTACAGGCATACTTTAGACACCCCCCAGGTATGAAATTTAAAGGAATATTTAACTTTTATTGTTTCACTTTAAGCATTATTAAAAAAAACTGCTCCCGAAAAACTGCCGTTTTTAAAACTTTTTTTGCATTAATACATGTCCCCTGGGGCAGGTCCCGGGTCCCCAAACACTTTTTAGGACAATAACTTGCATATTAACACTTAAAATTCGCACTTATGATTTCTCACGTTCGACTCCCATAGACTTTAATGGTGTCGAATGTTTGCGTGAACTGTTTGCATGTTCTGGATGCGAACCGAACCGGGGGGTGTTCGGCTCATCCCTAATGGAACATATCATATACAAAAGGGGGGCAAATAAAAGATGTTCATCGTTATGATTTACATACACCTTAAATGGTAATATTTTAGAACTGGTCACCAGAAGTGAAGGAAAGATAACCACTTTTAAAAAAGACTATTTCGGACATGCTTATTTGGTGTTCGGGGTGTGTACACTTTAATATAAAGACTTTTCCATAGAAGGATGGCAGTTCAAAATTCCTCTTATAATTTTGAAATATTAGTTTACAAAAGTATGTTTAAAACTAATACACCAATGGTACTTAATTTCAGAAATTATTTAGAATAAAGTGTAATTTGGAACTAACATGCAATTTTTATTTCTAGCCAGTGCTCTGCGCAGTTTATTGTCAATAATATTTTACAAGATATTACATTTCCATTAACAGGAAATAGTATAATGCAGCTATTACTTTTAATAAAATAAACATAATTATTCTCAGTGTGAATAGGCTATTTTATTGCTGTCAGCTGCCATCTGTTTTTATTTTTCGACACACATAGTTTTATGCACTGCCTTAAAGGTTAAACAAACTTATGTTTACCAATCATTTCATACACATTATTTAAAAGGAATGCCAAGTATATGTGTGTGCATATGTGATTGTGAATGTACACATGTAAGCATTTTTATTTGCTACTCTGGTATTTACATTCTGTTTCCTGCTTTGCAGTGCTTTGTATTGCAGAGGTTGTGCTTTAAAACTTCCATCTAACAATCCTGTGGGGCTGATTTACTAATGCTGAAGAGTGCAAAATGTGGTGCAGCTGTGCACGGTAGCCAATTAACCTCTAACTTCAGCTTGTTGAATTAAAGGGGTTGTAAAGGTTTGTTTTTTTATTTTCTAATAGGTTCCTTTAAGCTAGTGCATTGTTGGTTCACTTACCTTTTCCTTCGATTTCCTCTCTAAGGGGTCTTTCACACGGGGCGGATCAGTAATGATCCGCCCCGTGCACCTCTGTTTGCTCAGCGGGGATCGCTCCATTGATTGCTGGATGACTGTCTTTTCTCCGCTCTCCCCTATGGGGGGATCGGATGAACACGGACCGTCTGTCCATGTTCATCCGATCCGATCCGCCAGACGGAAGGAAAAGTAGGTTTTTCCTTGTCATACTTTGGCGGATCGGAGCGGGTCGGATGTCAGCGGACATGTCTCCGCTGACATCCGCGGCTCCATAGAGGAGCACGGAGCGTCCGTTCAGGTCCGCAAAAAAAACGCATCTGAACGGACGCTTCGTGTGAAAGAGCCCTAAATGTTGTTTTTTTTTTGGTTTCTTTGTCTGAATTTCTCAGTAAGCTTTCTCCGATCATCCGAGCCACACACCGCGTCTCCCCACATGAATGTAGTCTCAAGGGAGGTGGGCGAGCACGCTGACTAACCCCCAGCCAGAATGGCTCGGATGGCTTTCTGAGGAGAAACAGGAAGTGAGAAATTCAGACAAAGAGAAAAAAACATTTAGAAGGGAAATCGAAAGAAAAGGGTAAGTGAACCCGCAATGCACTAGCTTAAAGGAATTTATTTAGAAAATAAAAACAAACCTTTACAACACCTTTAAGCCTTGACCAAAAAATAACAAAAAGTAAGCTTATTGATTTCTATAAAAAAAAATCTATAAAAAAAATTAAAAATGTGGCGCTTACACAATACTATTAAGTAATAGATAAATAATAATCAACAATTGACCAATTTAAAGTGCATAATATAAAGAAGAAGAAAATCTTCAGCAAAACAGCTGTTCAATATGTGCAAAAAACAGTCCAATATGTGCAACAAAAGTTGTGCAAAACAAGTCTAATCAATGCCACAAAGTGGTAATTAGTGCAACAATTAATAATGATATTGTCCAGTCAGAAAAACACAGTTTGTGGAATAAAGTGCATGTGTATAAAGCTATGGAATCCAGTTCATCCAAGAAATTCCACCATCTGCGGTGGGCTAATGGTTTTCCCCAGCCTCTCACCTCATTCAAAGACCCCTACAGGTCAAGTCAAGCCTCCAAAGCAATCAATTGGTATCCAGGAATATCCAAGACCAGAAAACGTAGACTCAGTTTCCAAACTCCATTCTCCATCTTATATTCTTTGTTCAAACTCCTACATCACATTTTTATTGTTAACGGATCTTATGTAATTTGAGAAATGGGAAAATTCCCCCATGGGGCTTTTGAACAGCAAAGTATTTAAATAGACAGTGTAAAGTAAAAAGAATAATACTTTAATAATGATCATGACATAGTGAGATTAAAAACAATGGGTACTGGCTATATCATACAACATAATGTTCGATAGTGCAAGGTAGAATCACCAACATTAGCAGGTGTACAGGAAATGTAGTAACCATAAGGAATTCCCGACGTGTTTCGACCTTTATGGTCATCTTCAGGGGGAAAGGTTACTGTAAAAATAAATAGAGACATTTTTATATGCAACTTGAAACATATCAAAGCATACATAAGGTAAGTGTGTGAATGAAAACACTGATAATTACCACTATCAAAAGGGATGAATGTTCGTATAGCCAGAAAAGTAAACCAGGTGCAAGATCCGGAGAATCCCGTGGTGATTCCCAGCTCCCCAGAGAGGCAGGAGACCCTGCGAAATGATGGGCTTGCAAGGAGCAACACGCTAAAACGCCCCCGGAGGGAAGGAGAAGGGGGAGGACCGGCACCTGTGGTACAACCCCAAATGAATAAGAATGTATGTATATATATATATATATATATAATTAGAAACAAAAATGATCAAATTGTTTCTGAGAGTAGAATGATAAAAAAGTAGATGTAGTAGTTGGGTGGATTGTGGTTGATTAAGTATCTATAAATCTACTACATAAAGTAATTAGATGTGCTGAAAGGGTAAAACTGTGAGAGTGAAATGTAGCAATGTTGCCTGGTGCATATGATGGTGTGGGTATAAAATGAAAAGGATGTGAGGAAGAATGAGGGTGCAAGAAAAAAATGTTTTATTGTTAATGGATCTTATGTAATTATCCTCCCTGCGCTTTTGCTATATTTCTTAAGAACGCTTCATCTCTTGCTGGCATGTAGATATTAGACATCGAAGCCAGTAAGACACAGGAATGCATTCATCAACGGACCTCATTGATTTCTATGCAGAGCTGCACCACATTTTGCACCCTCCAGGTTAACGGATAGGAGTCTTATTTGTTACCAAGTACCTCTACTGGGAAATTAAGGGAAACCAAATGGATATAAAGAGTATAGAAACCTTATATTAAAATTGAAAAAAAATAATTACAAAGAATAAAATCCAATGTGTATCAATGTCCTATTTAACAAAGGCTCATTCTATACAGAAATATCAACATATACAGTGTTCTTAAAAGCACAAAACTGCCAATATACACAGCATGGTACACACAGTTTTCTTAATGCTGCAATGAATGTCTTTTTCACAGCCACTCCTTTTACTGGGTGTCATGGAAGCATGAATCAGACGTACACAAACAGATAAATGAATATGAAGGTTTTGTTAAAAACCAAACAGCAAGGTCAAAGTCCAAACTGACGATCAAAACAGCCAGAAGAGTCGTCCACCAGTGCCAGGGTCAATAGCCAGGGATGAGAGTCAGCCAAGCTGGAGTCCGTAGCCAGAGAAGTCGTGAAACGAAGCCGGGAATCAGGAACCAGAAGGAACGTCCGTAGGAGCCAGGTCGGTGACCAAGAGCAAGCAGCACGATCACAGAAGGGGTGTCAGACGAAAGGCCCAAGCGAGGAAATGCTGCAGCTGCCGTCTATATATATGCTGAGCAGCCAGCTCCTCTCAGTGGGAAGGAGGAGCCACAGGGTGTGGCAGGTTACAAGAACCCCATGAAGCAAGATGGCTGCTAGTACATGTCAGAACCTGGACATGGACCTGGACACAAACTGACTTCCTCGATCCAAAACTATCACTTTAGGCAAACCGTGCAACCGGAAGACCTCCCTGGTGAAAACCGTGGCCAACTCCTGTGCAGTGGGTAACTTCTTGAATGGAACACAGTGGCACATTTTGGAGAACTGATCCACAATCATGAGAATGACCGTATGGCCTCGGGACACAGGAGGTCCACAATGAAGTCCATCCCCAGGTGTGACCATGGGCGCTCCCCATTGGTATTGGGTTGTAGAAGTTCCAACGGAAGATGCCGAGTGGATTTATTCTGGGCACAAACAGAGCATGCCGCTACATATGCGGCAATGTCGGACCGTAGAGAAGGCCACCAGAACAAATGTGAGTTTGGATGCCCTGCGGTCTTGGAGTTATGGTAGGTTCGCAACAGCCGGGTGCGCAACTCCTCAGGCACGAAGCATCTACCATTGGGTCTCCCAGAGGGAGCACCAGATTGAGCCGCCAGAATCTGCTCTCCAAGGGGAGAGGTCAAGCTGGTGCGGATGGCGGCCAAGATCTGATTTGGAGGTATGACCGAAGTCGGTATCGATTCCTCCCTGGACAGCTCGGAGTATTGAGGTGATAAGGCATCCGCCCTGACGTTCTTGGAACCGGTTAAGTAGGAGACCATGTAATTAAAGCGTGACAGGAACAGAGCCCATCTGGCCTGACGGGGTGTCAATCTCTTGGCCTCCGAAAGGTACGTCAGATTCTTGTGGTCCGTCAGGATGAGAACTGGAACCACAGAACCCTCGAGCAAGTGCCTCCATTCTTTGAGAGCCTGCACGATAGCTAACAGCTCTCTGTCACCAATCTGGTAGTTGCATTCCGCGGGAGACAGTTTCCTGGAGTAGAACCCACAGGGAAGCAGAGGTCCCTCTGGTGTCCGACGCTGAGACAGAAGGGCACCTACTCCCATCTCAGACGCATCCACCTCGAGGACGAAGGGCAACCCAGGATTGGGATGAGACAGTATTGGAGCCGAAGCAAAGGCTGATTTTAGAGCCTCAAAAGCCAGGATGGCCTCGGCCGACCAATCATGGAAATTACTGCCCTTCCTGGTCAGATCAACCCTGCTGATCAAGTCTGGCAACCAGCATGGGTAGTGAGGGTGGCCCTGTACCGTCAGGATTCATGGCTTGGGCCTAATGTCATGGAAGCATGAATCAGACGTACACAAACAGATAAATGAATATGAAGGTTTTATTGAAAACCAAACAGCAAGGTCAAAGTCCAAACTGACCATCAAAACAGCCAGAAGAGTCGTCCACCAGTGCCAGGGTCGATAACTAGTGTTGCTCACGAATATTCGCATTGCGAATATTCGCTACGAATATTGCATATTCGAGTATTCGCGAATAACGCGAATATCGCGGCGAATATTCGCTATTTCGAATATTCGAATGTTTTAATTTTTTTTTTAGAACAGATCACATCCTAGAGATCCCCATCGACGTCTAAAAGCATTGCTGGTATGATTAGAGACCTTGGGCCGAGTAGCTGCAGCGCTCATTTTATATTGCCGAAAAATCGCAATGCGATTATTCGGTAATAGCGATATCGCGCGATTATTTTATATTGTAATATATCACGAATATTCTGAGCCAATCAGAGTGCTCCATTCCGCATTTCTCGAAATTTCGCAATTATTTTATATTGTAATATATCACGAATATTCTGAGCCAATCAGAGTGCTCCTTCCGCATTTGCCGAATATTCGCAATTTTTGTGTATTGTAATATATCACGAATATTCTGAGCCAATCAGAGTGCTCCTTCCGCATTTCTCGAATATTCGCAATTATTGTGTATTGTAATATATCACGAATATTCTGAGCCAATCAGAGTGCTCCTTCCGCATTTCTCGAATATTCGCAATTATTGTGTATTGTAATATATCACGAATATTCTGAGCCAATCAGAGTGCTCCTTCCGCATTTCTCGAATATTCGCAATTATTTTGTATTGTAATATATCACGAATATTCTGAGCCAATCAGAGTGCTCCATTCCGCATTTCTCGAATATTCGCAATTATTTTATATTGTAATATATCACGAATATTCTGAGCCAATCAGAGTGCTCCATTCCGCATTTCTTGAATATTCGCATTCGCAATTCGCAATTCGCAATTCGCATTCGCAAAAATTCGCGAAAATTCGCAATCATTTAATTTCCAAAAAATATCACGAATATTCGTATTTAGCGAATATATGTCGAATATTCGACTATATATTCGAGATATATCGCGAATTCGAATATGGCATATTCTGCTCAACACTATCGATAACCAGGGATGAGAGTCAGCCAAGCCGGAGTCCGTAGCCAGAGAAGTCGTGAAACAAAGCCGGGAATCAGGAACCAGAAGGAACGTCCGTAGGAGCCTGGTCGGTGACCAAGAGCAAGCAGCATGATCACAGAAGGGGTGTCAGACGAAAGGCCCAAGCAAGGAAATGCTGCAGCTGCCGTCTATATATATGCTGAGCAGCCAGCTCCTCCCAGTGGGAAGGAGGAGCCGCAGGGTGTGGCAGGTTACAAGAACCCCATGAAGCAAGATGGCTGATAGCACATGTCAGTAATGAGAAGCCTGCAATGAGGTAAGACCATGATAATGGGCAAGTCCAAAACATTTTATATATACATATATACATAATTCTTCCTCTGGGAAAATTGTACCAACGATAGAAAATAACAATATCATTAACAATATTTAGCATATATCATATCGTACAACAACACCATGCTTTAAACATGTGATTAACACTTACAAGCTGAAAGTAATCTCTGCCCATCACAGACATCCCAGTTAATCACCAAGTGAGCAATCAATGCCCCCAATCAGGTCTCCTAGAGTGCAACAGGACAGCAACTAAAAATAACACCTCAAAAGACCCATAGTATATGATGTATATGTGTCATATATTAACTTGGCACAGATACATTGACAATATATTTTTTATATGGAATGGTCTAGAAAAATTGTTGGTACAATGTCCAATAGCTAAAATGAATATAAACAATCCTGTTGCACCCTAGGAGACCGATTGGGGGCTCTGATTGCTCACTTGGTGATCGACTGGGGCACCTGTGAAGGGCAAAAAAAAATCTTCCGCTTTTAAGTGTCAATTACATGCTTAAATCATGGTGTTATTGCACGATATGATCTATACTGAATATTGTTAATTAAACTATTATTTTCCATCATAGTGTGGTACAATTTTCCCTGAGGAAGGATTTTAAATCCCATTGGGAGTGGACCCATTAATAAATGGACTGATTTTACACACTTTTTTGGTTTATAGTGAATGTGTTGAGGGCCATGAGCGCTGATTTTTGTGTCTTTTTGGGTCTAATATGATACCCATACTGCTATTGATTAATTTGAGGCTCTTGTGACAGGTTGAGGGTTTTGTAGCTCATTGGTTGTGCCCAAGAGGCTGTCTTTGATCTGGGGATTCGTGAGTGCACCTGTATCAATTCCAGTTATGTTCTCTGCTTTACAGACATTATTGCACCATGTTTTCCTCTTTTTTTCCCCCTTTCTATATGCTGTGTTGCCCTGAAGTTATCCTAACCGTCAGCCTTGTGGAATTTTTTTTCCAGCTTGTGGATTTTTCCCAGCTCATTGCAGGATCCCTCATCCCAGTAGCGTAACCAGAGTTATGGGCGCCCGGGGCGGATTTTTTTTCTGCCCCCCTATATAAACATTCACGTTTATATGTGTTTTTAACGTGGGAGTGGGGGACTTAAAAAATGTTTTACTTTTTTTTTAACTTTTTTTATGTTTTTTACTTTTTTTACACTTGATGTCATTGCTATTATATAGGGGGATAAAAATCCCCCTATATAATAGCAAAGGTACACTGACAGGTCCTCTTTATGGAGACATTAGGGGTCTAGGACCCCTAATGTCACCTGGGGACCCCAAAAGAAGCTGATGAAGCACAGATCTGCTTCTTCTCTCTGGCTATAGCAGTCAGATGACTGACAGGTGAATGCGGATGTAATACACATCACTTATGCATTCACAGCCTGGAGGGAGATCAGCAAGGAGGAAGATGCTGGTCTCCCTCCCATCTTACCTCCTGACACCCTCCCGAGCCGGTCCCGGGCCGCAGATGGGGCAGTGGATCCCATGATTGAAGGTGAAGGGTCAGGAGGGGGGCGGCAGCAGTACTGGAGGGTGGTGAATGCAGAAGTGACGTGAATGCAGAAGTGATATCGTTTTGCCCACACACGATCATTTTTTATGACACAAAAAACGAAATTGAAGCATGTTCGAATTTTTTTTTGGTAGTTTTTCAGAAGACATAAAACAATGTTTTGCCCACACACGATCATTTTAAATGACGTTTTAAATGACGTTTTTTAAAACGTCGTTTTATTTCATCACAAAAAACGACCGTGTGTACGCGGCATTAGAGGTGCCTCTCTTCTCTTTTTATACTCCGTAGCTCCTGGTGGACTTCCATTGGTGGATGGACATTTTATGGTATCACATTGCTATAATCTTTTCATGTAGACTATCAACTAAAGGACTTATGAATAAATGGTTGTGAAACAAATCGTTTGAGCTTGCATTATTTCTCATGGGGAAATTTGCTTTGATATACAAGTGCTTTGGATTACAAGCATGTTTATGGAGCAAATTATGCTCGCAATCTAAGGTTTTACTGTACATATACTACAACATTAGCAGCGCTGTGTGGGCTGTAAATTTACACCAAATGTGTCCTTGATTAATCAAATATAATTATTTAATAAAGTTTAGTCCATCAAATATGTATTTTTCTCAAAACCACATCTGAATGAATCCTTGGCTCCCGTCACCGCACCCAGTGAGTCCTCTCCCTTAAGGTATTACTCTCACCAGATAGGTGATCAATCAGTGGCCTGTATAGAAATCCAGCTGAACTGCACGGCTGTTGAAGGTAGAAGCAGAGGCTGTTTGAACCTGGGTCTTACCGCAATCCATGAACAACGATGAGCGGTGAGATACAGACATACCTGCCAAACCTTATTATTTTCATGCTTTTAAGCTCTTGATTTTTTGTAAGTGTACATCTGGAAGGGGGGGGGGGTGTTTAAATAAAATGTGTAACAGGATTACATTATGTGCCCCTCTTTTTTATTCTGAGTAATATCCAGATGGAATGGTGATCCCGGGGGTTCAAGTAAGGATTTCTATACAGGCCACTGATTGATCACCTGTCTGATGAGTGTAATACCTTAAGGGAGAGAACTCACTGGGTGAGGTGATGCAAAACACAGATTCATTTATTGTGGTTTTGAGAAAAATACATATTTGATGGACTGAACTTTATTAAATAATCATATTTGATTAATCAAGGACACATTGGGTGTAAATTTACAGCCCAGACAGCACTGTTAAGGTCGCAGAATATTCTATGTAGTGATTTTAGAGTTATTTTACAACATATGAGTTTTTAAGATTGTATATTTTTAGTAGCTGCTTGATGTGTATTTAAAACATTTGCAATAACGTATATATCTATAAGCACTGGAAGAAAGGATTCATTTTAACTGTGGTTGACCGAATCTCTTGCTTTATTTATAGTGTTAACTTGTCAGCTACTTTTTCTATTAATTGGGGCATTTTACCTTTTTACTGTTTACAAAGGATTTTTATTTTGTATTAAAAGAAAGAACATACAGTCAAATACAGAACATAGTCATTCACATATCAATGACCGATAATATGCACATAACAAGTGTTTAACATAACCTGTGACTGACCGATCCGGTAACTGGATCTATCATGTAAACTTAAAAGAAAAGTAAGAAGGTAGAACCAAAATAAAATCATAAGGAAAAGGGGGGGGGGCACTGTCGCTTTGTGTGTGATGTAATATGTGTACATATGCCACATCAACCTGAATCGTACAGACCATATGATGACTAGTGTTGAGCGGAATACGCCATATTCGATTTCGCGATATTGCACGAATATATAGAAGAATATTCGCGAATATTCGCTAATATCGAATATTCGTGATATTTTATCCAAAAAAAAAATTTGCGAAATTTCGCTAATGCGAAAATGATTGCGAAATTCTCATAAACTGAGATCATTTCCTGTATTACTAAACTAATATGCACTAAACACTAACTCTACACTAACTCTACTTAAAAGAAAGGAGAATAAGGGGGCAAAATAAGGGCGGAGAAGATAATCGCGCAATATTTCTATTGCGCGATTATCTTCTCCGCCCTTCTTTTGCATCAGAGCCAATCAGAATAACTCGAATATTCGGCAAAAGGAATATCGCGCAATATTCCTTTTGCCGAATATTCGAGTTATTCTGATTGGCTCTGATGCAAAAGAAGGACGGAGAAGATAATCGCACAATATTCCTTTTGCCGAATATTCGAGTTATTCTGATTGGCTCTGATGCAAAAGAAGGGCGCATCAGAGCCAATCAGAATAACTCGAATATTCGGCAAAAGGAATATTGCACGATTATCTTCTCCGCCCTTCTTTTGCATCAGAGCCAATCAGAATAACTCGAATATTCGGCAAAAGGAATATCGCGCAATATTCCTTTTGCCGAATATTCGAGTTATTCTGATTGGCTCTGATGCAAAAGAAGGGCCGAGTAGCTGATGCGATTCTTTTATGTTGCCGAAAATTCGCAATGCGAATTTTCGGCAACATAAAAGAATCGCATCAGCTACTCGGCCCAGGGTCTCTCTCTAATCATACCAGCAATGCTTTTAGACGTCGATGGAGATCACTAGGATGTGATCTGTTTTAAAAATAAATTTGAAAAAATACGAATATTCGCCATAGCGAATATTCGCCGCAATATTCGCTATAGCGAATATTCGCCGCAATATTCGAGTTATTCGCGAATACTCGAATATGCAATATTCGTAGCGAATATTCGCAATGCAAATATTCGTGAGCAACACTAATGATGACCAAGAGGCCCACTTTATGTCAAAAACCGGCATAGTGTCCACCAGAGTGTGGTGGACTCTTTCCATAAGGTGGATAGCTTCTATGCGTCTTAACACTTGGTGCCAGGGGACCGTCGGCGATTGCCAATGCAGTGCTATTGCCCAGTGTACTGCGCTAAAGAGCATGTGGGCGAGTTTCTGAGATGGGGGGGTGGCCTCTGGGAGTTTTGCAAAGAAAAGGCACATCTGATAGGTCAGGGTATGGTGAATCCCAATGATCTGAGCAACCTTACTAGCTATCTTTTGCCATAGGCGCTGAAGAAATCTGCAGCTCCAAAAAACAGTATGTGAAGATGTGTGCTTTATCAGGGCAACCCCCGGAAGCATTTTCCCCGGGACCAAGAGGCTAAATCTATTCAGCCCGGAGGGAGTATAATACCAACGAGTGTGGAGTTTTACCGCTGTTTCCTTAACCACCATTGATTTTGTACATTTGTGCAATTGTTGGATATCATTTCTACCCAAGTCTCAGGGGCTATTTCTAGACCTGTTTCTGCTTCCCAACTGAGCATTGCTTGTGATTTGATGGGGAGGTTACGTTCATTTAGATATTAACACATGGTTGAGATGGTGCCTTTATCTCTAGAGGAGAACCTACACATGTGTTCAAAAGTATTGGTTGTATTCGTCGCCTCCCTGTGGTAGTGAGTGGAATAGAAAAGATGAATCTGCAACCGGCTACTATTGAATAATATTTGTGGCTATTGTCTCTCAGATACTACACTGACATTTTTATTGCAAGATAAAACCTGCCTTGTCTATTTCTATATGCTGTTTATTTAATCACTGTCATACTGTCCATGCTTCAAAAAACACATAAGTCATAAAATCTATATTCCAATTTGGGGAATAATTGGAGATATGAGAATAGGAGGGGGTTTAGGGAGTGTGGGGTTGTAGGTTTCAATCATTTTTTGGTGCATTTTGCTTGGAGCTTTTATTACATTTTTTAAGACAAAGCAGTGTGGTATTGCCACTGACCAATTTGTGCAAAGTTGTGGGGTTTAGCTTTAGTTTTTTAGGAGAAAACGTTCCTGTTGCTTCTTATTATTGCTATTAGCTAGCTATTGCTGCTGGATACAAAATCAAGTGCCAAAGTCAAATCTACCTAAAATTAACAGTTTTCAAATTTAATGAATTTGATTGGGGTGTTTTTCGTGTATTTAAGACAAGCTGAATGTAAAGTTAATAAAAAAGTTATGCATTCACAATATGTAAAGCCAAAAAATAGTGTCACTGAAGCTGTTCTTGAAAATCGTACTGTTTTGTAACGTAACATACCGCTTAAAGGCAACTCCCATGGATGTAATTTAATGGATCTGTTTTAAAAGTTTACAAGTTTCCATAAAGGGACTCTCTCCTTCTGCAGCATGGCAGACATCTTCTGAGTTAGCCCTGCATTTCTCAAGAGCTAGACAATTTTAACAGCAGAGCAACCTTCTTATAACAGCAAAAATGCAATTGCCACCATTGGTACTACCCAAGGAACCAGTCTGGGACAAGATGCTGCAGTTAAGTACTTGAAGGAAATTGCAAATTAAAACCAGAGCTGATGCTGGACCCCCTGAAAAGATAGCATTTAGGATTGAGCATTGAGGATGCTGAGAATCACTCCTGCAGGTCCAATTTAAGGGTTACAAGTCTTTGATAAGGGCCTTTTTTCAGAAATTGGTGCCTGGTCTTCCTATTAAACGCCTGGAAATGCAGCATGTGCACAAGGCATGTACAAGAGGACATCGCTCAGGGCCCCAGAGATGTTATTCTAAAGCTCTTGTACTACTGCTTGACGGAGGCCCACCATCAAGCTGCTAGAAGAAATACACGTTTAGCTCTCCAGGAACAGTTGCTTTTTGCTACTCTTGTATAGTACAGTCTATTGGAATATATAGACCTTTTATAAGTCAATTGCCCTATTGGAAAGCTATATTTCCTTGGTCTTCTTTTATTATGTATTTTCAGTTCCAGAGCTTTGCCCATATTTACCTGGGATATTTTTTGTGTTTTGGTGCAGGACATTCACAGGACAGTTTCTCTGCTTACATTTATTTCCAGCACCCACATATATGCTGTAAGGGCTCTAGCTTTTTATTTATTAAACATGACAATATGACTATAGTCTTGTTCAGGGGAAGGAGTCATTACGATTCCTACCCAGAAAAAATGTGGCTGGACTCTGTACCCCCTGTAAACCTGATTGTCTTGAGCAGAACAAGTCTGTTCTTGTGCTATTGTCATTAATAATGTTATTACTCTAGTTTGCCCTACATTTGCTTGGGACTACTGCTTGGTACTACCTCCACTACCTCACTGACCTTGCATCCTAGCTGACCCATATATTAAGCTTATCTGACTGCCCAAACCATGGGCCAGATTCACAGAGCCATTACGCCTGTCTAACTGGTGTTAGACTGGAGTAATTTCAAATTACGCGCGTTTTCTAGCTAGTCGGAAGCCTCAAACCATGAATAGACGGCTGCGGGCTTCAATTCGACTGGATTTCTTGTTCGTATGCCTTCGGATCTACGCTGCAATAAAATTGCGGCCACTGGGTGGACTTCCCGTCGTTTTCCACGTCGGGGTATGCTAATGAGCTTTTGCGATCCCCGAAATTACGATCTTCATTCGCAATCTCTTACGGCACCTTTAGTCATCTTTTTTCTGCGTAAAGTTATACCAGCTTTTTGCTGGTCTAATATTAGACAGCCCATGTTAAGTATGGCCGTCGTTCCCGCGTCGAATTTCTACGTTTTCAGACGTCTTTTATTTTTTTTTACGTAAGTCGTCCGGGAATAGGAATGTTCGTAAATGACGCTACTCAAACAACGAATGACGTAACAACGTGATTTCGCGCAATGCACGGCGGGAAATTTCTGAACTGAGCATGCGCAGTTCAATCGCCGCGGGGACGCGCTTAATTTAAATGCTTCACGCCCCCCAATCGCGTATTTCGATTACGCGGCGAGAAATAGACTACGCCGCCGTAGCGTATGGGCAAAATTCTACCAGGATTCGGTGTAGAGCCTGGTGAAATACGGCAGCGTAGAGTATTTCGATTACGCAGCGCAATATTAAGTGTATCTGAATCTGGCCCCATGGCTTTAAATAGTATACACTTAAATGTAAAGAGACTTGACTCCCCAAATAAGAATTCTAAAGTATTCATACTACTAAATCTCTACATGGGGCATAGCTTTGTTCAAAAGAGATGCATTTATTTTCGTTCAATACTTTTATTGATATTTTTCATTTATAACAGAGGTAAGTAGACAAGTTAACATACAGACCCACAAACAACAGTATCTGTCGAGTAATATAGAGTTGTTTTGTTTACTAACTATAGATACCTATATATGAGATAACATAACAATATAATTGTGGATAGTATTATCGTTATGCGATTTATTAGATTTTTTTGGGATAGGGCGAAGGTAGAAGAATTGACTACCCTCCCAGACACCCCTGTGGGTGCAATACTGTGCCCGGGTTGGAGACAACTTCCTTACTCTTATAATGTATGCCTTAATAGTGCAAGTCTATAATTCCAAGGTAACTCAAACAGTAAACATTAAACCATTGAAGCAGAACAATAGAATTTCTATCTATCAAAGTTTGGAGCTAAGAGCCTTGACAATTTATTGTGGAGCTAGTCCAGATTATCCATGGTAGCCACAGTCTATAGCTGTGATCCTTGTTTTTGTGTCTCAATACTAGTGTTGATTCATGGATGAAGTGTACGTGAGTTGTGTTCACCACATCAATCAGTGTGGGTGGATTAGGTTTTCTCCATTTTCTGGTGATGTTGAGTCTCACTGACAATAATACATGTGTTATGATATGTCTAACCCAGATTTGGGTAGTGTTCTATGTCTAGAGATAATAGTGCCATTGAGGGCCTCAGGATTATTGTTTGAGTAATTTCAGAAAGTAATTGGAATCCAATAATGTGTTAATTTGGGGCATTTTCAGAATACATGTAACATATCTCTCCTCTGTCCACACATCCTCCAACATTTATCATCTAGTTTTGTGTCATATTTAGATAATCTATCAGGGCTGAGGTACCAACGCTGTGTCGGTTTGATTGACAGTTCCAATAGGGTGGAACAACAGGTGGTTTTATATGTGGAGTTGCAGGCTTTTGCCCATTGATTTACAGTATAGGTACATCCCATTTAAGTAATGGGGTTGATTTGGTAAAGATACTTTTTTGTGGGAGAAGATTATAGAAGAGTGATATCCCCTTCTGATGTGGTGTGGGGGTTCTATAAAAGGTCAAATTGGGGAATTTTGCTGGACCATATTGGGAGCATGGCAATACAATGTTGAGCTCGGATGTAAAGGAATAGGTCTAAGTTTGGTAGGTGAGACTTTTTGTAGTGTGGGGAATGGTTTATTTTTTATTTGCTGATCAGATCACTTATGTATGTTATTCTGCACGCTTTCCATTTTGCATAGAATGTTGATTGCATTAAATCATGTAGTGCCTCTAGAGGGATTTGGACAGTGGATTTGAGAGGGTGTGATGAGCTAATTTTTAAAGATCGGTCCCAGGTTTTGAGTGTTGCTATAATTGTTGGGGAGACATAGGAAGAGATTTTAGCGATAGAGAATAGCCACGTAGATAAATTGCCACCTGAGATAGTAGAAGCTTCCATTTTCCCCCAATAATGTGGAGGGTGAAGATAGAAACCATTCTTTTGATTGTGTGAGCACCGAGGCCAATAATTCTGAAAGTCTGCGTAGTCAGTTCCTCCTGCCTAGCATTGTTTAATTAGTTTAACATGATCGCATCTAGTTTTTTTACCCTGCCATATGAATTTAGACAGAATAGTTTGTAGTGTTATGAAGTAGCTAGATGCTATTGGGGTCGGGAGGGTTCTAAATAGATAAATAATTTGGGGAAGATGAAGCATTTTACAGGCTGCTAAGCGCCCCATCCACGAGAATTCAAACAACGCCAGCCTGGTGAGATCTTTTTGTAGTTTAGTGCGGAATGGTAAAATAGTTGTGTTGAAATAATGATTTCATTGAGTTAGTCAGTTGTACTCCAAGGTAGAGTATACTGTTATCCTCCCAAGTATAAGGGAATTGTAGTTTGAGACATTCGCTAGAGGCAGTGTTCACACCTAAGTTTAAGATATATGATTTTATCTCATTTATTTTGTAGTAAGAAATATTAAGGCTAGCGTCTTCTGAATCTCTGGTAAGGAGTTAATTGGATCGGTGACCATTAGAATAACGTTATCCGTGAATAGGCTGATTTTATTCTCTGGGCCTGCGATAAAAATTCCTGAGATTTTTTGGTTGAATCTTATTCTTTCAGCTAGGGATTCCATAATAAGATTAAATATTAGGGGGGAAAGAGGACATCCTTGTCATGTTCTGTTTGAAATCTGAAATGGCAATGAGAGGGTGTCTGATGTATACACTTGAGCTTATGGGACAGAGTACAAGGCCATTATGGCACTGTGAATTTGTCCTTGCAACCCAAATTTGGTTAATACCGGCGAATGGTAGCCCCAGTGTACCCTATCAAATGCTTTTTCCACATCTAAAGATAGGAATATGAAAGGCGTGCTTGTGGTTTCTACATCGTGGATAGCATTTATCACTCGTCTGGTAGCGTCTGAGGCTTGGCGACCTTTCGTAAATCCCGATAGGTCCTTGTGGATAAGGGTTGGTAATAGTCCATTTGCTATAAGTTTTGCATATCTTTTTAAATCTATGTTGAGCAAGGATAGGTTGGATTATTTTTGGTGAGGAAGGTTCTTTACCTGGCTTTGGTAGGGTCACTACTAATGCACTAAGCATTTCAGTGGAGAAAGTCAAAGAAGCAGCAGCTGAATTGTAGGACTTACATTCCATATTGGCTAGAATATGTTGACATTTTTTATAGTATTCTCCAGTCAAGCCATCTGGCCCTGGGGATTTGGAATTTGGATTAGTAATATTTCAGGGATGGTGAAGGGGGCATTTAGAGATGAAAGTTGTTGTGGTGATATAGATTGGAGGTTAGTATGTTCCAGGGAGGCTAAAATATCCCCCTGAGAAAGTTATTGAGTGCTGGTGTCTTCCTTAAAGTGGATGTAAACCCCAAAAAAAGTTTTATTTTTTGATGTCACAAGAGAAGAGAATAACATTTCCTATGATCTGTGCCCAGTCTTGCCACACATAGTTAATCCAGCTCTGAGCAATCCTCTTTTATTGTTCAGTGAAATACAACTAACTTGCAGAAAAAAACCTGTCTAAATAAAAAGTCCTTACCGCCCCCTTGCTTAAAGTGACAGGTTATTTACATATCTTGTGCACTAGCTTGGACACATGCACATTCCTGGATGTTTATCATAATATTGGGGGGTGATTCACAGTTCATTGTGACAAGGAAATGTATGGTGCAGTGAAAAGCCAGCAGAATATACATAGACAAGTGGTTAGGTGAGATGTATTTAGTCAGAGCTTGAGTGATCTTCTTCTTCTTATTGTTATATTGCAGTGTTTGAGGTCACCTGATCACATATGCAACATTTCTTAATATTACCAGGATGTGTTATGTGGGGGAGGGGTGGATTTCTCACTGTTTATACTTACACCCAGTAAGGCTGAATGAACTTAGGGCTGGTTCACATTAGTGATCACAAATGATTTGCACCGCACTGCTGTTCAGCTCATATGCAATGTCTGTGCGATGCGATGCGAACTGTATGGCTGAAATCGCATCTCATTTGGACCAAACATGCACAGGACCCTTTTTTAGGTCCACACCAGGATCACATGGGTGTGGCTACTTAGAAAAGGGCAACTTCCTCCATGTGTGGTGGTCTGACATCATAGCTTGGAAATTCTAGACAAAGATCTACTATATTATCTACCAACTTTATATTAGACTCCGCTACAAAAACTTATTTGAGGCATTATTACATTAAAATATTATTACATAAAAAACAAGCAGAGTTCACACATATACCTTGAACCTGGAAGTTTGATGCTCCCTATAAAGAATCGCACTTTGCAGATTATGTGTAACGTTAGTATTGGTTTTAGGGAAAGGGGCTGTAGTAGTCTTTATTTGTTGTTAATTGCCCCATCTATCTGCCACCTTGCTATTTATAAATTGATTTGAACAATTTCCAGGATTCAGCATGCCAGCAACCAGAAAGACTAAAATATTGCTTTGGGTGGAGTTAGCCTTTCAACTCAGTTCATGTAAATCTATCCTCCTCTTTACTTTTACTGGACTATATTTCTCCAAATATCGTACATGAAAAAAACATCTTCTGAAGAATATCTATAGAACCTATAGATACTCTAGAACCTATAAGAATATTTTTTCTGTTATTTTTTTATTCATTTTTTGCTGTTTGTCCCATTGGGGACTTGCCTTTCTATTTGTACTGGTAACCATTGGTAGGGGAAATACAACATATTTGTGTTAAATCTTCCAATGGAAATCTCTCTTCCGGGGATAACTATTTAAGAGTGAATTCCTCTATTTTGCTTGATTTCCTTTAACTTACTTATGTGTCCCAATGAAAAAATTAAATAAAAAAGGCTTTGTCTATACACATATTTTAGGCTCCTAATGAATACACAGTATCCAGAAATATCTAATTACTAGAAATAAATACATAGGTGTAGCTAATATGCCTTTTTTTTCAGCCACACATCCCATTATGATACTCACTATGCTGTCTATCAGTTAAGATCTGCCTTTTTTAGTATAGCAACATATTTCAAAATGTACACTTTAAACTACAAACTGATTTAATATCTATACATTCTCTTTTTTTAGCAGTAAATATGCTTCTGTCAAACAACACAATGTATTCCTCATAGTCAGCAATGCAAACTCAGCCTGTCTCATAATACAGTATCATAAAATATCTTGCCAGAAAATGCAATAACAATAAGTCATTGTCTTTAATTTAGCTACCCTATTAAAGTGCTTTATTATACCCACCAAAGTTGATTAACTCAGTGGGATATTCTCGAGTTTATGAAGTTGAAGTACAACTTCTTATGTGACAAAGAAGCAAATGAAAAACCTTCAACTTCCGTTTAATTTAAACTACGAAAAGAAAAATTAGAATTACACTTCAGTAGTGCAGAAAAGAAGCTAAAATGTATTATATACTGTATGCCAAATTAGAACTATGTCTTTTTTTTTTAAATAGACTGTGCTATATATCATGTGATAAGCGATGATAAAATAATATGTTTGTAGGTTTGAAGACAAAGAAAAATGGATAGCCGCACTCCAAAACCTGATGGGCGGTCTTTTATTCAATAGACAGCATGTACAAAAATAGGGTCACAGCAGTGGAAACAAGGAACAGCCGACGCGTTTCGCACTGGATCACTGCTTATTCATGGCTAATGGAGCATTAAAACTGTTAGGTATATATAGAACATAGGGTGAACATGTGACCAATCTCAATTAATTGCCCGGGAGGAGCCTATGATATTAGGACAACCCCTGATGCCAATGAGATAGTCACATTACACCTGTGCACACCAAAGCAAGAAAAAACAAACAAATACACACAAATGTGAAACCAATAATCAAAATGTATAAATAATAGCACATTATAAACATAATGCACATATAAAATACTGTATATGTGGTACATACATAGTACTACAGTGACACAAAATGGTAAAACATGAGGCAATGATGAATGAAATAAAATAAAAGCTTAAATACGATGCAATTCAAACCACAATAGGCTGTAAAAAGAGCATAAGATAGACTATGCAAATGAAATGTATAATGGTGATGGAACAAATAAATTTGCTTTTATTTTATTTCATTCATCATTGCCTCATGTTTTACCATTTTGTGTGCCTGTAGTACTATGTATGTACCACATATACAGTATTTTATATGTGCATTATGTTTATAATGTGCTATTGTTTATACATTTTGATTATTGGTTTCATATTTGTGTGTATTTGTTTGTTTTTTCTTGCTTTGGTGTGCACAGGTGTAATGTGACTATCTCATTGGCATCAGGGGTTGTCCTAATATCATAGGCTCCTCCCGGGCAATTAATTGAGATAGGTATATATAGAACATAGGGTGAACATGTGACCAAACAGTTTTAATGCTCCATTAGCCATGAATAAGCACTGATCCAGTGCGAAACGCGTCGGCTGTTCCTTGTTTCCACTGCTGTGACCCTATTTTTGTACATGCTGTCTATTGAATAAAAGACCACCCATCAGGTTTTGGAGTGCAGCTATCCATTTTTCTTTGTTTTCATTTTGCTTAGTGCACCGCCAGCACCCTCGGTATCCTGCACCACCTGTAACCATTTAGTGATCCCACCTGGAGCGGTGACTCCTTTCTCTCTAATGTTTGTAGGTTTGCAGAACTTTGCAGAACAGTCTGGAGTTATATAGTTTCAAGTTTGTAAGGGTAAAAATACGTAAGCAATATCAAAAGCAAGAGGACATTCTCCAGTACAATAGTGATTTACCAATACATGATATAGGGTTACATTTATAAAGGATGTTTCTAAAAATTCATTACTAAATCCTTTTTTAGCAATTTATCCTTCTCATGATTGGTGACATTCCCCTGGCATTTTAAGCATTTATTAACCTTATTCATAATAAAGTCCGCAATAAATACTAAATATAAAACACCACAAAATACAGCAACATTGTAAACTGTCCTCCAACATATCTTCTACAGAGCAAGAATTCCAAAAGAATTCCAAAATTATGGTTAAGAATGCAAGAGAACCTGGTACAAGAACGTTTTAATCACACAGAGAACGATTTTGGGGGAGAGACTTCAGTTCCATGTGTCATTAGCAACAACAAGCACATATCCAAATATATTTGGACCAATACCAAATAAAAATACCTACAGAGAGTTACATACAGTAGCTAATTAAAAATCCATGTTTGGATTTCCCAAAAACTAATTTTTATGCAAAAGAAGGGGGTGCAACAGCCATAAGGCAAAGTGAGCCTTCACCCTCAGGTGATGTTTGAAACAGTGGGTTGCAGGCTACTAGGGATGAGCTTCACGTTCGATACGAACGTATGTTCGACTCGAACATTGTCTGTTCGTACGTTTGACGAAATTTGAACAAAAGCGGTCGTTCGCGCCAAATTCGAGTGACGCAAAACAGCCCATAATTCACTGCGACATTGCGCGCTGATGATTGGCCAAGCATGATGTATGTCCCGCATGCTTGGCCAATCACAGCACGCAAAAAACGAAGAGCCATAATTGGCCAAAGCCTGGGTGGCTTTGGCCAATTATGGCTCAGGGCTTTAGCACACGCCCCACACTATAAAAGGCCGCCTGCTGGGCGGCCTCGTGTAGTGTGTTTGGCTTGTTAATGAGAGCAGTCAGAGAGACAGAGAGATTGTCTTTTTATATAGCTAGATAGAGCAGGCAGGCAGGCTAGTCAGTTTAGCTTAATTTGTGTAGAGAATATATATACATCCCTAGGAGTTGTAGATATATTTATACACTGTATAGCTAAGATAGATCAGTTCTTCCTAATCTACTGGCAGTCAGGTGGTTGTGCTATTTAAAGACGTTATCACACGTATAGACACCCAGCAGGCACAATATTTAAAGGAATTTTATTTTATTTGTTTTTAATTTAAGCATCGTTAAAATCACTGATCCTGGAGCAATGATTTTAATAATGTTTAAAAAAATGAAAGATTCCTTTAAATATTGTACCTGCTGGGTGTCTATAGTTTGCCTGTGAAAACGTCTTTGAGAACCCGGGTCTTGCCCGAGGGAACATGTATCAATGGAAAAAAAGTTTTAAAAACGGTTGTTTTTTCAGGAGTCCTGGAAAAACGTCAGTTTTTAAATCTTTTTTTCTATTGATACATGTTCCCTCGGGCAAGACCCGGGTTCTTAAAGACGTTTTCACAGGCAAACTATAGACACCCAGCAGGTACAATATTTAAAGGATTTTTTTTATTTTTTTATTTAAACATTATTAAAATCACTGCTCCTGGAGCAGATCGAACAGACCGACTGTGCGAACATTTGGAAGCTCATTGAAGTCTATGGGACTTGAACGTTTGAATTCAAAAACGCTCATTTTAAACACCAATATTCAAGTTATTGTTGGAAAACGTCTTTGAGAACCCGGGTCTTGCCTGAGGGAACATGTATCAATGGAAAAAAGTTTTAAAAACGGTCACTTTTTCAGGAGTCCTGCTCCTGAAAAAACAACCGTTTTTTTTTTTACTTTGTTCTGGTGCGAACCGAACGTGGGTATGTTCGGCTCATCCCTACAGGCTGCATAACAGAGCCCCCTTTCTCCTCCTTCCTTGCTTGGTGTGTGTGGTGGGCAGCTATAGCCCACACACTGCCTTGCTACTCCACTGCCTACAGCCCTACACTGCCAATGTGAAGTGGCATATCAGTAGGTAGTGTGAAGTAGCAGGGCAGTGTGGAGGGCAGCGTAGGGTTGTAGGCAGTGTGTAGTAGCAGGGTGGTGTGTAATTGCAGAGCAGTGTGAAGTGGTAGGATAGGGCAGTGGGGAGTGGTAGGTCAGTGGGAAGTAAGAGTGTCAGGGCAATGAGCAGTATCCAGGAACAGAAGTTCTCCAGCCATCTATTGCAGCGTAGTAGGCAGGGAAGGGGGGATTCCTGCAGGGGGAAGTCTATCCCTTTATATCAGCCTCTTACCAAATGGCTGGAATTAGAAAATGTGAAGGTCTGCCATCTCTGCTCCTCCTCATTGTCATCTTATCTACTAAAGTTGGATCAGGCAGAGTAAAGCAGCCAGTCAAACAGTCAAACAAATGAATTAATAGCCACACCCCCAGCCCTACCCACCACCCTTGCTTACCTGTAAAGAGGATGCTGACCTCTGAGAGAGTCCCCAATGGCTGCTAGCCTCAAGAAGTTTTTTAAGGGGAATAGATGAAGAGAAAATATACGGGGAACCAATGGGACATAATGTCGAAGTGGTAGTCAGTAGAGAAGTTTATAGGTGCAGTGGCAATGAGTAAAAACATATGTAGATGCAGTGATAGTCAGTGAAGGATGGATGAGCTTGGTGCATAAATGTTCAGGTGAAGTGGCAGCCAGCGAAGTGTGTGGTTATAGCAGTGGTCACTAAAAAAGTAAGTGAGAGCAATGACAGTTAGTAGAAAAGAGGTGGTGGCCAATAAAGAAGTGCATTAGTGCATTGATAGTATTTGGAGAAGGGCATTGGTGCCGTGGCAGTCTGTCAAAAAGTGCATCAGTGCACTCACTGTCTAAGGCCTCATACATCGTTTTCTTTGTCCTTGTAGTTCCTTGTTAGGCTTGTCGAGAAACTTGACAAGCTGTCTTTGCGTACACACGGTCAAGACCAAATCTCCTCGTTCTCAAACTCGGTGACTTCAACACATACAACGGCAGGGGCTGCTTTTGCTAATTTCATGTTACTGCGTGTTAGGTAAAAGTTTGGTAAGAGACATTTGCACGTTTCAGTCTGTTACAGCATGACAATTCCATTTCCATTACAAATACAACTTTTACCGAAAGTGTGCAGGTTTCTAAGCATACACACCAACCAGTATATCAGTGTAGTGGTGGTTTAAATAGAACTGAAGTCAGTTAGATCAGCATTGGTTCATTGATGGTCAGAGGGAAAGTTAATGTATGCAGTGGCAGTCAAGAAGCACTTGCATGACAGTTGGTTGAAAGTGCATAGGTGTAGTGGTGGTCTTTGGAGAAATGGGTCAATGCAGTGGCAGGCTGTAGAGAACTGGAAACAGTGGAGAAATGTTGAGTCTGGTAGGATGAAGAAGAAAACACTGGAACGTAAACATACATTTTTTCTTTGTGAGTCCTTTTTAATGGGCATTGCAAAATAATTAGTAAAGTAAAGGTTTTAAAGCATGGCTAAGATTAGTAAAAGTGAACAAAATACTAAAAATAAAGTAAACAAAACATTTTATTTAAGAGTGAGTATCTTTTTATAATGTCAAGTTATTGTTTTTGTCCAAACCCCAATCGCTATATTTGATTGCATCTTCTATATATAATGAGAACTAAGAGATGGACTTAATGATGTCTGCTTAGCTTCATAGTACAATATGATTTGATTCCGCACACTGACCTTCTCCATTGCAAGGTCATCTTTAAAGTCGAAGTTTCATTTTTTTTTTCACTTAAGAACTTGCACTTAAGGAGCATTAACAATCTTTCTAGAGACATTAATTGGGGGTGAGAGCCAGCTCTCCAAACTAAAACCTTGCAAATTGATAGCGTTTCTTTTGCTAGTGAACATCATTTTCTGACATAAATTTGACACTGGAACAGTAACCAATAGATCTAATAGGGCTCCTGCTATATTCACTAACAAATGTGATCGCCAACCTCCAATTTATGAGCAAAAGAGTTTGAATGCGAACGTAGCAGTCCTTTGAAAGTGTCCACTGGGAATAAAAGCAATATTTGTTACACTTGGAAGAGTCCCTGGAGTCTGTGTCATTCTAATTCTTTGACTTTAGGAGAAATGTAGAGGAATGTCACTGTTATATCCAACAAATAGACAGAAAAATGGAATGAAAAACTTACATCCTATGATATGCGTAGCTCTTGCTTCATGTAATTGTAGAAACATTATATGGCTTATTTAAAGTGAAAGACCAGTTTTAGTAAAGAGAAAAACATTCCTTTAAGATGAGTTCTGTGTGCTATAAAAGATGGTAGAAATTCTGTTTCAGATCCTAACAATACAACTCTGGTCTTTTCTTCTTCTTTTTTTTTCCGGTAGAATGTAGATGGGATAGAGCCTCTGTAATGTTTTAACTATTTCACTTTACATCCTGTGTCAGAGGCATAACAGCAGGCAACCCATCTTCTCCTGTGCTAGGGATAAAGCCCTGTACACACGATCGGTCCATCCGATGAGAACTGTCTGATGGACCATTTTCATTTGTCAGTCATGCCTACATACCATCGTTTAAAAAAACTATTGTGTCAGAACGCGGTGATGTAAAACACAACGACGTGCTGAAAAAAATGAAGTCGACTTGATTCTGAGCATGCGTGGATTTTTAACCGATGGTCGTGCCTACAAACAATCATTTTTTTGCTATCGGTTAGGTATCCATCGGTTAAATTTAAAACAAGTATGCTTTTTTTTAACCGATGGATAAATAACCGATGGTGCCCACACACGATCGGTTTGGACCAATGAAAACGGTCCATCAGACCGTTCTCATCGGTTTAACGATCATGTGTACGTGGCCTAAGTGTAAATGAAAATTGAATTTCCTCTAACTGTTCTGTGGCAATGGCAATCTGGTATCCTAGTATCAAAATAAATAGCAATAAACCCTTGACAAAAGTTTAACCTTTCTGCACTCTGTAAATTAAATAGTTCACTCTGGATATATATATATATATATATATATATATATATATATATATATATATATATATATATAATCAGCAGCTACAAATCCTGTAGTTGCTGACTTTTAATAAAAGGACACTTATCTGTCCAGGGATCCAGCGCCATCCTCGCCCAGGCTAGTTCTTCACTAGCCTTTGCGTTCTCTGTAATTACATCATAACTGTAGGCTGTACTAGGCACCCTCTCCATCCCAAAATTACATGCCAAATGTGGCAGGGGAGGTGGACTTAAAGTGGAACTTCACCTTTTGGGTGGAGTTCTGAAATAACATAGGCCATTGCAGTGCCCCTATTGAACTCTTTCAAAATGAGTGATAAATGTAAGGCCGCGTACACACGATCGGTCCAACCCGATGAGAATGGTCCGACGGACCGTTTTCATCGGGTCACCGCTGAAGTGGCCTGATGTGCGTACACACCATCAGTTAAAAAATTGATTGTGTCAGAACGCGGTGACGTAAAACACAACGACGTGCTGAAAAAACGAAGTTCAATGCTTTCAAGCATGCGTCGACTTGATTCTGAGCATGCGCCGGTTTTTGAACCGATGCTTTTGCGTACTAACCATCGGTTTGGACCGATGGTCAGGCATCCATCTGTCCGATTTTAAAGCAAGTTTGAAAACTTTGGTCCCAAGGATGACGGACCGATGGGCCGTACACACGGTCAGTTTGGACCGATGAAACTGGACTTCAGTCCATTTTCATCGGTTTGGACCGATCGTGTGTATGCGGCCTAAGACTCAACTTGTTCCTGACCTCTCTGGCTATCTGCCTGCATTCAACCCCGGCTTGTCCTTGATTACGCTTCTGTCTCTCTCCTGGTTACTTCGCAGCCAGCCTATTCCGGAACCGGCATGTACCCAGACTCTACTCCAGCAACCTCATCTGTTCCTGATCTGCCCATTTGTGTATGACCCGGCTTGCCTGTACCTGTCTGTGTTCTTATCTACAGAACACCTCTTCTCTGACTGTGTCCTGCTTCCAGTCTGATCCTGTCTCCAGCCTGCCAGTTATTCCGTTCAGCTTCCTCGCTGAAGTCTCTCCATGGCATCATTGGAAGTTTTGACCAGCCCATAAATCAGCGATCCTGCCAGGCACTTGTGCCACTCTGCATTCCAAAGCTCCCTGTGTGCTCTATCAGGGGTTCTCGAGTCAGAGGTGTAAGAGGTCTTCCTCTGCATATTGGGCTCTTTAACCATGTATTTGACAATTCCACAGCATTTATCCATTTAGAAATGTAGTTTTCTTACCCAAAATGGAGGACTTAGTGGAGTAAATCAAAAATGTTTTGTTTTTTTCGGAGAACTGTCTGCTTGCAATTTCTTTACAAACTCTATTCAGGCTTCTGAGAATGACAGTGGAGCCATTTACAGGAACAGGAGGTTTGAGGAATCCTGGACATCTTGACATCTTGTCTAAAACATGCTATACTGCTGCCAAAGTATATTAAGAAGGACCGGTGTATCCTCTGTCACATTTTTAGCAGTCCTGACAGAATTTTTTGTGATCCTGACATTAATTCCTCAATTCTGGTACTGAAGGTTCTGCATTAAAACAACAATTTAGGATTATTGCACTATCCTTCGCCGCACACAAAACCAGGGCTACAGATAAGTCAAAATAGTTTTGTTTTTTGTTAGTATTATCTGTAATGTACTTAGTACTAGGAACTTTGATTAACTATACATACTATACTTACATGAACAATTTATGGAAATTGTTACATCAAATGAATTCTGGGATAGAAAAAAAGAATAAATATCCTTTTTGATTTGACAAAATTAATTGGTTATGGATAGACCTTTCTCTGTCTATTCACTGGCCGAGAGTCCTAAAGTATTGCAGCCAAATATAACTAAGCAACTAATATTTTCAATAGGCAATATACAGTATTTCTCTCTTTAACGGCTTCCTGACCGACTCACGCAGATATACTGTGGCAGAATGGCTCCCCTGGGCAAAATCCCATACGGGTACATCCTTCTCTTTTCTGGCAACCAGATGACTGCATTTTTATAGCACTGATCGCTGTATTATTGTCGATGGTCCCAAAAATGTGTCAGACGTTACAATAATTTCCACCTGCTGTCCATGTCCAGTAGGAAACATAAAATACACAGAGAGAGGATGGTTATTCCGCCAGCTATAGTTATTTAGTGAAAGAACTGCAGATTGCAATCTATAATGATTGTATTGTAACTATACTGTCTACCTCCATTTTGTAAAGCGTTATGGTATCCATGGCTTCTTCCTGTATATAAATCCTTCATGATAATAATATAATAATGAACAAGTCAGGTGAAAAAGGTAAATGCCAACGTGAAAATGTGATCCAATTTGCAAGTAGACCTTATGCCGTACACACAACCGTTTTTAATGGTCTAGAAAGAATGAAATTTTTTTCAACCCAATTATTGTTAAGCCTGCCTTGCCTACACACTATCGTTAAAAAAATGCTCTAGCAAAGCGCGGTGATGTACAATACGTATGACGGCACTATAAAGGGGAAGTTTCATTCGGATGGCTCCACCCTTGGGGCTGCTTTTGTGTTAGTAAAAGTTTGGTGAGAGACGATTCAGGCTTTTCAGTCTGTTACAGCGTGATGAATGTGCTATCTCCATTACGAACGTTAGTTTTACCTGAACGAGCCATCCCATCTCATAACTTGCTTCTGAGAATGCGCGTTATTTTCACGTAGTTAAAGCCTACACACGACCATTTTTTACGATGTTAAAAACGACAACGTGAAAAACTACGCGAAAATTTAGAGCATGTTCTAAATTTTTAATAGTCCATTTTTAACGTCGCAAAAAACGGTCGTGTGTACGTGGCATTATTCCTGGATTTATTTACATTTTTTTACATTTGACTGGAGTGTCCCTAAAATATTTCTTTAACAAGCAAAGGCAAATAACTCATAAATCACATTATTTTTTCTCTGTAAACAAGAGTAAGAAGACTGACAGTTTCTAAAATTCAGAACATATTTAATCTTACATTAAGTTTATTTTATTTAGAAATGCAATGTCTGAATAGGGACACTGGAAATAATATTTAAGTTGCTACTTTTTAAAATGCTTATATGATGCTGTAAAGTAAAATGTGTTTCTGCTGTGTACTTAGACTGATTATTTGATTTTGCCAAAGCGAAAAGGGGAAACACATTTACAAAGAGATACATCCTAATAACAGGGTAATCACATCTGACTGTTTAGAGAAGATTCTTTACTAGAGGTTTTACAATGTTTTGGGCTCTATGGTAATGAAAAATATCTAGCAAATTGATTGGTGCACCACTACTGAAAGTGTCTCATAAAGACCTTGTAACAACCACCAGCGCTGCCTGCAAACTGAATTTAATTCAAAAGAGATGAAAACTGTCTATCATTGCAGCTTCTTGATTATTATCGTAACACAGTTAATTAATATATAGCTCATCTGAGCATTCCACCAGGGGTACGGGAATTACAAGCAAAGGAAAAAACAGAATTGTTCAGAAAACATTGGCTAAGTTTAATGTAGCCCTATTTCAAAGTGATCTTATGACTCTAAGCATGAGTTCATTTCAGCAAGCAAATAAAGGATGATCAGATGAAATACACTGAGTAGTTGATAGTTTTTGAAAATGCCTTATCAGTCTGATTTTCTGAATACCTCCAATAAAATAACTTTACTATTTTAGTTATAGCAAACATTTTTAAAGTGTTAAAATATCTATGGGGACGTCATGGCCGATGTATTTGCATTCATGGTTCGTTGCTACATTTAAAGGGAATGTACTGCCCCTCTCACCCCAAAGCACCTTGTCCCCATGTTGATGGGGACAAGACCTCATCCCCACAACCATGGCCGGTTGTTGTGGGGGTTTATCGGAATCTGGAAACCCACAGGAATCTGACAGTTTCTGAATCAATACCATTCAGGATTCTCAGAGTGGAGTGTGTCACATCAGGCTGGGCGGATTGATAGCAGCGCAGCCATTCTCTGGCGCTGCTGTCAATCACAGCGGATGACGCCGCGCGCCAGGGGCGGAGCCGAGTGATACAGTCGGCGGCTATGGCCGCCGCTGTATCACGGGAGCGCGCTCGCAAAAGCTTTCCACCGTGCGAGCGCCCTCGCATGAAGATGGAAAGCTTTTGTGAGGAGGAGCCTAGACAGCCGCCGAGGGACCCCAGAAGACAGCTTTCCGGGCCACTCTGTGCAAAACAAACTGCACAGTGGAGGTAAGTATAACATGTTTGTTGTTTAAAAAAAAAAAAATCCTGACTTTAGTGTCGCTTTAATCAACTCCAAATCACCTGTTTCCATAATAGGTGGGCCTTTTGCCCAGGGGGTTGGAAATAGTCTCCTCGTAATCACCTCAAATGGTGAGAACTTAGTTTTTTTTAGCAGGTGTCATTCTTATTTCCGCTAGTATTGCTGGCAGTACAATCCCCCACATGAAGGTGTATATATAGGTTATCTCTGTAGTGTTCAGAGAAAACTGGTAATGCCAGGACAGTACCCACAGGGGACCGCTATTTTTGCTGACCTTGTTGCGGCCACTGCAGGGGATATCTCACTTCTTGTGTATTTTATAATTTCCTTTACCATTATAATATAAGGGGCTTCTAAATTCACATGCTCACTATTATCCTCCTCATTCTCGTTAGTACTTTTGGTGCCAACAGGACCCTTAGACTTCTTGATCCTGTGTTTTAAGTCCAACACTAGAAGCCGGAGCAATACCAACAGTACCTCTCAACCTCGTGGGACCCACTGCTCTTGCTACAGTACCTGATTAGTTTCTCCAGTTCCAGTGGAATCAGGAAATACTCCTCCACTTCCCTGAGCATCGTCTGCACTGTCTGCTTGAGTCAGTGGGAATGTTAGGGGCAGCATGTGTCCTTGTTCTGGGACCTCTTGATGAGCACAGGCAGTGGGGTGCATATGTCTTGTCATAAGGACATCCAAGTCATCTCTACTTAGACTAGGATAGATCTGACTATATCCAGGAGAATATACTTGTGACGGAGTACAAAAGGGTTAGTATGAGAAAAAGGCAATACTGTTCTCTCAACCTGTGGGCTTGGTGGTGGCAGACTGGGCTGTGCACTCACTTTACCTTCCTTTCTACCCTTTTTCTCCATCGCCTTGTTAGTATCGTCTGGTGGAGGCATAGCTTTCCACCAAAGAGCAACATCCAACCAGTTTAAACGTCCTGTTCTCATTTAAGTCCTATGCCATCGCGGATCGGGTCCACAAGTTGAAAAAACAGTCTTGTCACTGAAACACAAGCCCTTAATCATGTTCATATGAAACTCCTCATTTGATCCCTCCTGGAGAAAAGGATCATGACTCCCCATAGCCAGTGTCCAGCCTGCCAAATTTGAAACCCAAGAGTCCACATAATAATAATTTGTAGATGACACTCTACCCACTTAATCCCTACAGTTTTCTCCATGAACTGGAGCAGCATATTTACATTTTGAGATCCCATTTCCAACCAAGCCTTAAAAGGGTTGTAAAGGTACATTTTTTCCCCTAAATAGCTTCCTTTACCTAGTGCAGTCCTCCTTCACTTACCTCATCCTTCGATTTTGCTTTTAAATGTCCTTATTTCTTCTGAGAAATCTTCACTTCCTGTTCTTCTGTCTAACTCCACACAGTAATGCAAGGCTTTCTCCCTGGTGTGGAGTGTCGTGATCGCCCCTCCCTTGGACTACAGGAGAGTCAGGACATTCTTTATGTTGCAGATAGAGAAAGGAGCTGTGTGTTAGTGGGCGTCCTGGCTCTCCTGTAATCCTGATCACAGTCAGCAGAGGGCACAAACTATTATCAGCTCATTGGATTTCGGGCAGGATCAACAGGTATTTTTACCCTTATCAAAAATAACAAAACTGGGGGCGTGGCTTGCGCGCAAGCAGTATGGCAGCCTAAGACCTGAGCTCCTACTAGCTGGCTCTGAAACGACGACAAAACAGCAGATTACCCGCTCCATCGACAACCCAAACTGCCGTGGGACACCCCCTGGAGCTCGGAGAGACGATGTCCCGCAAGCGGAAGGAGGAACGGTATATACAACAGCTCACGGCTTTCTCGTTCCAGCAAGCGCGGCTGGGCCCTACCCAAGATGGCGCTGACGGCACCTCACGGCGAACGTCCTCGGCCTACACGGACCTCCCTAGTAGTGACCCGGGAGACGCAGAAGGGGGTCAGACATCCTCTCCACGTCCAGGCGCTCCTCCACTGTCCCCGGATGCCCGGAGCCCAGCGAAAGCGCGGATGCGCTTGGACACCACTTTCCAAGCAGGAACCGTGAGTAACCCCCTGCACAACGCTGACGCCATTGCCTCAGAGTGCTCCATTGCAGCATTCCCCACGTCGGGGCAACCTGTGTTGGACACAACTGTGACAGAACCCACTGTCACTGTATGTCTTGGAAAGGATTGTGGGTGTGCCTCCTACCGACAGACTATGGCCCGGAAAGATACTGGAGACCTGAAGCTGGCATTATTGTGATGTAATGTAATGTTACAGCCCTACACCCCCCACCCCCCCCCCCCTCTTGTTGCTGGACACAGACAATGGAGAGTGGACTGCAGACGTCTCTCCGCAGGGGGTGTGTATTGAGAAGCTAGGCTGCCTGTTTACCATAATCTCATTAGGTATCTGTACACTGTTTCAATGTCCAAATGTTCTGTTCCCATTGGTTGTTCCTTGTCCCCCTTCCCTAATAGACAAGGCTAAGTGGAGTGTCCCTAACTGTGTGTAAAACTGTATAGTTTGGATTTTAATAAACAGTGAAGCTCTGGTTGTGTAACCCTCAACATGTGTGGATTGTCTCGTGATTGAGGGGTTAAGGGCTGGTTATGGCGAATCGCCAGGCTGCGGGTGCGTTTGGAGGACAGGAGACACAGGTCTGGCGGATGTGCCCACCTGGGGTATCTGAGATCCGTCACAACAACCATGAAGGATATGCTGCTGCTCCTTCAATCCTCTCTGATGACCAATCTGTCCTCTCTAATGCAGGGATTCACCACAGATTTGCAACATATGGGTGACAGGGTGACATATATGGAGGAAAAGATGGAGGAGTGCACTGACATTATAAATGACCTGGTAGATGCTAACGAGGCCCAGAAATACGACACTGAATGGGTTAAAACAAAATTAGCAGGACAGATCCAGGCACAATAATATAAAAATGAGAGGTGTCCCAGAAACTGTCCTTCCTGCGGACCTGCGCGCCTTTGCAACTAACCTGTTCTCCACACTATTGCCCGACCTGTCCCGACCTGTCCCCTATTGAACTGACTATAGACCGCATCCACAGGATTCCCAAACCACGCCACCTGGCAGACACGGTCCCGAGAGATGTCCTTATGCGCATCCATTTTTATCAAGCGAAAGAACAAATCCTATACAAGGCCCGCACTCTCCAGTCGCTCCCTGTCCCATATACTGAGGTCCAAATGTACGCGGACCTGTCCCAACAGGAGGCAGCTGAAAACCGTGACCAAGGCTCTGGCGAATCACAAGATCATATACAAATGGCGTCACCCTGCCACAATTTTGGTGACACATAACGGCATTCCACATACCATATCCACGGTACAAGGGGGCACAAAACTGCTACTCTCATGGGGCATCATCCCGGAACCTCCAAAAGAATATGCTGATCCGCCTGGGAGACCCTCCTCATCTCATAGAACCCCCCGCCACGAGGCTCGTTCCTCCGCCAAATCGCATTGATTGCATAAGCCTATACAAGGCCTAGGGCACCACAACTATTATGCCGGCCGGCAGTTCGTTATGTTGCTCGATTTATTGTTGTTTGCTCCTAGAGCCTGAACTTTCCCTAATTTTGCTCAGCTCGAGATTCAACCCGACCTGCTGAGAACTGTTACTTGTTTTGATATTCTCTTTTTTTTTTGCTTGTTTTTTTTTTCTCCGTTAATCTTATCCTCTATCTTCCATTGCCGCACTGTAGTTCCTGACACGCTACTGGGATTCTCCTACACGTCCAGGCTTTGACCACTAAATTCTTTTGATACGATCCGATCCCTGAGTGCTCCCTCCCATCGCCCGACCTGCCGCTACACCATCAGGAGATCCGAGATCGGCTGAACTTTCTCTTCTAACTGTAAGTCTAGTCCTTGCACTCTTCACCCCTGTTACAACACCATGTCTTTCACCATCTTGTCCTTAAATGCAAAGGGACTGAACCACCCGGTTAAACGCTCGTCTATGTGGAAGACAGCTGTTTCGCTTAAGTGCGACATCCTTTGCGTCCAAGAGACTCACTTCCTCCAGGATTTGCACCCACGTTGCCAAAACCAACAATTTCCTCACATCTTCAACTCATGCTACTCGAAAAAACAAAGAGGAGTCCTGATTGCTATTAGAGACACGGTTCCCTTTCAACTACAGAAATGTATCTCTGACCCAGAAGGCCGATATGTTATACTAGTATGCATGATCAACAACATCCAATACACGTTGGCCTCTATCTATGCCCCAAAACCAAAGACAAATGTCCTTTCTAAAATCTGTCTTAAAAACAATCAAGAGCTCCCAAAAGGGACATCTTTTGATCTGCGGAGACTTTAATCTTGTTCCAGATCGGGATCTAGACTCCACGGCATGTACAAAAAGGCACACGCCCCCTTTGAAAATTTGTATTTCTACTAACGATTTGTTTGACGTATGGAGGTGTTGTCACGCGAGCGAACGCGATTATACTTACCTTTCCCCACGATACAACACCTACTCGCGCATAGACCTGTTTTTATCTGACCGATCGTTGCTCCACAGGATCTCGGATTCGACGATTCACCCCACCACCTGGTCGGACCATGCCCCTGTTAGTATAACCATTGACTCTAAGTCCCAGCAGACTATCTCCTATCTCTGGAGGGCTAATTATTCCCTGATCCGAGACCCATCCACTGCCAACATTATACAACAACGTCTGGAGGAATATTTCTCCATAAATTCTCATTCCGTGTCCGACCCGGTGGTCGTGTGGGCCGCCCATAAAGCCGTCATCCGGGGTGTGTTTATACAGCTAGGTGCTAGAGCCAAAAGATCCAGGGCAAAAAAGATTGATCAGCTCACAGCAGAACTTGACTCCACAGACTCTCAAAACAAAATATGTCCCTCTCCCTCTCTTCAGGCCAAGATTTTGACCTGCGACATGAGCTGCGCTCTTTACTACTAGAATCCTTTGAGAGGGCCTGCACGAGAGTTAGGGCCACATTCTACGCTACGGGAAACAAAGCAGGTAAAATGTTAGCGTCCAAAATACGGGGTCATAGACTTAAAGCGAAAATACCTTATCTATTTCACCCTCATACCAAAGCCAAACTAATGAAACCTGATGACATATCTAATGCCTTTAGTGCATACTACGCTGACCTATACAATATAGAAGACGACAAGTCCACCTATCAACCGACCGGTCAAGACATAGAGTCATTTCTGGAAAATATTGACCTCCCCTCCCTATCCTCCGATCAACTAGAGATCCTTAATGCCCCCTTCACGCACACTGAACTTAACCGCGCTATTACTAACCTTCCCAATTCTAAATCACCGGGGCCCGATGGGTTCACCGGAGAATATTATAAGAGATTCAATCAGATCCTAACCCCCACCCTTTGCGATGTGTTCAACTCGGCTGCAACGGCTTCTTCCTTCCCACCAGACATGCTAAATGCCATAATAGTTACTCTCCCGAAACCAGGCAAAGACCCATCCTTACCTCAAAACTTTTGCCCCATTTCCCTTCTAAATGTAGATGCCAAATTATATGCCAAATTGATAGTCAACAGAATGAACGAAATACTCCCCACACTATACACATGGATCAGTCGGGATTCACCAAAGGCCGTCAAGCGTCGGACGCCACAAGACGAATGGTGAACGTCATACACTAAGCAACACTCTCCGGGACCCCCTCTGTACTCCTGTCTCTAGATGCTGAAAAAGCATTTGACAGGGTACATTGGGGGTTCTTATCCTCAGTCCTCTTGAAGTTTGGATTCACGGGACAGATACATAACGCAATCCTGGCCCTCTACTCTAACCCCTCGGCCCAAGTATACTCGGCAGATTCTCTGTCATCTCCCTTCAAAATTACCAACGGAACCAGACAAGGATGCCCCCTTTCCCCTCTAATTTTCAACTTATTAATGGAAACACTAGCCCAGTCCATAAGATCGAATCCGCTTGTCACAGGAATTTCAGCAGGAGGACATAAACTAAAAATCAGCCTATTCGCTGATGACGTCATACTCATGCTGTCTGACCCATCCTCCTCACTCCCGGCTGTTCAGGAGACACTAGCCCACTTTAGTAGAGTATCCTACTACAAGATTAACAAATCCAAATGTCACATTTTAAATTTAGGAGTGAATACCCCTGCAACCTTGCTACTACAACATTGTTTCCCATACGCATGGACTGACACAAGCATCACATATCTGGGCATACAATTGACCAAAACTCTTAACCACCTGTTCCACCACAACTATATCCCCTTTCGTACCAAGCTTCAAGCTGATCTCTACAAGCTAGCGTCCCAAGAACTGTCCTGGACAGGCCGTTTGGCGGCATTCAAAATGTTTCATCTGCCCCATCTCCTCTACCTCTTCAGGACCCTACCCATTCCTGTTCCTGCCCACTACTTTAAATCACTCCAGTCTATCTTGTCCTCCTATATCTGGCAGGGTAAGAGAGCTAGGTGTGCTCACTCCACCCTTATTAAAAATCGCAAGGCAGGTGGCACTGGATACGTTGATTTCCAACATTACTACATGGCATCCGTCCTTACCCAATCCAGGGAGTGGTTTTCAGCTACACCGCGCACCGCGTGGGGTCGGTTGGAATCCAACCTTACACCTGGCACAGACCTAGCCCCATGGTTGCTATCTACCACCTCATCCACTAAAATCCCCTCTTCTGTATCTCCCACTATGGTAGCCACGGTCAAGGCGTGGACCAAATTTGTCCACCTCTGCCATGGATATCCTGACAATATTGCTTTGAAGATCCCGATTGAGACCCTACAACACCACCTACCTATGATATCTTACAAACACTGGCGTAACCACGGCATACTATTTCTAAATGACATTTTAGATAAAGGTTATCCCAAACCCTTCTCCGACCTACAACAATCATACGACTTGCCTGATAGGGATCTGTACCTACACTCTAGAACTAAACACTTCCTGGCAACTTCCCCCCATTGGGATCGCTGCATACCCTTACCTACGTGGCTCTTCTTCAACAACGCCTCCCCCACCCAGAAAGGTATATCACTCTTTTATAATGTTCTCCAAAAAAAGACTACGTTCATGAAAACGACCCCCCTAATTAAATGGGAATCAGACCTAGGTTGCTCTTACACTACCCAACAATGGGCCAAAGCCTGCAAGTCAGTCTATACAGTCACTAGTTGCTCTACCCTCTGGGAACTCTCTACAAAAATCTCACTAAGATGGTACTTGACTCTGGCACGGTTATCTAAATTTGGTGTTGGGCAGAGTGACAGGTGTTGGAGACACTGTGGATCTCAGGGGACTCTGCTCCATATATTCTGAAGCTGCCCCAAATTAACCCTCTTTTGGACATCGGATATGGAGGGATTCCCTGCTGAGTCAAAACACACTATCTTGCACATTCTCTTATCAGCTAGGCTATGCATAACGAGGACCTGGAAACGCCCCCTGCCACCTACTGTAGGGGATGTTATACAGACTACCCAACTACACTACACCTACGAGACGACACTAGCACTCAGGGACGTAAATAAAGCTAGTGCCGCTAAGAAATGGCACGATTGGTCCACCTGGTATAAACAAAACTGCATGTCTCCACTTGTTTTACCTTGAAATGTCTGGGCTGCTTCAGCCATTGGTGGGCCAACTCCAGCTCTGGTCACAGCCTTGAACCCAGTTGGGGGTGACTGGAGATAGAGCAGGCCCTCGGGCGAATATACATTTTAGAACCCTTGGCTCAACACCCGTGTTTGCATTGGAACTAGTGTACCTACCACACCTTGTTAATCACTACTGTCATAGGCGTGCGCACAGGGTGTGCCAAGTGTGCCCAGGCACACCCTAATCACTCCCTGCAGTGCAGATTCCGCCTGCTACCTGGTGTCTTCTCCCACAGCATGGCTGACTTCCCTTCTCTCCCATTGGCTACCGCAGTGGTCACACATAGATGATATGTCAGGATGAGTAGGGGGAAGGGATAATGTAATTCACTGGCCCCTTCCCTTTCTGAATGAACACAGTGAGAGATCGGTACTATGTTTTTGAGCTTTCAGGTGCACACCCTAATGCAACAGGCTGCGCACACTTATGACTACTGTATTATATGAGGCATTGTTTGACTGCCATATCGCTACTGTATTGTTTATATCCATACGTCGCGACTCCTTGCGTGACTAAATGTTTGTCTGTCAATGTAATATGAAAACCTGAATAAAAATGTACTGTTTAAAAAAATAACAAAACTTTTTTTTAAAGAACTAAATACAGCAAATACACAAAGTTCAATTTTATGGTTTACATACACTTCAATCAGCAATCCTGGGTGGTGTTGGACAGACAAGAAATAGCTTTTAAAGTAAATAATCAGTGTTCATTTTGGAAGCAGTTTCTTAAGTACATGCATACCAAAAAAAACTTCATCAAAAGTGGACCTGAACTAAAAAATAAATACATTTTTCTGTATAGGAAACATCTAGAAAGTGTTATTGTACTTGAAGCTGGCCATAGATAGATCACATATTGGCCGGTTTAGCAAGCATTGGCCAATATTCAATCTGTCTATGGGCAGGCTGAATGTACTAAAGTTGACAACCAACCTGGTAGATTTTTTGCATGTGATAACTGCTGATAGACTTTTTCAGCCTGGCTAACTATGTAACTACAAAAAAATTATATTGTCCTTATGTTTATAGCCAAACTCCAAATGAAGATCTATGTGAAGTGTTGAAAAATATTTCTCACAGCCATAGCCAGAACGATAGCCCTTAGCACACAAGCACCCCACCTCCTAAAAGAATATAACTCACTAGAAAATATGAACTCCAAGTTATATACAGGTCATAACAAGAATCCATATATTAGATCCAGAGTAGGTAGGTAGATGTCTTTCTTTAACCACTTTAGCCCCGGACCATATTGCTGCCCAACGACCAGAGCACTTTTTGCGATTCGGCACTGCGTCGCTTTAACTGACAATTGCACGGTCGTGTGACGTGGCTCCCAAACAAAATTGGCGTCCTTTTTTTTTTCCCACAAATAGAGCTTTCTTTTGGTGGTATTTGATCACCTCTGCGGTTTTTATTTTTTGCGCTATAAACAAAATTAGAGCGACTATTTTGAAATAAATGCAATATTTTTTACTTTTTTCTGTAATAAAATATCCCCCAAAAATATATAAAAAAACATTTTTTTCCTCAGTTTAGGCCGATACGTATTCTTCTACATATTTTTCGTTAAAAAAAATCGCAATTAGCGTTTATTGATTGGTTTGCGCAAAAGTTATAGCGTTTACAAAATAGGGGGTAGTTTTATGGCATTTTTATTATTATTTTTTTTTTACTAGTAATGGCGGCGATCAGCGTTTTTTTTCAGTACTGCAACCTTATGGCGGACACTTCGGACACTTTTGACACATTTTTGGGACCATTGGCATTTTTTTAGCGATCAATGCTATAAAAATGCATTGGATTACTATAAAAATGCCATTGGCAGTGAAGGGGTTAACACTAGGGGGCGGGGAAGGGGTTAAGTTTGTCCCTATTTGTGTTCTAACTGTATGGGGGGGTGGCCTCACTAGGGGAAATCACTGATGTTCTGTCCATACATTGTATGAACAGAAAATCAGCGTTTCCCCCGCTGACAGGAACGAAAGCTGTGTGTTTACACACACAGCTCCCGTTCCCCGCTCTGTAACGAGCGATCGCGTGTGCCCGGCGGCGATCGTGCCCACCTGGCACGGGCACAGTACTCGGGGGCGAGCGCGCGGGCCGCCGGCGGCGTGCACGCGACCCCTAGTGGCCGTCGAAAGTGGCGACGTAGAGCTACGGGCTCTCGCACAGGAGAGCCGACCTGCAGCCGTATACCTGCGGCGGCTGGTCGGCAAGCGGTTAAAGAGTAATATTATTAACAGCACCTAGCATTTAATACAAGCATCATGACGTTTAAGAAAAAAAAAATGGAAAATGTGCATAGTATATAAATACTTTAATTAAGAAGTTTAAAATGTACATGCAGTTGGAAACTTTTGGGATCAAACCCTTTGCTGCGTTTAACAGTATCGGGACCAATGTCAAAGCATAATTTTTGTTCCCCTTTTACTAAACCTTGTTTATGAAAAAGACAGGTCAAGGGATCTAGAGGGATCTTTTCTCCAGTGATTTCTTCAGTTAATTTGAGAACCTCTTTCCAATATTCCCGAACTCTCGGACAGTCCCACCATATGTGCAATGTAGTCTCTACTTGGTTACAATTCCTCCAACATAGGAGGGAGTTAGTTGTATGTATTTTATTGAGTTTGACCGGGGTCAGATGCCATCGCATCATGCATTTATAATTGGCTTCTACTGTTGTTATATCTTTTGCATAATTAAATGTCGCTTTAATCATATGTGTTTCTTCTATCTTTTCCCCTATTTCTTTCTCCCATGCCTCTATGCTTTGTAGTATATCCTTTGTCCCGAATTCTGTGAGGATTTTGTAGATCACCGCAATTCCGTGCTGTAGTGGTTCTCCCGTGGAGCAGAGTTTTTCTATTTGGTTCTGTGCTGTGTCGTCTCTTATTGGTGCTGGTAGTGTGTTAACTAAGTGCTTCAATTGTAGGTATTCCCAGTCAGTTATCTGTTGTGCCCTTTCTACTACGTGTATCTCTTCTTTTTTTTTTTTCCCTTGTGTGACTGTGTCCCCTAGTCTTTTACTACCTAATTTTTTCCCCCATTTTGGTCCTGTTTCCTGGTGCAAAAAAATCTGTGTTTGCTAGTGGGATTAATGGGGAATTATATTCCCATTTTTCCCATTTATATACCAAGTCCCATATCTTAAAGACCTGTTTTGTGATGCTATGTGTATCAGGGTTGATTATTCTAAATTTAGGTGGAATCCATATGTTTGTATTTAAGTGCTGTTTACTTATCTCATTGCCCATTTTTTTTAACGTGTTCCTATTTGTCCATTCCACTAACCTCGCTAGTATTACCGCTTGATAGTATCTTTTTATATCTGGGAGAGCTAGTCCACCTCTTTTTTTTCCCCGGGTAAGAGTTGCGTAGCTTATTCTTGGTTTTTTATCATGCCATATGAATTTTGAAATTATAGTTTTTATTACCTTAAAAAAACTCTGTGGGACGTTTATTGGTAACATTTGGAATTTGTATATTATCTTTGGTAGTACTATCATTTTGAATGTATTTATCCTCCCCATCCAGATAATCTGTTTATGGATTAAGTTTTTTAGATCTCGTCTTATTTCGTTGAGTAGGGGGATGTAATTTGCCTCATAGAGGCCTTCTACTTTGGGGGTTATTTTTATCCCTAGGTAGGTGAGTGATTTTTGTTCGCACGTAAAGGGGAATGCTCTGCGTAGGACCTCCTCCTTGTTTTTTTCTTTTCCTATGTTCATGATTACAGTTTTTACTGGGTTTATTTTAAAATTGGAGAGTCTCCCATATCTTCCTATTTCCTCTAATATGTTGGGTATTGATATTTTGGGTTTGGTCACATATAAGAGAACATCGTCGGCGTATGCTGCCAACTTCTGTTCCTCCTCTCCCACTCTCACCCCCCCTATATCTGGGTTGTTCCTTATCTTGCACAACAATGGTTCCAGCGCTATTACATATAGGAGGGGGGAGAGCGGACAACCCTGTCTTGTTCCATTCATCATCTCTATCACCGACGATACACATCCCATTAACCTTTACTTTTGCCGTAGGGAACTTATATAGATTTCCCACCCATTCCATGTATCTGGGGCCCAATCCTATACTTCTCAGAGTCTCCATCATGAACCCCCAGTCGACTCTGTCAAACGCTTTTTCAGCGTCTAGCGACATGAGTATGACTGGGGTTTTTTCCTTTTTTCCTTCTTGTAATAGTAGAATTGTTCTTAAACTGTTATCCCTCCCTTCTCTGCCACTTACGAATCCCGTCTGATCTGGCCATATTAGGTCAGGCATATACGGTTTTATCCTTGTTGCCAGTATCTTTGCAAAAAATGTTATATCAGCATTTAACAAAGCGATTGGGCGATAGTTAGAGCAAAGGGTCTTATCCTTTCCGGTTTTGGCTATAATTGAGATGTTAGCAAGAAGAGATTCTTTCCTTACTTCTTCCATTCCCCCTAATTTATTAAAGTAAGTGCACATTTCCGGGATCAATAACTCTTTAAATTTTTTATAATATTTGATTGGCAGTCCATCTGGGCCTGGGCTTTTCCCCCCTGGTGTTCCTTGGATCGCTTGACTGATTTCTGCGTGTGTAATTGGGTCTTCTAGGGTTTCCATTGTTTCCTGCGTTAGTTTTGGTAAGTTTGCTTCACTTAGATACTCTCCAATTTTTTCCCCCTATTCGCCTTTTCCTCTTGCGTCTCATCTTTTCTAGTTGTATACAGTGTGGTGTAGTACGTCCGAAAAGCCTCCGCAATCTCGGACGTCCTAAACCTCATCTGTCCTTCCTGGTCTTTTATTTTTTCTATGTAATTAATGTTTCTCTTTTCTTTTGAGATCCTCGCCAAGTACTTCCCTGGTTTATTCCCCCATAGGTACCTTTCTTTCGCAACGTTTTTGAATATATTCCTAGATTCAATCTCCAATAGATCTCTTAGTTGAGTCCTCTTCATTACCATTTCCTGATAGACTTTATTGTTTTGTTGATTTTTATGTTTAGTTTCTAATTCTTGCAGCTCTTTAATTATCTTATTTCTATTTGTTTCTCTAACCTTCTTTTTGTTCGCCCCTAGGGAAATTAATTTTCCTTGGATGTAAGCCTTATGAGCTTCCCAGATAGTAGCTGTACTTACTTCAGATGTGTTGTTAACCATAAAGTATTCATCTATGACCGTTCTTATTGTATCAGAGACTTCTTTGTCCTCTATTAGCTCCTCATTTAAACTCCAGGTCCCTCTGATCCCTCCTGTATTGATTTATATTGTGACTGTACTGTCTGCCCTGATGTAAAGCGCTGTGCAAACTGTTGGCGCAGTGTGATCCCAATTGGGGTGTCTGAGTGGAGTAGCGGTGTCCCTCGCCCCTGTGTTTAACAAGCATCCTTTCTTGTAATACGGTTATTACTTACCACGCCATCTACAAGGCAATAACAAAAAAATACCACAAAGAAATCTTCAACGCCAAAAAAAAAAAACTTTTCCAACGCCATCTCCAATGCCCTAAATCGCCCCCGTGAACTCTTCAAGCTGGTCACCCAGACCATGAATCCAGTCTGTCTTGAAGCCCCCAATTCAGACACCCAAGAATTTTGCAATGAATTAACGGATTATTTCATTAACAAAATTGAAAGAATCCGTGAAAGCATTCAGCAAAACAGTACACCCCTCAATTCCCACCTCAATCATTCGCCCAATACCCACACAAATTCACCGCAATCAACAAAGTTCACTCTTAAACCCATCTCCATCGAGGCCACTAAAAATATCAACGGTGCCCTGCGAAATAGCACAGCGCCTAATATTAACCCCACTGCTAAAGGAATGTGCCGGTATTCTGGCGCCCCCTATCACGTGGCTTATAAACCAGTCTTTCAAGGAAAGCATAGTGCCCTCCCAGTTGAAACAGGGCATAATCAAACCCATCTTAAAAAATAACACGCTCGACCCCAAAGACCCAACTCACCGTCGTCCCATAACAGGCCTAAACGTCCTCTCCAAGGTAATGGAGAAAATGGTGGTACAACAGCTGCAACAGTATCTAGATACCCACAAGCTACTTTCAATCGGGTTTCTGTCCCGGGCACGTGACGGAGACAGCACTGCTCAAAATATGGGATGACGCTCTCGAGGCCGCAGACGAAGGAGAATCTTGTCTTCTAGTTCTGTTGGACCTAAGCGCAGCTTTCGATACAATAGATCACAAACTTTTACTGACTCGGCTAGCTGAAGTAGCCAGAGTCGCAGAAGGAGATCTAGCCTGGTTCTCCTCTTTTCTGGAAAACCGATCACAAATAGTGAAATTGGGACCTTTCACTTCTGGAAAACGCACGGCGTCATGCGGAGTCCCTCAAGGATCCCCTCTGTCGCCGGTGCTATTCAACATCTATCTTCGCCCTCTCTTTGAAATCATCAGAAGTCAAAAACTACTTTATCACTCTTATGCAGATGACACGCAACTGTATTTTCGCATCTGCAATAAAAAGAATCATCATCTCAATCTAGAGAAATGCCTCTCTTTGATAGAAAACTGGATGACAAAGAGTTATCTTAAACTCAATAGTTCCAAAACAGAACTTCTTCTGTTTCACGCCAACTGTAAGAAACAACTCACAACAACTTGGACACCCCCGCCCATTCTGGGCCAAATCATCGCCCCTAGCGCCAAAGTCAAAAGCCTCAAGGTCATCTTCGACTCCTACATGACAATGGATGCACAAATAGGGTCAGTAGTCAGCGGATCGCACAATCTGCTGTGCCTACTACGCAGACTTATTCCATTCATTCCCAAAGAAGACATAGCAGTCGTGGTGGGAACAATTGTAAACTCCAGACTGGACTATGCAAATGCCCTTTACCTCGGACTCCCAAAGTACCAAATCTCTCGTCTGCAAGTCGTTCAAAACACGGCCGCTAGAATGGTGACTGGGAAAAAACCCTGGGAATCAATCTCACCTTCACTGAAAACCCTTCATTGGTTGCCAGTAAAATACAGAATTGCTTATAAAAAAATCTGTCTGACGCATAAGTGCATCCATGGGAAGGCCCCCCAATATCTATGCAAAAAAATAAAAGCTTACAATTCCAATCGCGTTATGCGATCCACCAACCAAAATCTACTACAGATACCCAAAGCCAAATACAAGTCCAAAGGAGAGCGAAGATTTGCGGTCCAAGGGCCCAGGCTATGGAACGCTTTACCAACCAGTATTCGGTTGGAGGAGAACCACCTGACCTTCAGAAGAAAGATCAAAACTCATCTCTTTTGATGTCAAAGGAGAGAGGAACAACGAGCGCCCAGAAGCGATTAAGTTCACATGTGATGCGCTATATAAGTTCTTCACTGACTCACTCACTTAGGTATGACTGTTTATAACATATAGCTATTATTACTGAGAAGCCCTCCTTTTTTTATCACATATTGAAGAATTACTGTCTAAGTGACTTTTTCTCTTTTTTGTCTATATGCAGATAGCATGTAAATTTGTTAGAAGTATGAATACAAATGTATTGATTTAAAAAAAAAACATAGTGAATTTACTTTTCAGGCACTTTACAGGTGCTATATTTAGCCCAAAAGTGCCTAAAATATACGTCCCAGTGTGAAAGGGGTCTTAATGTTCAGATATCCAGTACTTGAATTTAGACTGTAAGTGTGGACAATAAGTGCACATTTTATTGTTCATATACTGTACATACTGAATGATATTCTAACAAAATACTTTGTGTACATGATAAATATGTTGATAAATATGTTGTAGAAAGTCCATAGATTCGAGTATTTAACATGAATTACAACCTTGCCTTTTTGAAAGGATGATATTACAACTTCCACCAAAAAAAATTAAAAAACTGGTTTGTTTCTGATATACAGTAAGTTTAATGGGAGCCATTCGAATAATTTCCTTTTATGTCCATTCAGCTAAAACACCAATATAAAAAGTTAAATTAACACCTTTCATATATGTATCATCTTTTCACGTGTAAGCAAAAAAGATCATTGCTGTGAATTCCCTTTTTTGTTCATTTCAACTGCCAGTGGGTGGCATGGAAAATGTACAGTATTCAACATCAAATTACATTACTTTGAATGCAAATGAGATTGCAACACTAATTTTACAACATTTTGTCTTTCTTGCACAGTTGACTTAAAACTTGATGTATGTAACACAGATTTGAGGAATTTCTTTTATTTCAAACATTATGACTGGCAGTTCAATTATTATGCAAAGCAGTGCCATATTGTTTCACACAATGGAGACTTGTCTAAGTGCCAGATCATTTTATGCTATTGTTTTAACAAGCCTTTTCCTAAAGATGATTGGACAGTCATCGTGTCTGTTGAAAGTAGTTTGAGAACTTAACTTGATACAGAATGTTTCATCAGGACTTAAAAAATTAGCAAGTTTGACATTTAAGTGCTTAACTACTTTCAGGAACAGTGAACTTTAAAATGTGTTACATTTTATTGTTGAAAAACTGAAATTGTGAGAATAAATATTAACAAAACTATTTAAAGAGCATTATTTAATGCCCCATAGCAACCAATATATTTGAACAATTTATTCTACATATGCCATAATTTTAATGGTTCCTATGGCTTTCTTTGCTTACTGCAATTGCACATACTGTACATATTCTGGTAACTGTCAACATTTTGCAAAAAGTCATTTTTGCTGACTCGATACATCTCTAAAGATATTTTCATGTTTGTCCTCATTACAGGGATACCAACGTGCATATTTTAGTCAACATGTTTCTCATGTGTTGTGTTTATTTTATGGCCTCATATTTCAGCATGGACACCCACATTAGCTGACATTCTGGATTTGTGCAGTATTCTGAGAGACCCTGAGGTATCCATCTGGAAAATCATTACAGTGTGGATGTGATATGCTTCAATGCATCTGACCTACCAGACACAAAACCAACCTATATTTATTTTATTAAAACAGTGTCTACCCCAGTCTCAACACCATACAGTATGTGGCATTTTTTTGAAACCGGTGTGACAGGGTACACGATTTTATATACGCCAGTGAGAGAATGGAAAGGTCAGCTTGCTTTATCCTGGAAAGGGGTTAAACCTGGCCAACAGGAAAACCTCCTCTCTCCCTATTAATTAACTTTCACCTGGTAGTGATGGTGGAGAGTGAGAGCTCAGTGGGAGAGGCATGCTGGGCTGGATGGACAGGTTGGAGACTGTCTGCATTGGAGGAACAAGGTCTGTCACAAATAATTGTTTATTTGGAATGTTATTTTGTTTGTTTTATACTGGAGGCCGGAATAGCCCCTCCAGTAAAGTGTAGTGAGGGACACTACTGTTGGCCTCCTAAATTGGAGTAGGCCATTTTTGTTTTGTATTATTTCTTTTGAATGCAATAAAGCCGTATTTATTGCTTAAGACTTTGCTACACTACATTATCGCTATTTCACACCGGTTATATCGTTTTTGCACAGTACATACATTTTGAGACTAGCGTAATCTCTTTTTTTCTCTTTAATATCTTATTCACGTGATATATTTTCTTGACATGTTTACAATGTAGAGATTGTATAGCTGGTTTTAAAAAGTTTTAATAAATAAAGGTTGGCATTGTGTCTAGTGGGTTAGATGCACAGAGCAGTGAATCACATTAAACCCACATTGTAATAAATGTGGAAGTTTTTACATAAAGCCAAAAAAAAATTATTGTGTAGTCTATATATTGTTGAACAAGTCACAATTCTGGCAAATTTCAAAGCTAATAGGCAAAGGATTTTAATGGCAAATGGCATAGGGAGCTTCACACTGCCATGGGAGACATGTGGCAATGCAAATAAAATTAATACAAATACAATACAGCAGGAAGAGTATTCTCCTTTTTACATGAATGCAAGAGCAAAATGGTAAAAAAAACACATTCCTTTCTTATACATGCTTGAAAGATGTCCAATAAGCTGTGTGAAGCTTCTCAAAATAGTATAATTCTCACTGACAGCCTCAGTGACACTGTATTCTGGCATCACATATTTTACAAATACATATGTTTAATTTAATTTTCAAATGTTACATTTACTTTGCTTAAATACAGCAGTGGTACCCAAACCTGATTAATCTCAACTTGAGAACAAGTTTTCCAGGTAGTTTTGGTGGCAATGCCTGTTTTTTTTTATCTAGCAATATTAGACCAGAATTAAGCTGTGAAAGTAGCAGCAACAATATAAGCAGTTTTACTGGGCCACAATTAATAAAAGGGAGAAAAGACGGGTATTATAGTGAAACACAATTTAGACTTCATTGTTTCCGACACAAAACCCAGAGATATTCTGCAGACTCTATTCACACTATCTCAGCCATTTACTATGCTGCAGTTTCAGAAACAGAGACCTGGCTATTATTTCAGAGACAGCAGACAGTGATTACATAGTATTTAAGCAGTTGAAGTAGGCTACATTTTAAAAAGGACACAACATGCAATTTTTCATAAAATAAATCCTCATTAAAGTGTATATATTTCCCAGGTAAATATGAAAATATTAGACAGATGCCATAGACAGTTTTTAAGCCCTTGAAATATGCAGCATTTTGAAAAGGACACAAAGCATGCATCCTTTCATTCAAAAATCATCACTAGAATGCATATTTTTCACAAAGGTAGAAATATTGTACAGACTCCACAGACAATATTTAGGCACTTGGAGTAAGGCCACATTTTGAAAATGACATACAGCATGGAGCATATGGGGAAATAAAATGCACATTAAAGAATATATAATTTACAGGAAAAAATCAGCCATATTCTACAAACTCTATATAGACAGATATTTACTATAGCAGATTTACTGCTACAGGGAGGTCATTCTTTGCAGAATCACATACTGTATATATATATATATATATATATATATATACATATATACACATGATTCTGCACTTCCATTTTGAGTAGGGGATGCGTGCAGTAATTAGTCACAGCAGAAGCCGATTAGCGGGTGACGGCCAATAGATGTTCACCGACACCCGCTGATCATCGAGGAGAGAGCCTGGATTGAGCTTTGCATTTGTAAACCATGCAGGGCTCCATCCTGACAGCATGGATGTTCTGGATTTTGTGTCCCTGCGAAGCAGGGAATAAAATCCAGCACATCCCTTAGTAAAACCCGGACACAGTGTACACAAAAACTCTGGCTGGGCACACATTGAACCCTGTGATCCAACTTTGAAACCTAGAAATCCATGGAGGTTTGAAGGTTGTTCTCATCTGCCCTGGACCCCATAAGATTATAGATCACATGGTTTAGCCACTGCCTGTGACTACTATCAGAAGCCTTAACTTTCCAATGAGTTCTGAAAAATCTCTTAACCACTTGCTGGCCAAGCCGTTTATGGAGCTTTTTGTTTACAAGTTAAAATGTGTATGTTTTGCTAGAAAATTAGAATCCCTAAAATAATATATATATATATATATATATATATATATATATATATATATATATATATATATATATAGTACAGACCAAAAGTTTGGACACACCTTCTCATTCAAAGAGTTTTCTTTATTTTCATGACTATGAAAATTGTAGATTCACACTGAAGGCATCAAAACTATGAATTAACACGTGTGGAATTATATACATAACAAAAAAGTGTGAAACAACTGGAAATATGTCATATTCTAGGTTCTACAAAGTAGCCACCTTTTGCTTTGATTACTGCTTTGCACACTCTTGGCATTCTCTTGATGAGCTTCAAGAGGTAGTCACCTGAAATGGTCTTCTAACAGTCTTGAAGGAGTTCCCAGAGATGCTTAGCACTTGTTGGCCCTTTTGCCTTCACTCTGCAGTCCAGCTCACCCCAAACCCCATCACTCTCCTTCTTAGTCAAATAGCCCTTACACAGCCTGGAGGTGTGTTTGGGGTCATTGTCCTGTTGAAAAATAAATGATGGTCCAACTAAACGCAAACCGGATGGAATAGCATGCTGCTGCAAGATGCTGTGGTAGCCATGCTGGTTCAGTATGCCTTCAATTTTGAATAAATCCCCAACAGTGTCACCAGCAAAGCACCCCCACACCATCACACCTCCTCCTCCATGCTTCACGGTGGGAACCAGGCATGTAGAGTCCATCCGTTCACCTTTTCTGCGTCGCACAAAGACACAGTGGTTGGAACCAAAGATCTCAAATTTGGATTCATCAGACCAAAGCACAGATTTCCACTGGTCTAATGTCCATTCCTTGTGTTCTTTAGCCCAAACAAGTCTCTTCTGCTTGTTGCCTTTCTTTAGCAGTGGTTTCCTAGCAGATGTTCTACCATGAAGGCCTGATTCACACAGTCTCCTCTTAACAGTTGTTCTAGAGATGTGTTAGCTGCAAAAGGTGGCTACATTGAAGAACCTAGAATATGACATATATTTTCAGTTTCACACTTTTTTTGTTATGTATATAATTCCACATGTGTTCATATTTTTGATGCCTCCAGTGTGACTCTACACTTTTCATAGTCGTGAAAATAAAGAAAACTCTTTGAATGAGGTGTGTCCAAACTTTTGGTCTGTACTGTATATATAGCAGATACCCTAGATAATAAAATGGTGATCATTGCAATATGTGATGTCACACAGTATTTGCACAGTGGTCTGTTAAATGCATTTTTTGGGGGAATAAATACGCTTTAAGAAAAAAATGTAATTAAAATAAAGTTAGCCCAACTTTTTTGTAGAATGTGAAAGATGATGTTATGCTGAGTAAATCGATACCTAACATTCTAACATGTCATGCTTTAAATTTGTGCACTGTGATGGAATGAGGACAAACTTCGGTACTTAGAAATCTTCATAGGCGGTTTAAATTTTTTTACGGGGTACCTGTTTAGAGTTACAATGTCTAGTGCTAAAACTAATGTTCTTGCTCTAATGATTGTGGCAGTACCTCACACGGGTGGTTTGAACACCGTTTACATATGCAGGCACGACTTATGTTTGCGTTCACTTCTGCAATCAAGCTTGGAGGGATGGGGCGCTATTTTTTTATTATTTATTTTACTTTTTTTTTATCACTTTTTTTCCTATTACAAGGAATATACACATTCCTTGTAATATAAATAAGCACAATGATTCCTCTTTATTGAGAGATCTGGGGCCAGAAAGACTGCAGATCTCTCATTTACCTTTAAAAGCAAAAGAAAAATATTTACACGTTGAACTTAAAAAAAAAAAAGAAAAATCATGTCTTTAAGCCTGAGAACTGGAAGTGACATCAGAGGTCGCTCCGATTCTCTAAGGTCATAAAGCTGAGTGGGGGCTATCTTGCCCTCACTTGACATCCTGCCCAGCCATCGACCACATCGGACCAGTTCCAGACTCACCAACGGCTCTAGTAAGCTCAGAAACTACTGGCAAAAGGGGGGGCAGCCATCTCTCCCGCTGATTCTAAAAGTGATCCCGTGGTGAATCTGTCTCCAGGATCACTTTTATTCAAGCAGAATTGCCCACAGAAAAAAAGATACCAGGATTATGGCAGCTAACTGATATATATATATATATATATATATACTGTATGCATTGTGCAAATAAGTTGTTCTGACATCCACCACCATTGCTGTACTCATTTTAGTGATTAGAGAATTGGTAGACACGTTGGCAATGAAAGGGGACCCTGGCACCCTACTCAGATCCCCAGGACCTATCTGTGTTCCATACGAACACAAGTACTTTATTAAAGCCTGCTGCTACAATTGCATCTAAATCAGCATGACCCAACATTGAGTTTCAGTGTGTGGGTGTGTTGCACATTAGGCTGTTGCCAGGTGACTTGTGCTGGGTATGCCAGGCAATAACACTCGATGAGTATGACAGCCTACAGTAACCATACTTCTATCAAATTTGTATCCTTAAAAGGCAAAGCAAGGTTGACAGGCTTTCCTTTACTGGGATACAGAAATACTTATGGACTGCACAGTATCATTTGTTTGGTTGCTGGTTAAGATAGAAAATTAAGTAGAAAGTACAAAAATATACTGTAATACCTGCCCTAGTCATACAAAGCAAAAGAATACCTAACAAATCCTAGCACACTACTATAAATAATAAAAGGTATGGAAAATCTGTGCTACCTAAATCTACTAACACAATAAAAAGCAGCCAGCACAATTCATTGATTCACAAATGAAAATAGCATATATGGCCAGATTCAGAAAGTATTTATGTTGGCGTATCAAGAGATACACCGCGTAAATACTAAGAATAGCTGGCTTATCTTTTATCTGTATTCAGAAAACAAGATATGCCTAAATTCTGCTAATATACGAGCGGCGTAAGTCACTTACACCGTCGTGTATATTAGTTGCATATTTACGCTGGCCGCTAGGTGGCGTTTACGTCGTTGTACGCGTAAAATATGCAAATGAGCTGTTTAAGCCGATTCAGGGACGTACTTGCGGCCGGCCGTCGTAGTTTACGTCGTTTGCGTAAGCGTTAGTGCTGCGTAAAGTTACCCCTGCTATAGCAGGCGCAGCCAATGTTAAGTATGGACGTCAAATTGTACGTCGGTTACGTAGTTTGCATAAATCGTTCGGGAATGGGGCTCGACCTAAGTTACGTTCACGTCGTTTACATTGACAAATAGCGACGTGATTTCATGCATGCGCACTGGGGTTTGTCCACGGACAGCGCATGCGCTGTTCAGAAAGAACGTCATGAGCGTGGGGTCATGATTCATTTACATGAATCACGCCCCTATCCTCAACATTTGAATTGCGCGGCCTTACGCGGGCACTTTCCGCTACGCTGCCGCATATTATGGAGCAAGTGCTTTTTGAATAAGGCACTTGCTCATAATATTTGCAGAGGCGTAGCGTAAAGACCAAACGCTATGCCGCCGGATAGATACTCCTATGTATCTGAATCTGGCCCATAAAGTCCAGATGCAGCACTGTAATTAACTTCAGCAGTCTATTCATAAAGAGGGTAGAGATGGAATCCACGCACCAATTTCAGTGTGAGAAATTGAAAGCCCACCACACCACATTGCCAAATAAATCTCCTTAGTGGAAAGCTGATAATTGCAAGCATGTAACAAAATATGTCACCAATTCCAACATCAGAGGATAAATGAAGAGAAGTAAACTGTGGCATGATGGCAAGAAATGACCTCTTCTGAACAAAATCCAGCTGATGGATCAGATATCCAAGTGGCTTATATCATCCCCAGTCATATACAAGGTGTTACCAGCAATAAAACAAAAGCACCACATAGTGAAGCCCTTAGGAAATGGCTTTACTGTTTTACTAAGATTGTATTTACAATAAAGTAGATATAATAATTTGTTTGACATTTCAAATAACGTCACGGCTTGGAGCCTGCTTGTGTCATCTAACATGTTTTGTCCAATGGGACTTCATCGGAGGTGGATACTATAACTGCAAGACAAATAAAGTGTATGCAAACCAAAACAATGAAAGTCTCTTATCTGCTCCCTTTTAGTCTGTGAAATTGATTACTAAAAGTGTTTTTATTATACCTGTTCAATAAGTGCAAAAATTACCTGTTGATCATTACAGAAATTTAGAGCTATCCTGTGTCTTGTGCACAATTTGTTTTCTCAAGAAGTCTTATAAGATCTGTTAAATATTACACAGGGACTACATGCTGTACTACAAAATAGGATAGGGGTGAGTATAAAGTGTTTTGCAAAACTAATTGGGCAGGGTTGACACTGCTTAGTCCACAAAAAAATGTTGTGCATTGACAGCCCACCATAGTATCTAGGAGCCAAGTGCATTTTTGGTACATTAACATGTATTTATTTCTGTACTTTTATATTTTTCCAGGGCGTACACTATAACTGTTTGCAAATGTGCAATCAGATTGCGATACAAAGCCTTATAGAAAAAAATATGTGTACTAACACTAATTTAGTGGTGGAAGAAAACAGCAACATGTGATTATTAAAATATGGTTAAATATTGAAGACACCTCAGAGTTCTGATCTTTAAATATTTATTGTTATTATGGTTTTTGGTTGTCACATTTCTTTTGATTCGCTTGTTTTCTGAGTAAAAGGTAGATGAAGGACACTCTGGTTAAAACTAAGGCCAACTTTACATATATGTGCTGTCGTAATTTGTAGTAAAATGCAGTAGGCTGTGCATTCTACCACTTGTTAATGTAATACAGTTATAATATATGACACTCTATGCATTGCCTTGCCATGCCATTAATTTAAGTGTCAGAGGACCCACACTTCAGATAATCACAGTTGGTGACAGAACACATAAAATTGGCCTCTATGCCAATGACGACGTCATCATATCCCTGACAGATAACAAAACCTGGGGAATGCCCAGGAAAAAAACAGGCCTCCTTACCGACCAGCCTGCAGAACAACCAAATTAACCTGTCTAACAGTATGCGTTAAAAACAGGGGTTTTGGCCGCACGCATTTGCAAATGCATGCGTAAGCCACAGAGCCGCACCAAGGCACCCTGTAATCTGTGGTCCTAACACTAAACAGCGAGTGTCCCCATAGTAGAGGCACATGCATTTTAATGGATAGATGAGGGCAGGTGGACTGAAGGAGAGCCACCCCTCCTAAAAGGTACAGGAGCACACCAAACACCCAGCATATAGCACAATGGCTGCATAGGTGCTGGTGTACTATCCCTGACAGACCTTATTAATTCACTTCCTGCACTTCACCACACCTTGGACTTATTTAGTAGGGCTTCCCTGTATAAAGTAAACTACTCAAAATCTAGCATGCTAGGCATCCGTCTTGACCAACACACCAAAAATGACATTGCAGCCCACATATCTTTCTTGTGGACCCCTAACTCAATCCTTACACACTCAGGTATTCAACTGATCACTCCCTCCTCCAGAATATTGTCTATCAACTTCAATAACATTGTATCTAAACTCCAGAAGGTTGTCCATGAACTTCAGCACTCTCAAACTTCATAGGCAGGTAATATTGCCCTTGCCAATATGTTTTACTCCCACATATCGTAAATATGTTCAAAACTATTCCGATGCCGTTCCTTCAAAGGCAACTACTGAAACTCCAGTCTATTGTCGCCACTTTTAACTGGAACTGAAAACACTCCCATCTCAAGTCGTGTATATATGTAGCTTAATGACCTATGTACACCCTTTATTTGTACATTGTAACTTGTTTTTTTATGTGATTGCTCATCTGACGAGCTACTGTTCAACTGTATTCTTTGTACTTTGAAAAACGTATAATAAAGCTGAGTTTAAACAAAACTACAACAGCCCCTACTGTGTTAGCGATACATTGGAATATGGAAACAGCAGGGGGCACTAATAACCAGTTAAATTAAACAAGACAGCCCCCCTGTGTTAGCTGGCTCTCCCTTAGTGGACTCCTAGACCTTATGTGGATCCCCTTTTCTTTTTTTTTTTTTTTTATACACAATGTTCATATGTTTTACAGTTGTATGTTGACCACATATATCTCGCTAAATGTTCAGTATTGATCCTTATGGTACTACTCTCCCTGTCCTGTTTCCTACTCTGGTTTTGTTTATATACAGTGCAATCATCTACTGGTTTAATTGCTGAAGTTTTTTCGATACTAATCTACAAGTACATGACACCGTGACTGTTTTCCTTGATTTGGATGTAGAGCCAGGGTATGCCCAATTGGCTATGTTTTGTACACACTCCTATCTTTTCCTTTTGGAAATCAATAAATACTTAAATTAAAAAAAAAAAAATTAAACAAGACAATTTAACATAACTTGTGCAATAACAGCATCTACATCAAAGGAGATGCCTAGTATAGTGCAATGGTGCAAAAGTGTTAAAATTAACAATACTATGTTAAATAAAAGAAACAAGAAAGAATAATAAATGTCCATAAATTGAAAAATAAGTGTGTTCAAAAAGTCCTTGTGTGTTGCACTCTGACATGCAAGTGCTCAAATACGATTGCAGCCTTCACCGACTAAGAAAACACCCGGAATGTGTGTTAAAGATGGCTCCTTACCACAACACGTTGACCTTTGGCATGCAATGGCATGCAATGCCAAGCTGCGGTTTCCAAAGCGAGCAAAGTCCTTTCTTGTATTAAGAGAGGTATGGACTCCAGAGATAGAGATATCATTTTGCCCCTGTACAAATCATTAGTAAGACCTCATCTGGAATATGCAGTCCAGTTTTGGGCACCAGTTCTCAAAAAGGATATCGGAGAACTGGAGAAAGTGCAGAGAAGGGCAACCAAACTGATAAGAGGCATGGAGGAGCTCAGCTATGAGGAAAGATTAGAGGAACTGAATTTATTCACTCTTGAGAAGAGGAGAATAAGGGGGGATATGATCAACATGTACAAATACATAAGAGGTCCATATAGTGAACTTGGTGTTGAGTTATTCACTTTAAGGTCAACACTGAGGACAAGGGGGCACTCTTTACGTCTGGAGGAAAAGAGATTTCACCTCCAAATACGGAAAGGTTTCTTCACAGTAAGAGCTGTGAAAATGTGGAACAGACTCCCTCCAGAGGTGGTTCTGGCCAGCTCAGTAGATTGCTTTAAGAGAGGCCTGGATTCTTTCCTAAATGCACATAATATAACTGAGTACTAAGTTTTGTAGGTAAAGTTGATCCGGGGTAAATCCGATTGCCTTTCGGGGGATCAGGAAGGAATTTTTTCCCCTCCGGTAGCAAATTGGATCATCGCTCTGCTGGGGTTTTTTGCCTTCCTCTGGATCAACTGTGGGTATGGAGTTGGGTGTATGGGAGGATGTACTGTGTTTTACTTTGTTTTATTTTTATTTATTTTTATGGTTGAACTGGATGGACTTGTGTCTTTTTTCAACCTGACTAACTATGTAACTATGTAACTATGTAACCTTTCTCGTTAGATAAAAGGTCAAATAGGCTTAATATCTCCACGGACGAATAATAGCCTGGAGTCCCTTGGTTCAATTGTTTAGAGCATCATAGGGCAAAGAAAAACAGAAAAATACCGCCATAGCATGACATCATTTATTTTAAAACATAAAAGACACACAGTGCCAAGTGGCTCCTTACTAATTAGGGTGCCCAACATCCCGGCACTAAGGCTAATGGCTTAGGTCTAAAGAAGATGCGTCCTTGCTGGGGAGACAATCACGTGCGCTCCACCTCACTGAGTTGAGAAACCAGCTGGACCGGAAAGTGCTGTGCGTGTTCATGTATCGCCTCGACTTACGTTTCAATATGTCGTCATCAGGAAGCGCCCATAGCGATACATTACTTAGAAAGGAAGTGTGCCTGGTGTTGATATTGTCATGGAAAAAATTCTATTGGGCTTTGTACGCAAGTCCACACTGCGCCAAAATGTGCACTTCCAGCGTCTAAATCACACAAAGCACAAAACAATTCCTTTGTGCTTAAAACAATGTTTGTATCAAGCTCTTTGGTACAAGGAATATGAAGTACTTCAATGGCACCAGGTAGAATCAGAAACAATGCTGCTTCAAGCTGAAATCTCAAGTGTCTGGGCAGAGCACAGAAACTCTGGTTCTTTTATTCATTGGAAACAAAAGAATAACAAAGCAGGAAGTGATGTCCCCAACAGCCAATCACTTCCCTCAATACAACATGACATGGCAGGACATGATAAACAGTAAAGTGGAGGGCACTCACAGGAGGGAAGGGGGAAGAAGTACATACACCCCATCTTAGTCAGCATGGAGCCCACTCAATACTGTTCAAAGTAAACAGTATCTAGAAAGATCATTCTACTTGTTCCTACAGGCTCAAGACAATCTGCAGGGACATTGCTACTACTGTTGTCAATATACGGTACAAGTATACCGACAAGGCAGATATCAATGTCCTCTTATAAAAACAGATATGTATCAATAAGGGGATAACAAAGTCCGCAAGAGAGATATAATAGGTTTCTCTCATTATGCAAACTTCTCTTCTCTAATGTGTATAGTCATTGGAAAGCAAGCAGTCCAGCGCATTGCGCTTGATATCTACAAACCAACAAACGCCCACACACAGAGAGAACACGTTTCAAGCCCATAAGAAGGCTTTCATACTGACCGTTTTTACCGCTGGTCTCGATTCAACCCAAGTGCGCTCTGCTAGAGTGCTCCTCGATTAAACATCAGACACAAGGAGACAGATGACAATCTATAAAACACACATCATAGAATAAAATAGAAAATAATGAAAAAGTTGCGCTAGACTTAAAAACAAATGTAGGAATATAGCAGCCAGCACCAACAATGGACCATGTTGTGTACAGAAATAAAAAAGAAAAAAAGTGCAGCGCTAAATAATATCTGGAGTGAAACTAAATATGTGATCAAGGTATTCAAATCAGGAGCCCCAATTATGGAGCAAGTATGTGAATCTATAAAATTGCACTAGACCAATACATGTAAATATTAAATAATATGCACAAACATTTTTATAAATGCTAAAAAATAGAAATCAAAATAAGTGAGATACCAAATGGTACCACCAGGGTGCTTCACACTGAAGTGAAAATGAATTGTATAACAAATAAATGTCCCGGAAAGATAGGTCAAAAGATAAAAAGATCAAATGCTAATATATGTTGTAAATAGCAATATAAAAAAGCAAGAAATGGAAACTCTGGTGATGAAAAAGTCCCAATATAAAATGAACAGAATCACATTATGGCAAACGGAATTGCAAAAACGTGTAGAATAAGTCCATCAACACAGGAATTGGATATTTCAGTGATTTAAACAGGTAGTAAAAAACCCCATCAGCGGTCAATCTCATAGGATCCACAACAACATCCAATCGATACAGATAAAAGTTGGATACTCTTACCGGATGGCGTGGACACACACATCAGCGACGGTGTGTCAATCAAGCGTGTACGAACTCCTGGAAAGCGATGATGTCAATTGGAGACCGTTAAGCCAATAGACAATCGATCATCAGAAGCCGAGTGGATCCAAATGTGAGAGAAAATCCTTCAGAGGAAACTTATGGATAATGGCATTGTGGCAGGTAGACCCATCATAGAATCATGTAGGGAAGAAAACACACACAACAGCCATAGTTGATTGTTTGCTTCAGTTGCACTACCATGGACTGAAATGTTCTTGTTAATGCTAAGCTAATCAAAAAAAAAAAAAAATTTTATAGATTCACATACTTGCTCCATAATTGGGGCTCCTGGTTTGAATACCTTGATCACATATTTGGTTTCACTCCAGATATTATTTAGCGCTGCACTTTTTTTCTTTTTCATAGAATAAAATGTCCACATAAATCGTATATAATAAAATGTCTACAACAATATTAAATGTTGTGCCATAGGGTTTGACTTCTCAGAAAAAGGCATACTGTATATGAAATTTTAGTACAATACAAGGTCGACATATACTGTCTAGGCTCCAACTTCCTTTAGAAACCATCTGCTGTTAGTAACAAATCGAAATTCGGCAAAATTTTGCACCTTTTGGACACAAACATGAAAATCAAAAGTGCATTTTAAAGGCTTATATGCATGGTATTGTTATAAATAGTGTTTGGGGAGCTGGGTCCTGCCCCAGGGGACATGTATCAATGCAAAAAAAGATTTAAAAATGGCAGTTTTTTTGGCAGCAGTGATTTTAATAATTCTTAAAGCGAAACAATAAAAGTGAAATATTCCTTTAAATTTTATACCTGGGGGTGTCTATAGTATGCCTATAAAGTGGCACATTTTTCCCATGCTTAGAACAGTTCCTGCAGCAAAGTGACTTTCTAAAGGAAAACAAGTAATTTAAAACTGATTGCGGCTGTAATTAATTGTCGGGTCCCGGCAACACAGATAAAAAAAAAAAAAAAAAACAGCAACCTGCAGATGCTGCCGATCCCCCTACCCAGACATGTTTTTGACCGACTGTCTAGTATGCTGACTGACTTTATTTGGAATGCCCGCAAGCCCAGAGTAGCTATGCGCCTACTGCGACGGCCGAAGCGTGGAGGTGGATTGGGAGTCCCGGACATCAGGCAGTACTATAGAGCCATAGCCCTTCAGAGGATACTCAATTGGCAATTTCACGCTCACTCAAAGCTGTGGGTCTCGTTGGAAAAGTGCTTGGCGGGTAGGAATTTGTCCTACGCACCCTGGCTGCCCCGGGAACACAGGGGGCTGTCTGTAACGACCTCCCCTCTGACGGTCCAGGCGCTATCGGTCTGGGACCGGACCAACTCATTGTTGAAGCTGGCTCCCCCTGTGTCCCCTCTGGCTCCTCTCGGTGGCTTCCTCTGGTTCCCCCCGGGTGAACGAATGGTTTTTTTCGGGCCCAGGGATGATGACGGCTACGCCAGTTGTGGTAAATTTTTGAGAGAGGGCAGGCTCTTGAGTTATGAGGCCCTGCCTGCAGGGTTACATAATACGCGCCTGAACTTCTGGAAGTACAGACAGCTACACCACTTCTTTCAGGTACACGGCCGCTCAATTCGGGACCCCTTCTCATTTACCCCGTTCGAACGTCTCTTCGTTGTGGATGAACCGACCCCCCCACCTTGTGTCGGAGCTATATCACCTCCTGGGTGCAGCTGCCCCCTTGACAACTCCACCATACGTTCGGCGATGGGAGACAGACTTAGGGTTGACTTTCACTGACCAGCAGTTATCCCACTTATATTCCCTCACCCACTCGTCCTCGGTGGACTCTAGGACTCAGGAGACGAACTTTAAGGTACTAACTAGGTGGTATCGGGTGCCTGCGGAACTAGCGCGTATCTATTCCTCAGTGTCCGGAATGTGTTGGAGGGAGTGTGGACAACGGGGGACGCTGGTCCACATTTGGTGGGATTGCCCCCTAGTTAAGCCCTTTTGGGAGGACCTCAGGGGCCAAATAGAGATAGTGACTGGTGTAGACGTTCCTCTCTCCCCGAAACATTTTCTCCTCCATGTCCCTTCGATACCACTCAGTCACTATAAAAACAGTGTGCTACCACATCTTCTGAATGTGGCAAGGCGCTTGATATCAACCTATTGGAAGACGCCCAGGATTCCTACTCGGGAAGAATGGATTAAAGGAGTGAATGCGGTTCGGGAGGCTGAGGACTGGGTTGCTACTTGTAAGGGGACGGAGGAACGTTTTAGTTCTGTTTGGGCGCCCTGGTCTGAATGTTTCAGACCCTGTTTATGTATCTTCGAGCTTAGATGCTGCACTATGAGAATTAGCAGATTTTGCGCTTAAGGCTCTCAGGCTGGCTGGAACGCGAGAGACAACGATTTGACCCGCTGGTGTTTGATGTGTATTTGGAGTCTTCACACCCTACTTGTGGTACACTCGGTGCGGACTTGGAAGCTGCTCCTCTAAATGTATCTTGGCACACACATGCAGGCGACCTGGCTCTTATGTTCTCTGTTTCTGGTCTTTTTCTTTCTCTTTCTTTTACTTTATCTTTCTCCCCTTTTCCCTAAACGTTTGCTCTCCACTGGGAGCTCCGCTCCTTCTTCTACTGTATCCTTCTTCCCCTTATCTCATACTTCCTTGCGGATTGTTTTTTGAAATATATGCTGACCTGAGAGAGATGGCTGACTCATAACTCCGCGACCCACGGGACGGCCCCATGCTTTTTGGGGACCTGGCGTTCCCGTCTGGGCGTAAGACCACACGTTTGGTTGACCTTGGTGCGTGTCGGGGTGTGGGGTGGCTAGACGGAGGCAATTTGCCCCCCTCCCTCCCCCGTCGCGGACCGCCGGGGCTTGCCCCTCCTTGTCCTCCTGTCTCGAATGGAGTCAGCCTCTCCCCCTGAGTCTGGTTTCCCCATCACCTACCTTTTCCCCTTGTCCTTGGTTGTTATGCAATAAAAAATGATATACTTTAAAAAAAACAGCATGGGTTTAAAAAAATTTAAATTAAAAAAAAAAACATTACGTGGGGTCCCCCAAATTCCATACCAGGCCCTTCAGGTCTGGTATGGATTTTAAGGGGAACCCTGTGCCAAAATGAAAAAAATGGCGTAGGGGTCCTCCCAAAAATCCATACCAGACCCTTATCCGAGCAGGCAACCTGGCAGGTCACAGTAAAAGAGGGTGGATGAGAGAGCGCCCCCCTCCTGAACCATACCAGGCCACATGCCCTCAACATGGAGAGGATGCTTTGGGGCCTGGACCCCAGAGCACCATGTCCCCATGTTCATGGGGACAAGGGCCTCATCCCCACAACCCTTGCCCGGTGGTTGTGGGGGTCTGCAGGCAGGGGGCTTATCGCTATATGGAAGCCCCCTTTAACAAGGGGACCCCCAGATCCCGACCCCCCTATGTGAATTAGTAATGGGTACATTGTACCCCTACCATTTCAGCCAAAAAAGTGTAAACAATTGAAAAAAAAACAAGAGCCAGCTTACTTACAAACTTACGTTTGACTTGTACATCGAGCTCATCCCTAATTTGAAAACCCTTTACAACCACTTTATGCTACAGGTAGGCCTCTACTAAGACTAACCCGTAGCTACCCAGGATATCTCCTAAAACTGCACAGTTTAGGAGATATCCCCTGCACATCATCGGCACATGTGCACTGGGGTAAACTGAAACAATGGCACGCATGTGCCGTTACTTCAGTCCGTGTGCCGTTACCAGCGGCTCCAGGTCGCATGCGCGAGAGTGACATCATCGCGGCTTCAGCCAATCACAGTGCCGGAGCCATTATACCCAGAAGTAAGAGATGCAGGGGCTTCGATCTGAGGTAAGTAAAACATAATGAGCTAGTATGCTCATTATGCCTTTATCTTGCATTTTTTTTTTTAGGGTTTACAACCACTTTAAAGGTCTAATGAAGCAAAAAGTCAACTCAGAGTAAGTTTTACAGTCCAATCAGCAGATTTATTTTGTGATGGAAGTTGAATTATTAGCAAAGTGCATTCCTGAGCTTGAGAAAGGTGCGCGCCGTGTGTTTTGCAACATCCAACCACGGCCCTTGCACTGAAATGCGTCGTAGGATTGGAGGTCCCCGTGATGACATCATTGCCCCTACCCATGCCATAGCGTCCCGGGGTGCGTTCCAGCGTGCGCTCCAGCCTACCCGCCTGCACAGTATCAGCATACCGGATCTGATTAACAGCGGTTCGTTTTCTCCAGCATAGTCTGAACACTGTGAAGAGATTCAAGGGACACATGCACAATTCGGCTGGGTCGGACGACTCACAGGACCCCATCATCATGCCTGTTTTTCCACTTTACCATGTGAGTGCTTTTATGTATTCTTTCATTAAAGTCTAGCAGTTTACTAAGCGGCGCCTCTCTTGTTTTTCTGTTACATGTCATTGAAGCCCTGCTTCAGCTCCCTTCGCAAGGCTGCCCTGGATGCATAGACTGCAACTCATGAATAAGGCTTTTTACAGCCTATAGGACTTTTTTACTTTGAATAATCTATGAACTGTTTTTTTGTTTGCGTCTACTGTACATTGTATTTTAATTGTGTGAAGATAACTTTAAGGTGCACATAGCACCATACTGTCCAGGTCAGGACAGACAAAGGCCTGAGACTGTGAAGAGCAGCTCGGAGACTGTGTGTCTGACAGTCTGGAGGACCAAGACAGGAAGCCTAAGCAGTAAAGCTTCAAATAGAGGCTGAATGCTATGTTTTTTTGCACTGATGGTGTGAACCCCCTGTGTGTAAACTATTCAAGTGTAAACTTTTTGCTTTGTTTTAATATACTTCTGGCATGAAGTAAGCTCACTGTTTAGCCCTACCAATGAGCTACATATTCCCCAACTTGTCACAATATATACAGGTATATAAAGATATATTTATACACCACTCTCAGAAGAGCCCAAGATTGGTAACATAGAGGGTCCATGCATGACTTGCATACCCATTTTTTCCTACACTATTTTACAAAAGGCTCTGTGGTAGATAATGGAAAAGTTTTACCAACACAAATCTTTATGTTTCTTCCATAAACATTTTGCTTTTTATGAAGGAATATTTAGAAATGACCCTATTGGGAGTATTAAAGTCATACATTACTACTTTTATTTTTATGATACACCTCAGTGTTCAATATGCATTCTTCCATAGGACAGCATTTTGAAGTAAGAAAATATAACCTCATACTTTTGTTGTGACAGCTTGTCAGGACAGGTAAAATATCACTGGGAAAGGCCTGAGTAGCGCTATTTATCATCCCCTCAATTGCGGTATAGATTTGATTTTCTAGTGTGAGGTAACTATCAGTGAGCAGCATCATTTGGCCTAGATATGAAGTAATATATTGTACTCTTTGTCATCTATTGATTTGTTAAGATTAAGTCACCGCTTTATTTATGCTTTTGTATTCTAAAATGGAAAGGCACTGTATTTCATGCTATGTTTCTTTGTCATTTAAAAGCTCACCATTACAAAAAAATATTTTTTTGACAACGGTTGGTGGTTAAAAAGTGTAATAATAATATTCAGTATAGTGCAGTGATGGCGAACCTTGGCACCCCAGATGTTTTGGAACTACATTTCCCATGATGCTTAACTACACTGCAGTATAGTTGAGCATCATGGGAAATGTAGTTCCAAAACATCTGGGGTGCCAAGGTTCGCCATCACTGGTATAGTGTTTTGCTATGTTGATTTCACATACATTTTGTTTATATTTTTCCCCATATTTGCATGCAGATCAACCTGTCCAGCAATAGTGGCAAAGGTCGTTGTTAGAAATTAATAAACTAACTGAACAGTTGCAACAACAGTTTTTTTAGGAAAATATTAAATCAGATGATTAAAAGGTAACCATTCTGCACGCCCCATGGAAATGTTATAGCTTGTTCCAACACTTATCACAGTCCTTATCACAGCTTGTTGTTCCAAAACATGTGGCTAAAAATATAAAACTGGTACATGAAAAAGAAGAACATACCCTACATTTATAAACCGCAACGTAATCAGAGTATAATATTTACTAGAAGGGTGTTCTATTAAAGTGGACCTTGCAGTATAATATAAGGCCTGCTTGCATTATCAGGACCTTGTCCCCCTGTATAAGTCACTTTACCCCCATCTTCAGCACACAAAGGTGATATCTTACTTATTCTGGTTAGATCCTGGGGAGTACAAAGCCATAATCTTGTGAGGAGACACTCTTGAAATGCACCAGAATATTTTCTCATGAGGTTCTGCCTGCTCTGCATTTTCTAGGAATCTTCCACAAAGGGCAAACACCAACAGAACCTATGGATAAGTAAAGTATAAATATAACTTTTAATAGCAGTGGCGGCTGGTAGTAATTTTCTTGGGGGTGGCGGAAAACAGTTTGGTTGGGTCTGGTGCACTTACCCCATCTATGGTGGACAACGCTTCTTCCAGGATTCACCGATGGCTTCCCTTGCTCGGTGGCAAAGGCTTTCCCTTCCCCTGCTCTCCACAGGCATTCTGGTGACTTATGTTTCCTCCCTTCTCCTCAGTGAACAATTGGGACTCTTCTCTTTTCAGCCAATCTGTAAACTGGTCTCAGACCTGCTTCTGATTGGCCGGCTTGAGGATCAGTGTTTCAATAGCCAATATTCATTCACTGTTGCAACGCCAGGATGGGCTCCTGGAACAATGCTCTGCACCACAAGCACACCCTATTTTGAAGCCTATTAGATCCTCTGGGGGTGGTGGCTGTGGATATAGGGGGCGGTGCTCTGGCACCCTTAATGGATAGGCTGCCACTGCTTAATTGGTATGTTTTGTAAATACTAATAGACTTGTGCACAACGGAAAATTTCATTTATTTCCGTTTATATTCCTTTGTAAAATACATAATTTCTTTCTGTTATATTCGTTATGTTATGTTAATTTCTTTTCGGATAATTCATTATTTTTGTAGAATATCGATATTTATCATAACAAATTAATTTGTTTTCGGATAATTAACGATTCATAGTTTGGAAAGTTGTTTGTTTATTGAATCCATTAACAAACATAATGGGCCAGATCCACAAAGAACTAACGGCGGCGTATCAATTGATATGCCGCGTAAGTTCTACGATGCACCGTCGTATCTTTGTTTTGTATTCACAAAACAAGATACACCGGAATTTTGCTAAGATAAGACAGACGCAAGTCTCTTATGCCTTCTTATGTTAGTTGCATATTTACGCTGGCCACTAGGTGGCGCTTCCGTCGATTTTTGCGTCTAATATGTAAATGAGCTAGATACGCCGATCCACAAACGTACTTGCACCCGTCGCATCAATATATGCTTTTTACGTAAGGCGTACGACCAGCGTAAAGTTACCCCTGCTATATGAGGGGCAGCCAATGTTAAGTATGGATGTCGGAACAGCCGTCAAATTTTACGTCGGTTGCGTAATTCCTACGCGAATAGGGATGTGCGTAAGTTACGTTCACGTCGTAGGCAGTGTTCGCCGTATCTTAGGCATTCTATCCGACGCAAGCGCACTAGGATATGTCCACGGACAGCGCACGCGCTGTTCGTTCATCCATGCATCTACATGGGGTCACGCTTAGTTGAAATACAACACGCCCCCTACCTGCCTACTTTTAATTGCGCGGGCTTACGCCAGCCGATTTACGTTACGAGCCTCTCAAAGTTATGTCGGCGTAGCACATATCAGATGCGCTACGCCCGCTTAAAGATACCCGCGTTTTTGTGGATCTGGCCCAAGGTTTGCTTAAAGTGGTTGTAAAGGTTTGTTTTTTAGTTTCTAAATAGGTTACTTTAAGCTAGTGCATTGCTGGTTCACTTACCTTTTCATTCTAAATGTTTTTTTCTTTGTTTTCTTTGTCTGAATTTCTCACTTCCTGTTCTTCCTCAGTAAGGTGTTTAGTAAGCTATTCTAAATGACTTTCCACTACTCAGATGATGGTGGAAAGCTTACTGAGGAGAAACGGGAAGTGAGAAATTCAAACAAAGAAAAAACATTCAGAAGGGAAATCGAAGGAAAAGGTAAGTGAACCAACAATGCACTAGCTTAAAGGAACCAATTTAGAAAATAAAAGATGAAACTTTACAACCCCTTTAACTACATGTTTTGTGGGTGACAGGGACCAGCCCCCAGGGCCGGTGCTACCAATTAGGCAACTGCCTAGGGGCGCCCGACCACTGGTTTCCCTCCGTGTCTGCAGGCTGCAGCATGTAACTAACTCAGTCAGCTGCTCCGTCCAACTGGTAGTGTAACTAGAGGCACAATCACAAAGAAAATTCTAGGAGAAACAGCCAGGGCTCCCAGTAGCAAGACCTTTTAAAGTGTAAGTTCACCTTTAAAGAAAATATGTAAGGTGAACTTACACTGGACCCTCTCCCCATCCCCCCCAGTCCCACTGACCTTGAGTCTCGCAGTCTCTAGCTGTGACACATCGTGTAGCCCCTTTACTGGTCCAAGCATTTGAAATACCCGTGGCTTTCTCCCTGCTCCTCCCCCACTGACAGGACGGGCTGCATGAGTTCTGATTGATCAGCGATGTCAATGCGACAGCGCCGACCAATTAGAATGCCTTCTATACGTACCTTTACAAGGTACAGTTAGGAGATTAAGCTGCAGGGATTTCATATCCCTGGACCGTTAAAGCAGATATATGAAGTGTCACAACGGGAGATCATGGCACTCATGGTCAGCAGGACTGGGGCGATGGGGAAAGGGTCCAGTGTAAGTTCACCTTACATGTAAAAAAAAAAAAAAGGTGAACTTACCCTTTAATGAATAGAATCATAAAGATATGCAAAATTCATATTTTTGGAGGATGTCCCGCGAGATAGGAGGAGAGAGTGTCAAGATTACAACATTGATTTTTTTTTAAGTCTGATTAATTAGCAGACTAGGTACACTGCAACCAGGCGCGGACTGACAACTCATGGGGCCCTCAGGCAATAGGAGATTATGGGACCCAGGCAATAGGAGATTAGTGTTGCTCACGAATATTCGTATTGCGAATATTCGGCTCGAATATGGCAAATTACGATAAAATATCACAAATATTCTGAGCCAGAGTGCTCCATTCCGCATTTCTCGAAATTTCGCAATTATTTTGTATTATAAAATATCACAAATATTCTGAGCCAATCAGAGTGCTCCATTCCGCATTTGCCGAATATTCGCAATTATTTTGTATTGTAATATATCACGAATATTCTGAGCCAATCAGAGTGCTCCTTCCGCATTTGCCGAATATTCGCAATTATTTTGTATTGTAATATATCATGAATATTCTGAGCCAATCAGAGTGCTCCATTCCGCATTTCTCGAAATTTCGCAATTATTTTGTATTATAAAATATCACAAATATTCTGAGCCAATCAGAGTGCTCCTTCCGCATTTCTCGAAATTTCGCAATTATTTTGTATTCTAAAATATCACGAATATTCTGAGCCAATCAGAGTGCTCCTTCCGCATTTCTCGAAATTTCGCATTCGCATTTGCAATAGCGAAATTTCGCAATCATTTCATTTCCAAAAAATATCGCGAATATTCGCATTTAACGAATATATCTCGAATATTCGACTATATATTCGAGATACATCGCGAAATCGAATATGGCATATTCTGCTCAACACTATAGGAGATTATGGGGCACCCAGGTAATAGGAGATTATGGGGCCACACAGTACTTTATACATACACATACAATATACATACACAGTATACACACACAGACACACAATATACACACACAGTACACACACACAGAATACACATACAGACACATTGTACACACACATAGTATATACACACACACTGAGAAGGTACTTGAGAGGTGGGGCAGCTATAATCTTGGGATTTTTAGACCAAAAGGATGTTGGTAAGGGACATTTCAGGGACAGATGTAAAAAACAACACAGATTTTAACATACTGTCCCTGGTTTTACACTGAGGCTTGCAACCCTGATGGGGCCTCCTAGTGGCATGGGGCCCTCGGGCAGTATCCGAGTACCCGAATGGTCATTCCGCCCCTGACTTTAACATTTAACAAGGATTACAATAAACATTTATTTCTATAAAAGTGTTGTTGCATTGTATTAAAACATAATGAGTATGATTCTCATCTTATTAATACTTATTTTTATTTCTAGAGATGCAGTTTTTTGTTTTGTTTTATCTCTTCTTTTATGCTGCTTGGTACTATATAGTACTCAATATTCAATATTATAACAATATGTGGATTCATGGATATTAATGGGTTAACTCTACAACTAAGTGAACTGTCAGGTTTGAGTATATGGGTTGCTGTGATACATTGATGTAGGTTTCCAGGTAAAGTAGGTATTTTAAGATCGCTGCCACCTGTTCTTATTTTTTTTTTCACAATTGGCTTGAAAAAGAGCGTGATCTAAAAAAACTGTTAGATTGCCTTATTTTAATATGTAAATGTGTGCACTGCAGCGCCTTAAAAAAGCAATCATACCCCTTGACATTTTCCACATTTTGTCAAAACGTAAATGTATTTTATTGGGATTTTATGTGATAGACCAACACATAATTGTGAAAGGAAAATAATAAATTGTTTTCACTTTTTTTACAAATAAATATGTGAAAGGTGTGGCAAGCATTAGTATTAAGCTCCTCGAGTCAATACTTTGTAAAAACCGCCTTTCGTTGCAATTACAGCTGCAAGTCTTTTTGGGGATGTCTCTACCAGCTTTGCACATCTAGGGAGTGCCATTTTTGCCCATTCTTTGCAAAATAGCTCAAGCTCTGTTAGAGATTGGATGGAGAGCGTCTGTAAACAGAAATTTCATAAAGCTCTGCCCCAGATTCTCTATTGGATTTGGGTCTGGACTTTAACTGGACCATTCTAACACATGAATATGCTTAGATCGAAATCATCCTATTGTAGCTCTGGCTGTATGTTTAGGGACATTGTCCTGCTGGAAGGTGAACCTCCGCCCCAGTCTCAAGTCTTTTGCAGACTCTAAGGCCGCGTACACACGTTCAGTCTATCCGATGAGAACGGTCCGAAGGGCCGTTTTCAACGGTTAACCGATAAAGCTGACTGATGGTCTGATGTGCCTACACACCATCGGTTAAAAAAACGATCGTATCAGAACGCAGTGACGTAAAACACAACGACATGCTGAAAAAAATGAAAAGTCAATGCTTCCAAGCATGCGTCGACTTGATTCTGAGCATGCGCGGCTTTTTAACCAATGCTTTTGCATACTAACGATCGGTTTTGTCCTATCGGTTAGACGTCCATCGGTTAAATTTTAAAAGCAAGTTGTCTTCTTTTTTTTTTTTGACCGAAGGATAACTGACCGATGGGGTTTCAGTCCGTTTTCATTGGTTTTGACTGATCGCGTGTACGCGGCCTAACAGGTTTTCTTTAAGAATTACTCTGTATTTGGCTCCATCCATCTTCCCATCAACTTTGACCAGCTTCCCTGCTGAAGAAAAGCATCCCACAGCATGATGCTGCCACCACCATATATCACCGTGGGGATGGTGTGTTCAGGGTAATGTGCAGTGTTAGTTTTCCACCACAGATTGCATTTTTTTTTTAAGACATTAATGACTGTGTGTTGAGTTATTTTGAAGGGACAGCAAAATTACACTGTTATACAAGCTGTACTCTCACCACTCACTACATTGTAGCAAAGTGTAATTTGTTCAGTGTTGTCACATGAAAAGATAAAATAAAATATTTACAAAAATGTGAGGGGTGTACTCACTTTTGTGAGATTCTATATATATATATATATATATATATACTGTGTATATGTATATATATATATATATATATATATATATATATATACATATACATATATATACATATATATATATATACTCTCTGTTGAAAAAAGTCATTTGTTTACGTGTACGTGTGGAGGTATTTGGATGTGTGTCCATCCTCTTCCCATCCTCCTATCCTCCCCCCTCCTCCTTCACCCCTCCCTCCCCTTTTTTCCCCCTTCGTCCCTCCCCCTGCTTACCCGTTCCTTTTCCTCCCCCTCTCCTATTTCTCCCTCTTTTATTTTTCTTCTTGGACACAGAGATCAAAAGTAACTAGGCCCATTAGAAGCATCCTGACTAGACAAGGACTGTATACTTGAGTTTATTTGGTGTTCCAAACTGGAGTGTGGTTGATGAGGCTCCATAATGCTCCAGAGCCCACCCAGGGAGTGATGGTGCAGGTATTTCCTTCTGCTTGAGGTGGGTCCCACATGGTGAACACAATAGTATAATAAGGATTGATGTATATAAGTATTATATTATATGTTATTGTCGCAATAAGCGTATATTGATTGGTTTGCACAAAAGTTATAGCGGCTACAAAACAGGATAGATTTATAGCATTTTTTATATTTTTTTTAGTAGTAATGGCGGCGATCAGTGCTTTTTATTGTGACTGCGATATTGCGGCGGACACATCGGACACTTTTGACACATTTTTGAGACCATTCACATTTATACAGCTATAAAAATGCATTGATTACTGTATAAATATGACTGGCAGGGAAGGGGTTAACATTAGGGGGTGATCAAGGGGTTAATGTGTTCCCTAGGGAGTGATTCTAACTGTGGGGGGAGGGGACTGACTGGGGGAGGTGACCGATCTGTGTTCCTATGTACAAGGGACACACCATCGGTCTCCTCTCCCTGACAGGACATGGATCTGTGTGTTTACACACACAGATCCACGGTCCTGCTCAGTTATTGGGCAATCGCGGGTGCCTGCCGGCTATCGCAGCTGCCGGGCACGTGCATTGGATCCCCAGTGACTTTGGAAGGCGCAAAGTCATATGATATCCGCCCATAACAACAGGCTCATCCTCCCGTCGTTATTTGACGGAAGAGAAGTGGTTAATGTGTACATAATATTTATTAGGTGCATCGGCGGTAAAGCCAATTTTGCGGCGCTATTCAGCCGCTAACGGGGGTGGTTTTACCCCCTGCTAGTGGCCAAGAAAGGGTTATAAACCGCCGCAAAGCGCCTCTTCAGAGGCATATTGCCAGTGGTATAGCTGCGGTGTCCCATTGACTTCAATGGGCGGGAGCGGTGGAGGAGCGGTATACACACACAGCTCCTTCACCACTAGAAAGATGTGTCTAGCAGGACTTTTTTTTACCATCCTGCTAGCGCTCTGCTCCAGTGTGAAAGCCCTCAGGAGATACTGCAGCGGCTGTTTAGGGTCGGTCTGCAGGCGCTATTTTTAGCGCAATAGCGCCTGCAAGCCGTTCCAGTGTGAAAGGGGTCTTACACAGATCTTACAGAAATACCCTATTAGATTCCTTTAGAAGAGTGCGCATGCGCGGGAGCCCCGAGATGGACGTTTGAGCCAGGAGCTCCGCAGCATCCCAGACCCTCGATCCTCCTAGCAGGCACCACAGCGCAGACCGGGACCCGATTCCCAGACACCCCGATTGAGGACATCCCAGGGACTTCAGGCGGATGTCTCTCCCGGCTGTCCGACGTGATCTAGGGCCGGAATTTGACAAATCCGGTGGGGACGGCGAATCCAAGATGGCCGCGGCGCAGGCCTCCTCACACGCACACGCGGCAGCTGGAGGGAAGACGGAGCTCAGGCAAGTGATAGCCCCTGCTATCCTCACTTACTCTCAGGCCACTCAGGGCAAACAGCCCCTAATACAACTCCCCTCACCAGCTTCCACTGAATCCCTATTGGGACGCACAATGGAGGAATATGCTCTGTCTCCAGCGGGGCCTGACTTTCCAATTCACCTCACAACTCCCTCACCATCCCAGCAGGGAGAGGACCAATACTCCCCCCAGAGTGATCTCTTTGTGAAACTGTCTACCCTGCTGGAGAGGGGTTTAGCTAACACGGCAGCCCAGATCACTAGAGACATGAAATCTGATTTTGCAAACCTAGGTTCTAGAATGGAGGCTATAGAGAGCAAATTGGATATCACAGTGTCTTGTACCAACCAAAACGCAGCTCATATCCAGACCCTGCAAGAACAACTAGACATAGCTTTGTGTAAAATTGACGAACTTGAAAACAGAACAAGGAGATATAATTTTAGGGTCAGGGGTCTCCCGGAGACTATTACTGATGTTGCGGAAGCAGTGCAAGACCTGATTAAAGGCCTTATTCCCTCTATTAAGCCCTATCGTTTGGAATTAGACAGAGCTCACAGGACATTAGGTCCGCCCAGGAAAGATGGTCTCCCGAGGGACATTGTAGTTAAGCCACACTTCTATGCTACCAAAGAAGAGGTCATGAAACAGGCCAGGATTCAACAACATTTATCTTGTCGGGGTCATCAGATCCAAATTTTTGCAGACCTTTCGCCTACAACCATCCAAAGGAGAAGAGCTCTCAAACCCATCCTTAATGTTCTCTCTAAGCGGGAAATTAAATAATCGATGGAACTTTCCCTTTGCTGTCAAATTCTCTTACCAGGGCAAGTCCTATGTTTTCTCCAGCCTGTCTGAGGGGGAGAAATTGCTGCTTCGTCTCAAGCTCATTTCCCAGGAAGCTCCTATGGACACCTCAGCAATCTCAACAACTTCTGCTAAGCACCCAACGCCTACCAGTCCAATCTCCCCGATGTGGAATGTTGGCAAGTCTAAGAAATCCAAAGACGGTGGAGTCCCGTAAGAAAAATGAAAAGGGGGGGGATAATACCTCTTTTTATTTTGGTTTTGTACCTGGGACATTCCTCTTAATCGGCCTATTGGCCGTTGAGGCCCCGCCATGGGGGTCGTAAATAGCTCATATTGAATTTCTCTCCGTAGGGCTTGCTTCTATTCCCTCCTGGGATAGGAATTTCCCTTGTTTTCGTTTTTTTTTTAACTTCTATATGCCCAAGGTTTAGTTTTAACACTCCTTTTACCGGGCAAGGTTCAAAGTTTTATATGCTGGTGACCCTAAAGATCCTAGAAATGGTTAATAGGTTCTACAGCTGCAGGTTTGGGGCTTGGAGATCCTCCCAAACGGGTGACTCCTCCCAGGTCTCAAAATCCTCTTGAGTAGGTTTTTCTTATTTTTGTTTTTGGTTATAGTTTTTTTTTTTTTTTTTTACTATTTCACTCCACAGTTGAAGGTCCCGATAGACTAAGATACATGTTTTGTGCCTAATATTTAATGGTCTATTCTTATAGTTTAATTGGGTCTGGGATGACTCACATGCACCTCCCCCATCCTTCAAAGGCGAGTTCCGCTTCTGCGGGATGGGTAGTCGGGCCTCTTTGAGGGGTTGGCGACTTTTAATGTTCAAGTCTCTGGTTGATTTTTTCACAGCCGAGGACTTTGAATGTACTCTGGAATGTATGTTACGCATTATGTTTTTTTTCTTCTTTTTTTTTTTATATTTGTTTTTCCTCTTTGCTTCTTTTCCTTCTCCTCTTTATCTCTCTCTCCTTACCGAGTCAGCTGGGGATCCCTCCTTTCCATGGAATTCTGGACCTGGTTCCTATCCTACCGTTCTCCGCACATGACCCCAGTTTCAAGAAGACATCAAAGGGTAAGTCCTGCATTCCATAACGACACATCTCACTATCACATAGATGGCTGACCCAACTTGTATAAATAGGGAACTTAGGGTGGCTACCCATAATGTGCAGGGCCTGAATTCCCCCAGGAAACGGAGGTTAGCCTTTGATCACTACCGATCGTCCAAATTTGATGTAGTAATGCTCCAGGAAACTCATTTTCCGGCTCGGTATAGGCCGAAGTTTATACACTCACACTATCCCACTTTTTTTTTGGCGAATGCAGAAAATAAGACACGGGGAGTAGCACTTTTTCTTTCTAAAAATTGTCCATTTAGTCATATTTCCACGCACAGGGACCCGGAGGGCAGATATATACTGGTTAAGGGCTCAATTGAGGGTGTCATTTACTCCTTTATTTCTTACTACGCACCTAACAAAGGTCAGGCCACTTTCTTTCAGGACCTTCTTAAGGCTCTGCTACCTATCAGAGGGCAAGACTATTTTTGGGGGCGACTCGAATGTTGCCTTCGACCAAAGACTGAATAGGTCTAAACCGCTTAAATCTCAGTTATTGCGCCCCACTAGAGCTAGTTTGAATATTGCACGTACCCTTCATAAACAGGGACTAATAGACATTTGGAGGGAGTTGAACCCAAATAAGAAAGACTTCACCCATTACTCCACCCCTCATAAAATCTATGCTAGAATCGACCACATTCTGATTCCCCCTAATCTTATCCCTTGCACGACTAAGGCCACTATTACCGACATCCCATGGTCGGACCACTCTATTGTCTGCTTATCAGTATTGAATGCTCTCTCTAAACCTTCGGGCTCTTACTGGCGTTTAAATGAGTCCTTGCTGAGTGACCCTGTAGTGCTCAAGGAGATAGAAAATTCCCTAAAGGAATACTTTTCCTTTAACAACGTAGGGGAAGTCTCCCCTGAAGTCCTCTGGGCAGCCCATAAAGTGGCCATTAGAGGAAAAATAATTAGTTTAGCTTCACGCTTTAAAAAAGAAAGGCTTATAGATATTAGAAAGCTCGAAGACAAATTCGCAGTTGTTAAATCCCAACATAAGAAATCACCCACCAAAGAACTGGCCGCTCAGGTAGACACCATCAGGTTAGAGCTCAATTTATTACTAACTGTTAAAGCGGAAAAAGCCATACGCTGGAGTGGGGCTAAATACTACCATCAGAAGGATAAAATAGGGTCTATGTTAGCTTCTAAATTAAACCCACAAGTTCGAACCCTCTCCTTCCCTAAGATTAGAGGTAGGGACCAAAATCTCACGGCTAACCCCAACAAAGTTCTTCAAACTTTTAGGGACTTTTATTCCAATCTTTACAGTTCATCTCAGGTGGTTGGGGACCAGGGAATTTCGAACTTCCTTCATGGGCTTCCTATCCCAGAGCTTTCTTCGACTCAGAGATATTTTAGAAGCTAATTTCTCGGTTGAAGAAATTGTGGGGGTCATTAAGAATTTGAAAACGGGTTCAGCCCCTGGCCCAGATGAATTGTCGGCACCATATTATAAAGATGTTTTGGACACTCTTGCACCCTATATGGCTAGTTTCTTTAATATTAAGACTAAGGGTTCTCCTCTAGATCCCCATCTCAATACTGCTTTTATAACCGTCATCCCGAAACCTAATAAAAACCCAGAGGAAGTGGAAAACTACAGGCCTATTTCACTCATCAATAATGACCTGAAAATCCTAACTAAAATTTTGGCCAACAGTCTCTCCTCCTTCATAAGTAGGTACATTCATAAAGATCAGGTGGGTTTCATCCCAGGAAGACAAGGACCAGATCAAATAAGGAGGGGGGTAGATGTAGTCTCTATTCTGCAATCAAATTGGGAGGGGGGCCCCAAACAGAGAGGTATGCTATTATCCCTAGATCTTCACAAAGCTTTCGACTCTATTGAGTGGCCCTATTTATTTCTTTTATTGGAACGTTGGGGGTTCGGTCATAAATTCCTAGGTATACTTAAATCCCTATATTCTACACCAAAAGCACTGATACGCCTTTTGGGACATTATTCCACTCCTTTCAATATAGCAAGAGGGACTAGACAGGGGTGCCCCCTTTCACCCTTAGTCTTCGCCATTGCCATCGAAACATTGGCGATTGCCATCCGCTCCAATCCTAATGTGTTGGGTCTCCTGTGGTACTCAAACACATAAATGTGGTTTGTTTGCGGATGACATGTTACTATTTATTACTTCCCCAGTCACCTCCCTTCCGTATTTATGTAACATTTTAAGGGATTTCTCCGGGGCCTCGGGCCTCCAGGTTAACTACAAGAAATCTTTTGCTCTAAACGTTTCTCTGTTGCCGGGCACGGTCGAGGCTTTGAGGACCTCCTTTGAATTTAAATGGAAGGATGATTTCTTAGAATATCTGGGTATTAACCTTCCCCCCAAAATTGAATTATTATATTCAGTTAATTTTCCGTCCACATACAAGAAACTTGAACTAGACCTAAAATCCTGGGCTAATAGTGGTCTATCTTGGTTGGGTAAGATTCACTCTATAAAGATGACCCTTCTTCCCTGTTTATTATACCTCTTTAGGGCCATCCCAATCTCAGTAAGAAAAGATCACCTCCAAACTCTGCAGAGGAAAATTATTCAATTTGTCTGGGGTGGTTCCGGTCATAGATTACCCCGTAGTACCCTTCTTAGACCTAAGAAATATGGGGGTTTGGGCCTTCCAAATCTAATCTGGTATTACCAAGCAGCGCGGCTCGCTCAACTTTCGACGATTTACTCGAGATTTGAGAAGCCGGATTGGATTTGGATAGAAAGACAAGCCGCGCCGTCGTACACGCTAGACTTTTTATTATGGGTTCCTCCTAAAGACAGACCAGCTGTTCTATCCCCGGTCTTATCTCACTCCCTTGCAATTTGGGACAGGCTGAGATCTGTTCCTACACTAACCTCGGGCTGTAGGCCGCTCTCTCACATATTTAACAATCCGGATTTTCTTCCGGGTTTGGATATTAGCTCCTTTAAGTGGTGGTTGGACAAAGGTCTTTACCGAATAGGTCATTTTTTTTCCACTTCGGGACCTTTGACTCTTATTCATTGTAAGAGGCAACTTGGGCTCCCGAACTCGGAAATCTTTAGATTTGGGCAGATACAACATTTCCTCCATAGAATTTGGAAGGAAAAACCACTGCCACCGCACTTCACGGGGTATGAAACATGGTGTGGAAGTGCAGAGGAGCAGAGGGGTGGTATCTCCATTATTTACCAATGTTTAGCTTTCCAAGATAGTAAGACTCCCTACATGTCAGCTTGGGAAAGGGACCTGAAGCTGGATTGGGATTTAGACACATGGTCTCTGAATTTTTCGAGGGCTTATAAAGGCATCCTGAACGTGGCTCTAGTAGAGGCCAATTTAAAAGTTATATCTAGATGGTATCTCACCCCTGCCAAATTATCGTTAATGTACCCATCCTCGGAGGCTGTTTGCTTCAGAGGATGTGGTCTTTTTGGATCCATGGTCCACATATGGTGGGAATGCCCTAGAATTCGAAGTTTTTGGTCTAAAATATTCAATCTTATTTATAAAGTTACAGGATTGCAAATTTCTAAGTCCCCGGAAGTTGCTCTCCTAAACACTCTTGATCCCAAGACCCCAAAATTTTCTCGGAGCCTGATCCATTTTATTCTGCTGGGGGCTAAATCTACTTTGGCCAGGGCCTGGAAACAGCCCAAGGTTTCTTTTTTGGCCACCAAGCGCAAAATCTCATGGATTATGGCCCAGGAAAAACTGGCTAGTATTTTGCTTGATTCCAAAGACAAGTTCGAGAATACTTGGGATCCATGGGCCCGTCATGTAGGCATTTCTTTAAAGCCAGGAATTCCCGCATAGCTTGGTTAGGTCAACCGTAGGTTTTGATCACGCTAGTTCTAGGAGACCATTCTGGTGGGAGTGAATCCGTGAGCTGACTCGGTACTTTTCGGTTCTGTTCTTCTCTTTCTCTTTTTTTAAATTCTTTTCATTTACTTCTATTTTGTCTATTTCTATGGTTTGTGATTATTGACAGAATATTCCTCCAGTATTTTTATTTTTTTATTTTTTATTGTCTTTGTTTTGTTTTTGCTGATCAAGACATAAGTATTATCTTTCTTACTGTACTTTAGAATATACTACAGCCTTCAGTACTTTAAAAATTGTCTCTTACAAATTTACTATACTGGGAATTTTACAAGCTTTGAACATATTTGGGAACTTCAAGACACTTCGGATTATACCTGAATGTTATTGGTCCTGATGCAATTTTCTATTCTTAATACCAGCCAGTTCCGGCACAGTGTGTACCCATTTGGGGTGCCGGTTCAGGCTGATAATACGCCGGTCATTCTCTTTATTTCATAATTAAGTTCCTAATTGGTTAACCTTTTTTTTTTCTTTTTTTTTCCCGTGATATTTTCTTATCCAGCTAAATCTTCCTGTTTGATCTTAACAAGTTGAACTAAAAATATGTTTATATATGGTAACCGCATTATTTTTTGACTCCAGGTCTCTGGAATTTTTTTTTTTTTTCTGTTCTCTTTTTTAAGAACGCAGAGACATTGATATGAATAGTGTGGTATGTTCTGTTTTTTTTTTTTGTCTATCTTTAAGAAGATGTCATTATGTTCATTATTGTAATAAGATGCAAGATCAATACTACACTCTAAAAAATAATGCCTTGACTCAACAAAAAAAATTAACGCAACCGTTTGCATCAAGCTTTTTAAGTTATGACAATGTCAGGTAAAATCAAGTGGAAGCAACAACCTACATTGTGTTGAGGTAATTAGATTTTCTGCTAGATATAAATGCATTTTTATTTACCACCTACTTAATTACTGGCATTATAAACACATATTTTTAAGTTGAGTACTCAACAATATTAAGTTGCTCCAATTTGTTTTTCCAGTTTCTACAATAATTTTTTAAGTCACATGTACTTAATTGCTACAATTATGAGCACACTTTCTTTAGCTTAATAAACAGCTAATATCAAGTTGGTCCAAAGTTATTTTCTGTATTAGTGTTTAGCTTTGTTTTTATACTATAACTTTCAAAAATAAATTCATTCAACAACACAATTGTTAAACAATTAACTTTATTTTTTATTTTAACATAAATATTAAAGTTAACATAAATAGAAAAATGTTTCAAACATAAATATGTGTACCATGTATCAGGCCTAATATCTCTAAAACCACAGTGCCAAATATAAACTTAGGACTGTCTCACACCAGAAATTGCAGAATTGCGCTGTATGTTCACGTGCAGTTCTGTGTAGTGCGATATCAGCCCATTCATTTTGGATGGGCTGAAATTGCACTGCACTTTAAGTAGTGTATCTGCAATTGGAAACTCATTGCAAACGGATCAAATTATACTTCTGTACCATGAGATCCAGTGCGAGCAAACACACTGCATTTGGGGTGTCATTAGCTTCATATTGACACCCACTGCAGAACACAGCTGCAGTGCATTCTGAGCATGGTGTGGCAAATGCAAATGGAATGTGGGTTTTCTGCAATGCATTCTGGTGTGAACTGGCCTCAAAAGTAATTTTTTTTTTTATCTTTTATTTTGTTGTATCATTATACAAACAATAAAATAATATTATCAACATAAATTTCCATAAAAAGGCAACAAGACAAGTCATAATAAGCAATGTTTGGGTTTTACAAAGCAGAATGGAAAAATAATACCATTATACATATCAAAGGGAAATGTACGGAGCCCAACATCATATACATACATGCAAGGCTACGTTGTCACTGAGGCACTTTGCATGCGCTACAGCGCTAAAAATAGCACCTGCAAAGCGCCCTGATAGAGCCTCTCCTTTCACTCCAGTGTGAAAGCCTAAGGCGCTATGCTGGCAGTTTTAACCTTTTTTCGCCTGCTAGTGGTTGTTAAAAGCACCCCGCTAGCAGCCGAATAGCACCACCAAAACTACGGCAAAAAATAAAAATATCGGCGCTTTACTGCCGACACCGCCTCAGTGTGCAAGCAGCCTTGGGGCAAGTATGAAGAGAGAAGAGGGAGCTGATAAGGGGGAAGAGCATCAAACAAAAAAACAAAAAACAAATAGGAATACCACAATAGTGGCCATAGGTTGGAGGGGAGAGAGGAAAACAGTCCCTCCGACTCCAAGGAAAGGCAACAATAAACAATCAGATTATGGGGTTTATTTACTAAAGGCAAATCAATTTTGCACGTCAAGTGCAATTGCTCTAGAACTGAGGGAAAGTTCTGAAATGAGGTTAAGCTCTGCTTATTATCCAATCATGTGCAAGTGAAAAAACATATTTGTGCTTGTACTGTACATGATTGGATGATAAAATAAGCAGAGATCCCCTTGTTTCTGAGCTTCCCCTCAGATCTACAGTGACTGCACTTCTAAGTGCATATGTGCAAAAAAAAATTTTTTACTGAAAAAAAACTATTGCCAATACAAAATGCCATCAGAGAACAATGACAATGTTGTGGAATGCATAGGTTCTTCAGAAAATACTATTCTTCAGACTCATTACTTTAGAACAGGCTTTTAGTCCATCAAGTTCAAGAAACAGTTTCTGAAAAACTTCAAACGTGTATTTAAGTTCCTTGGGAAAGCAAAGATTCAGAGCATATATTATGCCCATCAGCATAGCACAGCATCTTGGGATGTTACATCTCTCCAGGATTTTGGTTCCCTCGGTCAGAATGGTGCCTGTCCTGTAGTCATATCCTGAGGTGGGCTGGTTACCAATGATAGCAATTTTCATAATTTGCACGTCTAGTTCTGCTTCCAACGTTTCCAAGTCCTTGTAAAAACAATTAAAACAAAGGTTAGCTTGTTAAAGATAATAAATTGGATAATAACTGCTGACTTTTTAGACTGTCACTCTAAATCACAAGTCATTCGAAATGAAACACTGATTTTGTGTTAGTAAAAGTTTGGTGAGAGACGATTTTCAGTCTTTGTGCTTTTCAGTCTGTTACAGCGTGACGAATGTGCTATCTCCATTACAAACGGTAGTTTTACCAGAACGAGTGCTCCCATCTCATAACTTGCTTCTGAGCACACGTGTTTTGTTCCCGTCATTAAAGCCTACACACGATCATTTTTCACAACGTGAAAAACAACAACGTGAAAAACGATGCAAAAATTTAGAGCATGTTCTACATCAGGGGGTCTCAAACTGGCGGCCCTTCAGATGTTGCAAAACTACAAGTCCCATGAGGCATTGCAAGGCTGACAGTTACAAGCATGACTCCCACAGGCATGATGGAACTTGTAGTTTAGCAACAGCTGGAGGGCCGCCAGTTTGAGACCCCTGTTCTACATGTTTAATGCCCAATGTTCACGTCGTAAAAAAATGCTCTAGAACAGTGATGGCGAACCTTGGCACCCCAGATGTTTTGGAACTACATTTCCCATGATGCTCATGCACTCAGCATTGTAATTGAGCATCATGGGAAATGTAGTTCCAAAACATCTGGGGTGCCAAGGTTAGCCATCACTGCTCTAGAGCCTACACAAGATGGTTTTTAACCACTTTACACCCGCCCGCTGTCAAATGACGGTGAGCGAGATACTCTATTGTTCTGACAGGACGTCATATGACGTCCTGTCATTTAAAGCCATATGGGGCGCGCACCCGTCACATTACTGGGAACACAATTGCGCGTTCCCAGCGGCCGCGATGGCCGCCGGGCACCCGCGATTGTCCAGTAACTGAGCAGGACCGTGGATCTGTGTGTGTAATGATGGGGTGTAAACACAGAGATCCACGTCCTGTCAGGGAGAGGAGACCGATGCTGTGTCCCTTGTACTGTACATAGGGACACAGATCGGTCACTACCCCAGTCACCCCCCTCCCCCTACAGTTAGAACACTCACTAGGCTACACATTTAACCCCTTTCCTGCCCCCTAGTGGTTAACCCCTTCCCTGCCAGTCACATTTATACAGTAATCAATGCATATTTATAGCACTAATCGCTCTATAAATGTGAATGGTCCCAAAAATGTGTCAAAAGTGTCCGATGTGTCCGCTATAATGTCACAGTCATGGAAAAAATTGCAGATCGCCACCATTCCTAGTAAAAAAAAATCATAATTATGTCCCCTATTTTGTAGGCAATATAAACAGTCACTTCCAGTGCTAAGGGGTCTTCTGAGCTGATATGTTTTGGGGGCACACCCCTTTACACCCCTAGCTAGGCTAAGGCAGGGGTTGTGCCCCTGAAATGCATCAGCACATGTCTACACACTGTTTTTTATAGCTCAATTGAGATTTGTGCTTTGTCAGTACCCACTTTTTTATGGATTTTTAGGAATTAAATTGTCATTGGTAAGGCACTAGGTGTGCGTGCCTTCCATGTTTGTCTTTTTCGTAACTAAAAAAAAATAATTTAATGTAATCAATAATTTTCAGCTTAAGTTCAATAATTGAATATTTGAATAGATACGGAGACTACAGAGTGGTTCTTATATACTGCATGTTTCATTTCTTTCTCAATATGTTTTGTTTACTTACGCTAAACTCTTTGAAAAGGTCTTCCTCCCTCTCTCCAAGGTACACGATAAGGCAGCGGATGGCTACTTCTCTGCGCGTTTCAATTGTATTGTGCTAATGAAGAAAAATGGTGTAAAAAGAATCAGGGCAAAGTCCCTTAAAGTAATTGCATAGAGTAGCCCCAATCCTCCCACTCTTCTGGGGTCCCCAGCTGGAGCTACCGGCTCCACCCCCTTCTGAATGCCCCCATAGTAAAACCACTAGCTATGGGGGCACTCATGTGGGCTTGCTCCCAATCTGGACTCTGCGCGTCTACTAAGACACAACTTGGCCCTGTCAACAGTCTCTTCTCACTGTGACTTTGACTGACAGCAGTGGCAGCCACTGGTCCCCGCTTCTGTCATGGAGCCAGTGAAGAGAGAGATAGAGAGAATCTATGCTGCTCTCAAGCAAAGTGCTGGATCAAAATTGGGCTAAGGTAAGTATTTGGGGGGCTGGAGAGGGGATATAATGCATACAAGGTTCTTTTGTACCTTAAAGCGGAGTTCCACCCAAAAATTGAACTTCTGCTTTTCGGAACCCTCCCCCCTCCAGTGTCACATTTGGCACCTTTCAGTGGGGTGCAGATACCTGTTCAATACAGCTCCCACTTCCAGGCATAGATAGCCGCATTATCTGCTGGAATCTACGCCATGTCCGGCACCTCCTCTACCCCCCGCTGTCTTCTGGGAGACACACGTCCCAGAAGATAGTAGTGACTATTCGGATGACACAGCGCAACTCGTGCATGCGCAGTAGGGAACCAGGAAGTGAAGCCGCAATGCTTCACTTCCCAATTCCCTTACCAAAGATGGCAGCGGCAGCACCCGAGAGCCGAGGGAGAGATCAGCTTCGGGTGCTGACATCGCAGGTGCCCTGGACAGGTAAGTGTCCTTATTTTAAAAGTCAGCAGCTGCAGTATTTGTAGCTGCTGACTTTAAAAAGAATAAAAAAAAAATGGTGGACCTTTAGTTTAATACAGACAATGCAGAAAAGTGAAAAAACCTTCTGCCTTTAAAGCACTTTAATCAATATAATCTGAATGGGTGAAAACCAATAACCTTCAAGTAGTAAAGACTATGAAAAAAGGTTTCCACTGCAAGGCAATATTAAAATGTGCTAGTATGTACTGAATACCAGCACATTATAAAAGACTTACCTAAAAACTAAGCCCTCGAGCGACGTGCTGTCAATGCTACAAATGCTTCCATCTTCACCCGGTCCTCTTTCCTGGTACACAAACCCCAGCCGTCTGACTGGCCAAGCCGCCATGATATCACTCCCACGCACGTTTAGGAGATATTCATTTTACCTATAGGTAGGCTCTTTATTATAAGCCTACTTGTAGGTAAAAATAAACAATGAGCATTTACTATTACTTTCATTACAGAGATAAATCTAAACAATTGTCATACCAGAAGAAGCATGTGTTTGATCTGCTTGATTCTCATTCCAGCCGCTCCTCCTCGTGATGATATTATGTTCGTCAGTTTTGGGGTGCAGCAGTCAAGTTTTGCCATAAAGGTGGACTTAAGGCTTGTGGCCATAATTCTCTTGAATTTTTCATTTATCTGTTGGATACAAAAGTAGAATAATTAAATGTTCGGGATCATTAGCTTTACACCACTAATTCATATCACAGCACAAGAGCTAAGGAGAAACAGCCCTTAAAGTGTTACAGAACTCTTTTTTATTATTATTATTAAAATAACAATCATGTCATATCTACCTGCTCTGTGCAGAGGTATTGCTCAGCATGGCCCTGGTCCTCCTCTTCTGGGGTCCCCACAGCGATCTTGGCTCTGTCTCCTTTTCTGCAGGACTACCATAGCCAGCCTCTGGAGATGGGTGAGGTAGTCCCTGCATAACAGCAGTTTTGTTACAAAAGAAACACTGGAGAAACCAAGAAGAGATCTGTGGAAAAATAATTGGCAGTTATTTTATGCATTACCCAGATATATCCCTGTCCAAAATACAATTGAATTTGGTCACTAGCAATTTGGGGTTGATTTACTAAAAGCAAATCCACTCTGAAAGTGCAGTCACTGTTGATCTGAGGGGAAGCTCTGAAATGAGAGGAAGCTCTGCTGATTTTATCATCCAATCATGTGCAAGCTAAAATGCTGTTTTTTTCCTTGCTTGTCCCCCTCAGATCTACAGCGACTGCACTTCCAAGTGCACCTTTATTGCAAAGTGGATTTGCCTTTATAGTAAATCAACCCCCTTTGTTTAAATTTGAAAACATGATTATCTGTGTGAATAACAGCAAATTTTAAACAAACCATGAAGTCTTGAATGTAGTTTGCCATAGAAGCCAAAATCTATAATAATACACTGACTCCCCTGGCACAATTTTTGTTTTCAAGCTTAGCAGATTTCACAAATGCCACACTATCAATCCTATCCACTGACATGAGGCAATGATGTCCACAAGGCTAAATACAACCAGCACTATATTAGGATAAAGTTTGTTAATTGGTGTGGCCTTTTAACCCCTAGATCTCTAGCTATAGGCTAGTAAGGGATTACATATATTAATAGTTCCAAATTTCATTGTAAAGCAAATTATTCTTACCTTTAAAAAATGTCTTTTATATCTCTTTGCAGCAGCAGGTCTTGCTTCCAACATGTCTCTACTTTCTCTGTGTTAAGTTGGTGGGGGAGGAGACTTGCAATAACTCAGGATAGAACAAAATTGAGTTACCAAGTCCATTTTATTAAGTTATCACAACTTAAATTTCCTTGTACATCAATGAATGCAGAAATGGGACTGTACACGACACACACAATTAAGTTGCTGTAATTTTCAACATTTTTACATGAACACAACTTATTAAAATAGGTTTTCAACATAAAAAGTTTATTTAAAACAATACATTAGAATTTTTATCTTGGAAATATGCATTTAATTAAGTGGTGGTAACAGGTCTCTCGAATTACTTTTTAGAGTGTATGTCTTCTATGCCACTTTTTCCTTTTTATGTCTTATTGTATTTTTACATCTTGTGAAAATAAAAATCTTTGAAAGTAGATTCCTTTAGAAAATTGAAAGATTGGCACTCATTTAGCAACTCTGTCACTATAAGGTATGTTTTTCACCTCCTTAAAATTATTTTCTCTGTTCATTAAACATGTACCATCATATACAGGATATTGACTTACCTGCAATTATACTGTATCTCTAATAGGTATCAGTGTAGACAAAAGTAAGACATACATAGTTGTACTGGGAAGATGGATGTGTAATGTCATATACCAAATAGACAATTAATTAGTGCTTAGTGTTATTTACAACTGAAGGCTAATGGTCATATATGGCAATGATCAAAGTTATCTACAAGATAACAAGCTGCATAAAGTACATTGCAAGCCTTTGAAGTGACTATCACAAACAACCCTTAGTGCTCTTCCTTACTTTGTCCATTATAAGCAAAAGTCACATATCTCCCCTCGTCTTATTGATTCATTTGTTGAATACTGGAGTTCTAATGAAAAAGTGTTTTCCCCCCCAAGCACTGGTGCCTTGTTAATAGCCGATCTCCTGATGCGCTAACGAAAGGAAACTATCCAGCCGGTTACTGTATGTCATCTAATAAAGCAATATTTCGAAGTATGTGGATCCATCCTAAATCCACACAGCTAAGCTTAGCCCTTGTGTTCCAACTATCCACAGTTGTCAGAAATATCCAGCCTGGCCTGAAATCCTGGAAGAAAAGGGGATTAAATATATATGAAAGTCGGTCTTATTTGCTTTATAAAAGATTGATTTGCCTATCCAATTGCTTATGGCTGTTTCTGTAATCTCAGCGATGGCTCTCAAAGTTTAACTAAAGCCAATACACTTTTTTTTTTAGCATTGGATCGATTGAGGATGGTTTATGACCTCTGTCGTTTTTTATTTTTGTCTGGGGTCAAGGGAGGTAGACTAGACCTCATTTTCTGTTCTGGTAACTATTTTCACAACATGGATATACAGTAATTGTTGCCTATATCTTACTCCGTGTCTTGGTGAATTTTTATTGGGACAGACACTATTGGAAATAAAGAAAACCAATAAAAACTGGCAAAACTTTTTGCCATTTTCAACGCTATATGAAAAACAAAAAAGGGATTTTTAAATACAGCTTACCTGTAAAATCCTTTTCTTGGAGTACATCACGGGACACAGAGCGGCATATTCATTACTATGTGGGTTATATGGAGTACCTTCAGGTGTGGACACTGGCAATCTCAAACAGGAAGTCCCCTCCCTATATAACCCCCTCCCCTAGAGGGAGTCCCTCAGTTTTGTAGCAAGCAGTATGCCTCCCAAAATGGTCACCCAAAAGAGGGGTGGGAGCTCTGTGTCCCGTGATGTACTCCAAGAAAAGGATTTTACAGGTAAGCTGTATTTAAAAATCCCTTTTTCTTTCTCGTACATCACGGGACACAGAGCGGCATATTCATTACTATGTGGGATGTCCGAAAGCAATGCTTTAATGAGGGGAGGGAGACATCTTCCCAAGAAGGATTCAATTTAGAGGTAAACTCAAATAATAATAATAATTCCAACTTAGTCAAGAAAAAACTTTTTCTTTTTTTTTTTTCTTTTTACAACCAAGGGTGCTTCTGATCCCGAGGATCTCAAACTGCAGCCTGTAGTACTGCCTGTCCAAAGGCAGAATCTGCATTCCTTCTCACGTCTAGTTGATAAAACTTTGTAAACGTGTGGACTGATGACCACGTCGCTGCCTTGCATATCTGAGCCATAGAGATCTGATGGTGTGCTGCCCAGGAGGCGCCCATGGCCCTGGTAGAATGGGCCTTTACCGACAAAGGAGGAGGCAACCTCTTCAAACCGTAGGCTTGAATGATTAATTGTCTAATCCATCTCGAGATGGTGGATTTTGCAGCTGCCTGCCCCCTCTTGGGGCCATCTGGTAGAACGAACAACACATCTGTTTTCCGGATCTTTTCTGTAGCTTTAAGATAGGCCTTCATGGCCCGGACAATATCCAAGGTATGCAGCAATCCCTCCTTTCTAGATGTGGGTTTTGGAAAGAAGGATGGAAGTACCAAATCCTGGTTCAAGTGAAATTTGGATATAACCTTTGGTAGAAAGGAAGGATGGGGCCGGAGAACTGCCCTGTCCTTATGCAGAACGAGATATGGTTCCTTACACGATAAGGCTGCTAATTCTGACACTCTCCTGGCCGAAACTATGGCGACCAAGAAAACCAACTTTCTTGTCAGTAAGACTAAAGGAATCTCAGCCAACGGCTCAAAGGGTTGTTTCTGTAAAGTGGACAGGACAAGATTTAAGTCCCATGGACAAATTGGTGACTTGACAGGAGGATTAATACGCAAGACCCCCTGTAAGAAGGTCTTTACCAGCGAGTGGGTGGCCAGCGGCCTCTGAAACCACACTGACAGAGCTGAGATCTGTCCCTTGATTGTGCTTAGTGCCAGGCCTTTATCCACTCCTAGCTGGAGAAAACTTAACACCCTATCAATAGTATATTTGCGAGAATTCCATCTTTTGGATTCACACCAGCCTACGTAGTTCCTCCACACCCTGTAATAAATCACCCTGGAGACCGGCTTTCTAGCCCTAATCAGGGTAGGAATTACCTGCCTAGACAGACCTCTACCCCTGAGAATCAGGGATTCAGCCTCCAGGCCGTCAAATTTAGACGCCGTAATGTAGGGTGGAGGATCGGGCCTTGTGAGAGTAGGTCTGGTTGTAGAGGAAGAGTCCAAGGGTCTCCCACTGCCATCTTCAGGACTAGTGAGTACCAAGTCCTCCGGGGCCAAGCCGGAGCTACTAGAATGACTGGCTTGTGCTCCACTCTGATCTTGCGCAACAGGCGAGGGAGTAACTGTAGCGGAGGGAATGCATATAGAAGTTTGAATTGATGCCAAGGGCAAACCAACGCATCGGTTCCGCAGGCCATAGGATCCCTCGCTCGAGACACGAACCTGTCTAGTTTCTTGTTGAACCTGGATGCCATTATATCTACGTCTGGCATTCCCCACCTCTGGCAGATTGTCTGAAAGACCTGGGGATGCAGAGACCACTCCCCTGGCAACAGACTCTGGCGACTTAAGAAGTCTGCCTGCAGGTTGTCCACTCCGGGAATGAATATCGCTGAAATGCAGGGTACATGAACCTCTGCCCACTGAAAAATCAAGCTCACCTCCCTCTGAGCGGCCCGACTCCTGGTTCCCCCTTGGTGGTTTATGTATGCCACCGCCGTGGCATTGTCTGACTGGATTCTCACCGGGAACCCCTTTAATCTGGAGGTCCATGCCAGAAGGGCTAGGCGAGCAGCCCTGATCTCCAAGATATTGATGGGGAGCTGCCTCTCTGCTTTCACCCAAGTTCCCTGGCGAGAGAACCCCTCGAAGACCGCCCCCCAGCCTGCCAGGCTGGCGTCTGTGGTAACTACCTTCCAGACAACAGGGCTGAAGGATTTTCCCTTTAGAAGATTCTGGGGGTTCAACCACCAGACCAGGCTTTGTCGGACCCTTGATGATAGCGTCAAAGGGGACTCTAAGGCATGTGCCCTCTTGCCCCAGGCTGCTAGAATGGCTGCCTGTAGGACGCGAGTGTGGATCTGAGCGTATGGTACTGCCTCGAACGTGGCCACTAGCTTGCCTAGTACTCGCATACACAGGCGAATAGTTGTTTTTTTCTTGTTTAGAAACAACTGAACCAACCCCTTGATAGCCTCGATCTTTACCAGGGGCAGGAACACCCTTTGCTGTTCTGTGTCTAACCTCATGCCGAGGTATTCCAACTGCTTTGTAGGCTGGAACGCTGACTTTCCCCGGTTTAGGACCCAGCCGAATTTTTCGAGGTACCGAACCGTGAGGTTTACTGCCTTTTGCAGACCCGGCCGTGAGTGATCTATGATTAAAAGGTCGTCCAAGTATGCTAGGACTGTGACCCCTTGGATCCTTAAATTGGCCAGAACTGGGGCTAGGATCTTCGTAAATACCCGGGGGGCCGTGGCCAGCCCGAAGGGGAGCGCCCTGAATTGGAAGTGTCGCTGCCCCACCGCGAAGCGTAAAAATCTTTGATGCGACTGAAAGATTGGTACATGAAGGTAAGCATCCTTTATGTCTATGGAGGCCAGAAAATCGTCCTTCTGAAGTGCGGCGGCTGCTGACCGGATGGATTCCATCCGGAAGGAACGAACCCTTAGGTAACCGTTTAACCTCTTTAGGTCCAAGATTGGCCTGACATCGCCGTTGGGCTTTGGTATGACAAAGAGATTGGAATAGAAACCTAGCCCTTGCTCTTGGGCTGGCACCTCTATTATTACGTCCTGGCAGAGCAGGTGATCCAAAGCTGCCAGCAATGAGGCCTTCCTTGCTGGATCCCTTGGTAGCCTTGATTCTTGAAAATGAGGCGGAGGATACCTTAGAAACTCCAGTCTGTAGCCTGTGGTTACAGATGCCCGGACCCATTTGTCGGGGATCTTGGCTTCCCAAACTTCTGAGAAGAAACGAAGCCTTCCCCCCACCCGCGAGAGTGGGGGCGCCCCTTCATAAGGCAGACTTAGGGGCTGTCTTTGTCGGCTTGCGATACCATGGCCTCTTACCCCCAGGGGCCTGTCCCTGCGATCTACTGTTAACGTTGGATCGTGCAGGCGGCCGTCGATACTGCCTGGAATTTGAGGGCCCCGAGACAGGAAAGAGCTGCCTTTTAAATGTAGGACCCCGGAATGTCTTTTTGACCGGTAAAAGGGTACTCTTGCCATTTGAAATAGTCTGAATATATTTATCCAGATCCTCTCCGAAGAGTCGTCCTCCATGGAAGGGAAACCCTGCCAGAAGCTTTTTGCATGGGGGCTCCGCCGCCCAGTTCTTCAACCATAAGAGCCTTCTCATGTGCACCAAAAATAGTGATAAACGAGAAGCCTGCTGGATGGAATCTTTTATAGCATCTACAGCAAAACACAGAGCTCTGGGAATGTCAGAAAACTCTTCTGCTTGTTGGGTAGGCGTGTCCTTTAACATTTCTTTTGTCTGGTCTTTTAACGCCTGACAAACACCAATCGCAGCCACAGCTGGCTGTACCACTGCTCCTGCCGTAGCAAAGGATGCTTTTAAAAGTGTCTCTAACCTTTTATCAACCGGATCTTTAAACATATGTATGTTTTCCACCGGGCAAGTTAGTGATTTATTCACACATGAGATGGCTGCATCCACTACTGGGAGCCTCCACCTCTTGGAGAATCTTTCCTCCATGGGGTAAATGACCGCAAATCTTTTCGGTGGCAGAAAAATCCTGTCCGGCCGTACCCAATCCCGAAAGATCAATTCCTCCAAGAGAGGATGGACCGGAAAAACTGCGTTGCTTAACGGAGCTTTCAAAGAGCCCAGAGAGGATACCGGAGGAACCTGAGGCTCTGGCAATGGTAAACTAAATGCCGAGCGGACCATGTCCGTCAAAGACTGTACCCACAGTCTTTCTGTCTGGGAGTCTGAAAATGGTTCCTCAGAGGCAGATCCCTCAATCCCTGAACCCTCTTGGTTCAGGTCTAGTTCATCCTCCTGTGATTCCAATTCCTCCGGAGAGAGAATCTCAGCATCTGAGGATACACCTCTTGGTGATGGGGATCTAACCCGTTTCTTACCAGGAATAGCTCTAGCGATCAATGCTGCTATTCTCTCTTCTAGCCCCCCTAGGGATACGGCTAGCATCTCCTCGGTGATAAACACAGGGCTGGGCTGATCTGGGCCAGCCTCCGCACCAGATCCCCCTAATGGCTCATCCAAGGCGCCCTTTATGTTAATAAGTTGCGGGGAAAGTATCGGCATATCATCAGAATCAGAAGGGGAACCCCTTTGTTTTTTGGTATTTTTTGTACCCTTTGACCCCGAACCTTTGGAAGCCATAATACAAAATCGAGGGACTCCGCCCACACAACAGACTGTAGTGGCCAGGAGTACAAAACCAGAGCTTAGGGGACAATAGATCACTAATGCCCAAAAACTGATGGGATCCCGTATGTTTTTCTCTTTTTTTTTTTTTTTTAAATATTTATTATATATATTTTCTTTTTTTTTTTTTTTTTTTAAAACATACAGTGACCCCAAACTTAGTTTGCCAGCCTCCAACCTGCTGCAAAAAGGGGAATTTCTTGGCTTAACAAAAAAGGCATTGGAACAAAGTCCAGCATGTACTACCCCTCTTCCGCCACCGGGAGTCACTGTTCTGCCGCTCTGCGTCCTCTCCTTCTGAAATCAGCCTCAGACTGAGCACTGACAATGCCTGCTGATCTATAACAGCACAAGGCGCGCCCCTGTATGACGCCGCAGGCACGCCCCCCCCCCGCCCTCCTGTCTGAACGGCGCGAAAAACGTCTATAAGACGTGCGCGCGCACACGTGCGCGTATGCCGGAACAGGAGGAACATGGAGGAGCCGCGCTGCTGGAGACCCAGGACTGCAGAAACAGGCGGCAGATTCAAACCCCCGGCCAGGTAGGACTCTCCAAAAGGCCCCTAGGGATCCTTACTAGTCCTAGGAAGAAAGCAGCAGGTTAGCTAGCAACACATTCTTAGACAGGGGAACCTAGTGATGGGGGAAAAAAGGTGTCATCCTGTCTCTCTCAGACATAGTGAGCAAGGTTGCCCATGCAGAGCATACTTAGGCTATCCCCCCTTTTAGGTTACCCCGGAGAGCCTGCTGTCGAACCAAGTCCCGCAGGCTCCCCCTTACCTGCTCCATGCTGCAGGATGTTTGTCCAGCAAACTGATCCAATCTTCTCCCATCTCCGTGGGTAGCGTAGTAGACCTTCAGGCCCTGGGGTCCTATGAAGGTACCCACTGTCCTGGACCTATATAGCACCCTGGCAAACAGGAACTTATGGTTTTTACAAACTCCAAGTCCTGGGCCCAGGGTCCACCCCTATAAAGAGGAGCATTATAGGCAAAACCCCACGGTTTGGGGCCCGGGTACTGTCCACTTTGGCACTGAGGCTCCTTGGACAGATCCGGTTAGCCCGCCCTTAATCCCAAGGATGTGGAGCAAAGCTATTCCGTGACCAACACCTAAGACACTGGCGAAAAAACTGAGGGACTCCCTCTAGGGGAGGGGGTTATATAGGGAGGGGACTTCCTGTTTGAGATTGCCAGTGTCCACACCTGAAGGTACTCCATATAACCCACATAGTAATGAATATGCCGCTCTGTGTCCCGTGATGTACGAGAAAGTGAAGTATCTTTGTTAAACTTACATTTCTATCTGAACGTTATTGATTTACGGATATATTTGACCCATTTTTAGTGATCTAAACAACTAAATATACAGTTCCTTGAAAAAAATATTCATATCCTTGAAATTTTCCACATTTTGTCATGTTACAACCAAAAAATATGAATGTATTTTATTGGGATTTTATGTGATAGACAAACACAAAGTGGCACATAATTGTGAAGTAGAAAGAAAGTGATGAACGATTTTAATTTATTTTACAAATACATATCTGAAAAGTGTGGCGTTTGTATACAGCCCCCTTTACTCTGATATCCCTAACTAAACTCTAATGAAACCAATTGCCTTTTGAAGTCACCTAATAACTAAATAGAGTCCACCTGTGTGTAATTTAATCTCAGTATAAACACAGCTGTTCTGTAAAGCCCTCAAAGGTTTGCTAGAGAACCTTAGTGAACAAACAGCGACATGAAGGCCAAGGAACACAACAGACAGGTCAGAGATAAAGTTGTGGAGAAGTTCAAAGCAGGGTAAGGTTAAAAAAAATATCCCAAGCATTGAACATTTCACGGAGCATGGAGTATGGCACAACTGCAAACCTTCCAAGACATGGCTATCCACCTAAACTGACAGACTGGGAAAGGAGAGCATTAATCAGAGAAGCAACCAAGAGACCCATGGTAACCCTGGAGGAGCATCAGAGATCCACAACTCAGGTGGGAGAATCTGTCCACAGGACAACTATTGGTCATGCACTCCACAAATCTGGCCTTTATGTTGCAAGTTTGTTTTGTTTGCAGTTTGTGAGAAGCCATGTGGGGGACAAAACAAACATGTGGCAGAAGGGGCTCTGGTCAGATGAGACCAAAATTTTAAATTTGTATCTAAAAGCAAAATGCTATGTGTGGCAGAAAACTAACACTGCACATCACCCTGAACACATCATCCTCACCGTGAAACATGGTGGTGGCAGCATCATGCTGTGGGGATGCTTTTCTTCAGCAGGGACAGGGAAGATGGTCAGAGTTGATGGGAAGATGGATGGAGCCAAATACAGGGCAATCTTAGAAGAAAACCTGTTAGGCCGCGTACACACGATCGAACATGTCTGCTGAAACTGGTCCGCTGACCAGTTTCAACGGACATGTTCGATCGTGTGTACAGCCTATCGGACCGTTTTCCAGGGGACAAAAGTTTATAAACATGCTTAGAAACCTGTCCGCTGGAAACCTGTCTGTCGGACATGTTCGATGGTTAGTACACAAAATCATCGGACCAAAATCCCGCGCATGCTCCAAATCAAGTCGACGCATGCTTGGAAGCATTGAACTTCGTTTTTTCATCACGTCGTTGTGTTCTACGTCACCGCGTTCTGGTCCGAGGGGATTTTGGTCCGATGGTGTGTACGCACATCAGAAAAACAGACCACTTCAGCCTGGTCCAATGAAAACGGTCCGTCGGACATGTTTCCTCGGACATGTCTGATCGTGTGTACGTGGCCTTAGAGTCTGCAAAAGACTTGAGACTGGGGCAGTGGTTCACCTTCCAGCAGGACATCAACCCTAAACATACAGCCAGAGCTGCAATGGAATGGTTTAGATCAAAGCATAGACATGTTAGAATAGCCTAGTGAAATTCCAGACCTAAATCCAATTGAGAATCTGTGGCAAGAATTGAAAATTGCTGAACAGAAGTTCCCTATCCAATCTGAAAGAGCTTGAGCTATTTTACAAAGAGAAATGGGCAAACATTTCACGCTCTAGATCTGCAAAGCTGGTAGAGACATACCCCAAGGGGTATGAATACTTATGCTTTGTACACACGACCGTTTTTAATGACAAGAAAAATGCAATTTTTAAATTGGTCATGAACAACGGTCATGTGTAGGCTCCAGAGCATTTTTCTCGACGAGAAAAATGGGCATTAAAAATGTGGAACCTGCTCTTTTTTTTTTTTCATAATCATCCCAAAGGGTGGCGCCATTCGAATGAAACTTCCCCTTTATAGTGCTGTCGTACATGTTGTACGTCATCGCACTTTGCTCAAGCATTTTTTATCATGATCATGTGTATGCAAGGCAGGCTTGAGAGGAATCACTTCGAGAAAAACATTGGTCTTTTCCATGACATGAATAACGGTCATGTGTACGCGGCATAAGATGTAAAAACGTAGAGTTTCTCTAGATGTTTATGATAAGTCGAGTTAAAGCCAAACCCAATTTAAACACATTCTTTTGTTGCAATGTCACCCACCCCCATCTGATGTTAGTTATGTTTAGGGATTCTGTAATAAAGCGTTAATAGTTACCTTACTCTATTTTCCAGCAGGGTCCCTCCAGCAGGACGACCAGTTCCCTGAAGCCTCCTCTTTTAAGGGTCTCCCGACCAAGGCCGCACATTTACCCCCAAACATCCCCCAGGTTCAGTTTGCGCCAGAACCCTCAAACATCGCAAAAATTCGGACCCGAACGACAAAGCCCATTGAAGTCTATGGGACCCGAACAATAAAAATCAAAAGTCCCCATTTTGAAGGCTTATATTCAAGTTATTGATCATAAAAAGGGTGTGAGGGCCTGGCAACTGCCCTAGGGTACATGTAGCAATGGAAAAAAAAAACTTTTTGACATCATATGACATTCTGGACTTTCAGCAGGGATAGCTGGATGATGCCTGCAGCTACAGGCATCATTCAGATATCATTATTTTCTGCCAGAAATTCTGTGCACAGCAGTCTGCCGCTTGATCGTTCCTACAGGCGATGGGGAGACGTCCCACCGCCATCCAATGCTTCTCCGGGCTCTCCCGTGTCATCGGGGACCCGGAAAAAGAATCGTCCGGTGCCAGATGATGAGCATAGAGATTTCCTGTGACCACATGGTCACCAGTCATCTCTATGACTGTCGGAGGCCTGGGCGCAACGTTATGACGTCATGCCAGGGACCCGAATGTAAACAAAGCTGCAATCGCGACTAGTAAGTATGAGATCGATCGGTGATTTACAAAAAAAAATAAAATAATTAAATGCTCCTGTCACCAGTAGCTTGTGCTCAGAAGCGAACACATACGCAAGTCCCACCCACATATGTAAACGCATATGGACAGGCACAAAGAGTATTGGACACTCCCAGAAGAGGAAAGGGTTATGGCATGCAACAAAAGGGAATGCGCTAGGGAATTGACTCTTTTTAGAGAAGCCATATTTTCTAGCTAGACTGCAAAAACACTGCAAGAAGCAATTACTACCCATACTAGTGGCCAAAGTCATCCAAAATCCCAACTTGGTAAAAGTACTGAGCTTTTAGAATAGACTGTAAAGATGATAGCTGGCTTTGACCTAGTCCTCTCAGTCCAAGTGTTTTTCTGCCCCTGCAACTGGTATTTATATTAGTAATAAGAACTAAATGTCTTTAAAGAAAACCTCCAAAGCAATGCCTATAACTGGTTAGCCATGATTTAATTTACTTTGACTGGAGAAGTTCCGTTGAACTTCCTCAAATTTCTATTGTATGTAGATGGACGGTGCTTTTCGTTCATGGAAATCAACGAAATCATAAAAATATAAGTATCTAAAAGATCAATTTTTAACAACTCTACAAATAATGAAACAGGTTAAAACTATAAACAGCTCTTACATTTCAAATTATCCTGCCATTCCATTTTATGATGCACATGTCTGATCTGATATAATGATTTACTTGCTAGTTCAATTTAATATCACTGCAGGACAAATACATTTTGAAAACTATGAATAAAATTGTGAACTGTTTTCGCTTCAGCAGGCCTTTTGTCTTTTTTTTTTCTACAAAGTCAATTTTGTTATTTTACAAGGAATTTGATTGACTTCTATTTATGTTTTTAGATCTTTGGCAAAACAATTCTGCTAATTATATTTTACCATGAAAGCATCAATAAAGCCAAGATAGTGTACATTTGGATACAGATGTGTTTTGCACCGTTAGCCAGTCAGCAACACAGTGTACAGAAATATTGTCATTCACATTGTCCTTCCAGGTACTGTTCTCCCAAAGAAAGACACAGTTCTGCTTGAACAGTTCACAAATATTTGCATCTGTGATTTCTAGAAGTGTAGTGAGTGGAGTGATCTTTGAAACATAGATTTTGCTACTATTTTTTATCATCAATTAAATTTTGCCCCTACCTAATGGCCTTGTAATCTATTAAATCCTTTTACTGTGTTTTTCTGTCCCATTGTAGTGTCCTCTCTAAACACCTAAAAATCTCCTCTCCTCCCTTACTTTCTTAGGATCGAGCAGTACATGCATACTACAAATAAAAAGCAATCTCTTCAAACAAATCACCCGACTGGGCTGGACTGACCTGTTGGTGATTAACGGTAGTAACTTTGAGTTTCTGATTTGATAATTGAATACATATAAAACAAATCTATGATAATTATGCACTCTTGCCCCACAATGGCACTTTGATTTCAAACGGGAAAGAATGTATTTGGATTTCACTGAAATTTTCCTCTGCTTATATTTCTTATGATACTTTTAGCTTGGATTGTCTTGGAACAGTTTCCTATGTGCCTGTATTGTCTCCAAGCCATTGATTTCCAATTGGCTGCTTGGCCTGTCAGCTAAAAGCTGGGTGGCAGATATATAAATAGTTTGGAAGTTCTAGAGTCAGGAAGTTAAATAGTACCAGGTGGTATCTTTACTTGTAGGAAGAAAAAACAAATGCTTTCACAATGTAAGAACAGAAGACATTGTTATAGCCATCTCTGAGGAACACGATCGTTTTTATTGTTTCCCCATGAGAAAGATTTAAACTTCCATATTAAGATATTTCCGTGACAATCAGAACTTTAGCTGAAGAAGGGATGCTTAAAATGGCAATATATCTACTGCCCTTGCATAAAGACTGTGCTATTCCATGACCAAATGTCAAATTGCAGTCATTCAATTCAGTAAAATTGTTCTTTTTTAAGTAAATGTTATAGTTTTCTATGTTTTACCTACCCTGTGTAGACATTATTTTGCAATGTTCCTGGACAGCTTCCAGCGCAGGACTCCAGGTCAAATTCCAGGCTCTTTAGGACTGAAATAGATCCTAAGGGGGAACCTATGAAAAAAAAATTGTGTGGGGTCCCCTCCCAAATTCCATACCAGCATTATTTTTTATTTATGGGGGGCATAATCTAGAAACCCTCTTTTTTTGAAAGGGAGCTTCTCGATTCTGAGAAGCCCTCTATTCACATAGTTGTGGGGAAAAGGCCTTTGTCTTAATTAACATGGTGCTTTGTGTTTTTTGTTTTTATTTACAGTTATTCTTATTTTATTTATTTTTTGCTTTTTTGGGTTCCTACTATACCAAACCTAAAAAGTCTGGTATAAATTTTAAAGGGGATCGCACACTTCTTTTTTTACACTATCCCAGTTGTTTGTATACATTCCCCCTCTGTCATCACTGGCTAACAGTTGAATGTGCAGGGTGGGGACTCGGCACGCTATTGGTTAATGGTAACTCTAAGGCCGCGTACACACGATCGAATATATCTGCTGAAACTGGTCCGACGGACCTTTTCAGTAGACATCTCCGATCGTGTATACGGGCTAGTGGACATGTTTTCCCAGCGGACAAATTTCAAAGCATGCTTTGAAATTTGTCCGCCGGAGACATGTCCGTCGGATATGTCCACTGGTTAGTACACCAACAAGCGGACAGAAATCTCCGCGCATGCGTCGAATGGATTCGACGCATGCGTGGAAGTATTTTACTTCCTGGAGTGGTGACGTGGCGGCGTCAAAGTGACCGCCACGTCACCGCGTCCTCAGCCCGAGGGGATTTTCGTCCGATGGTATGTACACGCCATCGGACCAAAATCCGATGAGACATATCCGCTGGAAACGGTCCGTCGGACATGTTTGAACGGACATGTCTCATCGTGTGTACACGGCCTTATGGTCAAATGTTCTTTAGGTTATTTTTCTTTCATGAGTTGTGTTGTTAATGCTATTTTAGTGTTTTGAAAGTCATGTGTGAGAGTTAAAAGGAACAGTTGTTTGCAAAAGACTCCATCACCAGGAAGAGGAAACACAGAGTTAAAGTGGAGTTCCACCCAAAAGTGGAACTTCCACTTTAAGTACTCCTCTCACCCTTACATGCCACATTTGGCATGTCATTTTTTTGGGGGCGAGTGGGTTCTTTGTTTTGAAGGGCACTTTTTGTCCCACTTCCTCCTTCCACCTAAAGGGCCATCTAGGCGACTCCTACTCTCCCCCTCCCTCTAGGTGATCTTCTGGGACATGTGGCGGGTCCCAGAAGATTGCATATCCACTAGAGCACAGCGTGATTCACGCATGCGCAGTGCGTGCCCGACTGTGAAGCCACAAGATGTTATTGTTCGGGTGCCCACAGTTTCAATGGAGGCACCGAGGAGTGGAGGGGGAGAGGAGTGGGCACCCATGCAGCCACATGGCTGGACCATGGGACAGGTGAGTGGCTGTTTATTAAAAGTCAGCAGCTATACTTTTTGTAGCTGCTGACTTTTATAGCCTGGAACTCTGCTTTTAAGTAGCTGTTAAAAATACTTATTTCATATATCAGTGTTTTTCAACCTTTTTTCAATCAAGGCACCCTTCAGAACCATGAACAATTTTAGGGCACACCAGCAGTCTTAGGGCACGTTTACACTAGGAGATGCATCCAAGCGTATGCACTTTTTTGCATGTTTCTGCACATTGCATTTTTTTAATGAACACAAACATACACACATTTACTAGATACATACGGTGTGGCACAAATGCCCCAAATCCCACTCCTAGCACAACCTCCCCAAATGTATTCTTCTAGCATAAACCCCACAAATCCCCCCTCCTAGCACAAATTCCCCGCCCCCATATCCCCCCATGGTAGCACCAACCCTCTGCTCCCAAATCCCCCTCCTAGCACAAACTCCCTGTTCCTAAATTCCCACTCCTAGCAAAAACACAGCTTCAAAACCCTCCCCTCTAATCACAACCCCCCCCCCAAATCCCCCCCTACTACAAACCCCCTGCTCCCTAGGAGTGGGCTCACAGCACAAACCACTCCTAAACGCCAGCTGGCAAAAAACCCTCCCCAAATCCCCCCTCCTATTACCTGTACTGCCTGTAAAGGAGCAGTGTAGGGAGGAGATAGGGGGCAGTATTCAAACCCTGCACACTGAGATGTAAGAATGACCCTGTGTAAATTCCCGTGCACAGAGAGGAGAGAGAGAAAGAAAAGACACCCTGCACCTCCCCCTGGCGCTATCCTCCTCCCTGCTATGTGTACTATTGCCAGCAAAACAGAAAGTTGTGCAGGGGGCTCGACATGTCATTAGCAACAGATGGCATCAACGGTTGGAGGAACGTGGGAATGCAGCCCACTCAGCTTTCTGTTTTGCCGGAAATAATGCACAGCAGGGAGGAGGAGAGAGCAGGGAGGAGTTGCAGGGTGTGCTCTCTAACCTCTCCATGAACAGGAGTTTAACACATTGTTACACTCAGGCTGAGATGTTGCCATGTCAACATGACGACTCTTTGTGGCATTCCAGGGTGACATGGGTCCCCGGTTGAAAAACACTGGCATGCATTGTCCATGCTAATTTGCTGGGAAGGATAGATTATTGTGTACCGTGTGGGCATTTTTTGTAATAATGACAGTAGACACACAGGTCAGGTGTGTTCAAACTTTTCATCAGTAAACAGTCTTATCAGCAGGGGGGCTGCTGGAGGAGTCCCCCTCCCTTTGTCCTCACAGAAAACACACTTACGCATCCCATAATATTTGAGGCAGACAGCCACAATAGAATACAGTCACACCATAAACTATCACAGCAAATAGTACACAACAGTATGAGACAACACACAATATATGCATATATACAACATTGAGTCTGACTAGCACAGATCATAGTGGGGTTCTCATTCACCCTGTGCCCCTATTAGAGACACAGGGTGGTTTACACATAAGAGGGTCCGGGGAAGCTGGACACAGTTTCCAGAACTCTCCAAAGTAAGCTGAGTTCCCCAAACCCACCACCCAAAGTGACCCCTGTCACACTGAGGACTTGAACAAGCCATGTAGTAAGAGACAAATGATCAGTTGTTTGCAGGACTTTGAGGGAATCAAGAGATAATCTGGAGGGTCCTGGAGGAAGACTCCATCACCAGGAAGAAAAAAACAGTTAAGTAACTGGTTAGTATACTTATTGCACACATTGTCAATGCAAATTTTCTGGGAACAATAGATAGATAGGGCATGTGTACATTGTAGTAGGGCTCTGCCCACTCGGCTTGAAGTTCTCAATGAACCAGGGCACTGATGAGTGCTCTAGGTAGCTCATTGATTTCTCCTATGATTCAGTAACTGCCTGCCTGTAGCAGACATCTACACTGACAGTCTGCAGGAGCCTTGCATTGTACCTGTGATCTGCTAATGGCTGATGTCACCATATTCTCAGGATGCAAACAGATGCCTGATTGGCAGTTGACCCAGTCTCTCAGCAAGGAGGCTGAGAGTCAGAGCCAGCTGCTCCAGCCCCTTCCCTGCTTGGCGGTCCAGTGAGCACTAGAGGGGCAGAGCAGGAAGTGTGACTGGTAGGGTTGAGCGAACCCGAACTGTAAAGTTTGGGTTCGTACCGGACTTTCGTTTTTTTTTTTTACCCGGACCTGAACCCGAACAATTTGCTGTAAGTTCGGGTTCGGTGTTCGGGTATGCAACGGTGCGCTGCAGGCAGCCAATCAGCATTTGTTTTACTTGTGTGACCTAGAAGTCATCACAGCCATGCCTACTAATGGCATGGCTGTAATTGGCCAGAGCAGCATGTGACCGAGCATGTGACCCATCCTCTATATAAGCTAGAGGCACACAGCACAGCTCATCACTCTGCTTTAGCTAGGGTAGGGAAAGACTGCTGCTGATGCTCTCAGGGACATATTTGGATAGGATTGGGCTGCTTCAGAGATCGAATTACAACACTCAGCGATCTACATAGCATTAGCTACTGTAGGGAAAGGTTTCTGATGTTCTTATAGGAAGAGAATTAGATAGTCTGTCCTACTTCACAAACCTAATTGCAGGTGCATTGCATATGTTCCTGTCAGATACTCTGCATATTGCACCAGCATTGCATATGTTACTGTTGATACTCTGCATATTGCACCAGCATTGCATATGTTCCTGTCAGATACTCTGCATATTGCACCAGCATTGCATATGTTCCTGTCAGATACTCTGCATATTGCACCAGCATTGCATATGTTCCTGTGACATACTTTGCATATTGCACCAGCATTGCATATGTTCCTGTCAGATACTCTGCATATTGCACCAGCATTGCATTTGTTCCTGTGCTATTCTATTGTGCTATTCAAAAGACAACCATTTAGGGAAAAAAATGTTTTGTAGTGTTTCCTCCATATCTGTACTGTAGGTGTGAGATAAACACCTTAGCTAGTGTTGTTCTATTGCTGTATTCAAAAAACACCCATGTAGGGCAAAAAAATATCTTTTACAGTTTTTCCTCCAGTGTTTGCAGTCTTGCCTGCATATCTGCACGTGTGGGATACACACTTTACATACTGTTTTCTATTGTGCTATTCAAAAAAACAATTATTTTGGGCAAATAATATTTTTCTGTAGGTGTGAGATAAACACCTTAGCTAGTGTTTTTCTATTTTTTTTTTTTTTAAAAACACCCATTTAGGGCAAGATCCTACATTTGAGAAATATGAGGAGAACGTCAAATAAGGAACGTGGCCGCGGTCGTGGTGCTGCTGGTGGAGCTCATGTTGCAGGGAGAGGATGTGGTCGAGCTGTGCCAGCCACATGCACAAGTGAAACACCTTTCTCAGGTGCAAGTAGGCGACAGAGCCTACAGCAGTATTTGGTGGGGCCTAATCCGGCTCTACAAATGTTGAGGCCAGGAGCAGAACAGGCGGTAGTAGATTGGGTTGCTGACAGTGCCTCCAGTTCCTTCACATTGTCTCCCAACCAGTCTTGTGCTGAAAGATCGGAGTTGGCACCTGCAGCCGATGACCATCAGTCTTTTACCTCACCCCCTTTCAAATTAGCCAAACAGTCTGTGCCCCAAATCATGCAGCAGTCTCTTCTGCTTTTTGATGACTCTGTTAGCATGTTTTCCCAGGGCCATTCACCTAGCCCTGCCCCAGAAGTGGAAGAGATTGAGTGCACCGATGCCCAACCACTTATGTTTCAAGATGAGTACATGGGGGGACCATCACAGCACATCTCAGATGATGAAGAAACACAGTTGCCAACTGCTGCTGCTTTCGCAATTGTGCAGACCGACAAGGAGGGCAATGGTGAAGACTGGGTGGAAGATGATGGTGGACGATGAGGTCCTCGACCCCACATGGAATCAACGTCATTCAGGTGACCCATCTAGTTCGGAGGAAGAGGCGGTGGTCGCACAGAGCCACCAGCACAGCAGAAGAGGGAGCAGGGTGCAAAAGCGGAGCGTCCTTCCCCTAGACAGTACGCCTGCCTACTGCCCAATGCAGCAAGGGACCGAGCACACCAAAGCCAGGTCCAAGGAGTTCCCTATCGTGGCAGTTCTTCAAAGAATGTGCTGATGACAAGACACGAGTGGTTTGCACGCTGTGCAATCAAAGGCTGTGGCGAGGCATCAACCTGAGCACAACCTGCATGATCAGGCATCTAAGTGCAAAGCACGAGCTGCAGTGGAGTAGACACCTCAAAAACCAAGAAAGGTCTCTAGCTCCTCCTGCTTCCTCTTCTGCTTCAGTATCGGGCTCTCGGCCTCTTCATCCACCCCTGTAGTGACAGTGCCATCTGCCACTCCACAATTAGAGGACTGGCAAACAACACTACCACCTGGGTCACCAAACATCTCCACAATGTCCCATGGATACGTTCAGCTCTCTATCTCCCAAACACTGGAGCGGAAGAGGAAGTACCCCCCTACCCACTCGCGATTCCTGGCCCTGAATGCCAGCATTTCAAAATGCCTGGCATTTGAAATGCTGTCATTCCGTCTTGTGGAGACGCAGAGTTTTAAAAGCCTGATGGCATTGGCTGTCCCACAGTATGTCGTGCCCAGCCGCCACTACTTTTCCAGGCGAGCCGATACGTGGACCAGTAAGCACGGTCGGGGACATTATATCTCCCTTACAGCGCACTGGGTAAATGCAGTGGCGGCTGGGCCTGAGGCGAATAGCAGTTTGGCGCATGTCCTTCCACCACCGAGGATTGCAGGGCGCTTCAGTTTGCCTCCTGTTGCTAACTCATCCTACTCCGCTTCCTCATCCTCTACCGCCTCCTCATCCGGTCAGCGTAACACATTCACCACCATCTTCAGCACAGCCATGGGTAAACACCAGCAGGCAGTTTTAAAACTTTCCTGTTTGGGGGGAAAAATCCACACCGCGCAGGAGTTGTGGAGGGACATGGAAAAACAGACCGATGAGTGGTTGGCATCAGTGAGCCTCAAGCCGTGCCTGGTGGTGTGGGATAACAGGCAAAATCTCGTAGCAGCTCTGGGCCTAGCCGGTTTGACGCACATCCCTTGCCTGGCGCATGTTGAATTTGGTGGTGCAGAGGTTCCTTAAAACTTACCCCGATATGCCACAGCTGCTGCAGAAAGTGCAGGCTGTCTGTGCGCACTTTCGGCATTCTCACCCTGCGACTGCTCTCCTGGCAGCGCTGCAGGGTAACTTTGGTCTTCCCGCTCACCGCCTCATATGTGACATGCCCACAAGGTGGAACTCCACCTTGCTCATGCTGGCCAGACTGTGCAAGCAGCAGCAGGCAATAGTGAAGTTTCAGCTGCAGCACGCACGCGTGAGTCGCTCTGCGGAACAGAACCACTTCACCACCTATAGCTGGGCCTCCATGCGAGACCTGTGTGCTGTTTCGAGTACTCCACCAACATGACCAGTGCCGATGACGCCATTCTCAGCGTGACTATCCTAGTTCTATGCCTCCTTGAAAAAACGCTTCGGGTGATGATAGAAGAGGATGTGGCACAGGAGGAGGAGGAGGAGGAGGAATCGGGATCATTTCCAAGGCTTTTTAGGGCAGTCATTCACAAGTGGCTCTGAGGGTGGGTTCCTGCACCAACAAAGGCCAGGTACACAATTTTCCAGCAAGGGCACAGTTCTGGAGGATGACGAGGTGGAGGATGAGGATGAGCAGATGGAGGAAGAGGAGGAACCATGTTCACAGCAGGGTGGCACCCAGACCAGCTCATGGCCATCACTGGTGCGTGGCTGAGGGGATACAGAGGACATAGATGATACACCTCCCACAGAGGACAGCTTTTCCTTGCCTCTGGGCAGCCTGGCACACATGAGCAATTACATGCTGCAGTGTCTCCACAACGACCGCCGTGTTGCACACATTTTAACAGGTGCCGATTACTGGGTGGCCACGCTGCTGGATCCCCGTTACAAGGACAATGTACCATCCTTAATTCCCTCACTGGAGCGTGAACGCAAGATGTGCGAGTGCACACTGGTAGACGCGCTGCTGGTGGAATTCCCACCTAACAGCGGGGACAGTGGAAGTTCAAGGCGAAGGCAGAGGAGGAGGAAGAGGTCACCAACGCAGCCGGGGCACCTCCAGCACCTCAGAAGGCAGGGTTAGCATGGCCGAAATGTGGAAAAGCTTTGTCAGCACGCCACAACAAACAGCACCACCAGCTGATATGGAACGTTTTAGCAGGAGGCAGCATTTCAGCAACATGGTGGAGCAGTATGTGTGCACACACCTACACATACTGAATGACGGGTCTGCCCCCTTAAACTTCTGGGTCTCCAAATTGGGCACATGGCCTGAGCTTGCCCTTTACGCCTTGGAGGTGCTGGCCTGCCCTGCAGTGTATTATCTGAACGTGTATTTAGCACAGCAGCGGGCGTTTTCACAGACAAGCGCAGCTGCCTGTCCAGAGCCAATGTGGGCAAGCTCACGTTCATTACAATGAACCAGGCATGGATCCCACAGGACTTGTCCGTACCCTGTGCAGAATAGACATGTATACCGGCCTTACCCAGCCATTCTGTACTACTGCAGTTCTTCCCACGGACCCCCAATGAAATGGTACATTTTTCCAGTTGACCTCCAAATCAATTGTATTTCTGATCTTTCTAGGGTTGCCACCTCATCCTTTTTAGCTCTGGTTCACACTGATGCTACTTTGAAATCGCACTACTTTACTTGAAGTAGCGCGATTTCAAAGTAGCAAGGTCAGCGCGATTTCAGGTGCTACTTGATAGACATTTGTGTGGCTTCATACACAGATGTCTATAGAAATCGCACCTGAAATCGGCAAAAGTAGTGCAGGAACTACTTTTGCAAATCGGTGCCGCCAATAGGCTGCGACTTGTCATGCGATTTGATCTCTCAAATCGCATGACAAATCGCTCCAATGTGAACGTAGGCTAAAAGCGAAAACATATTAATTACACAGGTTCTCTGGCTGATTAAGGTGCTAATTAAACTCACTTGGTGCCTTAACAACATTAAATTAGCCCCAGAACCTGTGTAATTACTATGTGTTTGGGTTTAAAGGGATGAGGTGGCAACCCTAGATCTTTCTCACTCTTTTTGGGTGTACCCTAATTTAAAAAATAAATAAATTAAAAACAAAAACCTGTGATGGCTACCTCGTCCTCCTCCACCGCCGTTTCAACCTACACCACCACATCCACCGCTACCTCAACCTCCTACTCCATATGGACCTCGTCCTCCTAGGTCAAAATTATTTTAATTTTATTTTAAAAATGTTTTATGTTATTTTAAGTTATTTCCCTATCCAGTACTTGTCATGCTCTTACCGACATTTTGCTGCCATTTGCAGCCCTCTAGCCCTTTCCCTTAGTCTTTTAGAGACATTTGAGTAGTCAAAAGTCCGGGTCCCCATTGACTTCAATGGGGTTCGGGTTCGGGGTCCCGAACCCAGACTTTTTCCGAAGTTCCGCCGAACCCGAACATCCAGGTGTCCGCTCAACTCTAGTGACTGGCAGTCACCGCTCTCTGCTCAAAACTGAACAAGAACTGAGTAATCGTTGCAAACCCCCAAAAAATTTTTTTGCATACACTGCTTAGGAGAAGAGAGGCTACAGAGGTTTTTGGTGTCCAGAAAGAGATGTGCTCCCTGCCTACCTAAATCAGAAAAAAGTCAGTGTATGTCTGTTGCAAGGAAGCTTGCTATATATCTTATTCCTTTAAACTCAAATTGTTGTCTTCAAAGTTTGGGATTCAGCAATAGAGAGAGTTTGCACTACTTACTTTCAATACGTTTTTATTGAAAAATTTTCAAGTAGCAAATAACAAGGCTCGAGGCCCACAGCTGATGCAACAGCAACATATATGTTCAGTATTTAGCAATGTATTCTCAAGTGAGGCGATCAAATGCTTTTAATAGACCAAGTGAGCCAAGAAAACATATAGGAGTGATAAAACAAAAGAAAGGAAATTAAAATGCCATAAAACAGTAGAAACAAAGTTCAAAAGTAAAATAACCAAACAAGCACAACCCTCCGTCCGCCGTCAACCACACCAATGGAGGCAACAGCCAACGCATCGAAGAGTCAAAGAGTCAAAATTCTGTAATTTACGAAATTTGAATTCAAGGAAATTTGTACCGCTCGTACCAGTCAAACCATAATTGCCACAGGGGGTGTATTTTATGTAAGGAATTTTGTGTGGAGGCGAATAGTAGTTCATATGTGGCATTGGTGTGGGTGGTCGTGATCACCTCCAGTATGGGAGGGGGATTTACTTGTTTCCAGTGGCGGGCGAGTACTAGTCTCGCACTTAGGAGAATGTGTGTAGCTATTGTTCTTTTATCAGGGGGAAGAGACTCAATACCCAACGAAAGCAATGCCATACCAGGCTCCATTGGTAGTGGTAAACCCAGGACATTGAGTATAACTTGAAAGACATCCTTCCAGTATTTAGCCACTAAAGGACAAACCCAGAAAATATGGAACAAAGTTCCTAAATTCCCACACAACCTCCAGCAACAGTTCGGGGCCTGTGGGGCAAATTTTGCTATTCTAGAGGGGGTCAAGTACCATCTTAATAATATTTTTTGGTTAAGTTCCCACAAGTTCACACATTTTGTAGCCGTATATGTTATGTTGAAAGCCTTCTGCCACTGTTCAGGGGAATATTCTTTGCCCCACTCCCTTTCCCACTCAAGTACTGCTGAAGATTTAGTAAAGACCTCTTTATCATTAAGTAATATGTAAAACATGGAGATACCCCTAGTCTTAACCGTAGGGCTGGTGTAGAACAAGGTGACCTGCCATGGCAAATAGATGGTCTTTATCGGATGAGTTCGCAAAAAGTGACTAATCTGTAAATAGTAGTAAACATCCTTAGCCGATTAACCAAATTCCAATTGAAGAGCACAAAATGATTTTAGGGCCGGGCCTACTAATATATCTGTTACATCTCTTATCCCTTTGGCCACCCATTCGTCCAAATTCATATTAGGGATTGCGCTAGTCAGACACTGGATCGGGACAGGTACCTTCGAGCTCACTTGTTGGTGAAAACTAAGAGAGGTACAGTAAGTACATCCCACCCCTGGAGCGACACCAGGATCGTCGGGATCCTGGCGTCAGGATCGTCGGGGAGAACTCGTCCCGTTGCAGATTGACGCTACGAGACATTAAGAGGAAAGTATATAGATCATGACCTGGTATCTGATAACTCTCCAACTCCGACCATCTCTTATGCCCCGAGTTTGAAAACCATGCTTTAATTTGGGCTAGGAGAGTTGCTATGTAGTAGTCCCTCAGCACCACCATGCCCACCCCTTCCGACCTTGCCATAAATATTTGTTGAGAAGTGATTGTGCGGCGTAGAAAAAGGATTTCGGCACTGGGATAGGGAGCGTTCTAAATATGTAGATCATTTGCGGCAGTACTACCATCTTAAAGGCCGCCAACCTACCTGACCAAGATAACTCAGTTTTCGCCAGCTCCTGAAGTTTGCTCCTAAGCCTGTCCAGAAAGGGTGTATAGTTAGCCCTGACCAGGGTGGTGGTTGTTGGTGTAAGGGTGATACCTAAATATTTTATCCCCACCCTGTCCCAAGTATATGGAAAGGAATTGGCTAGCTTTTTCTGTAGTCCATTACTTATGTTTAAGCCCAAAATATAGGATTTGTGTTCGTTGACCTTATAATAAGACATTTGACCAAACATTTGTAAGGTCTGATGTACCGAAGCCAGGGATTTTTCCACATCCGACAATATCAATATCACGTCGTCAGCAAAGAGGCTGATCTTATGTGAGGATCTAGGGGTTTTAAAACCAGAGATCTGTGGGTGCTCGCGAATGTAACACGCCAGGGGTTCCATCGCCAAGTTGAAGATCAGTGGAGAAAGCGGGCAACCCTGGCGTGTGCCATTAGTGATTTGGAATGGCGTGGATAAAAATCCAGACGTGAACACCTGTGCCGTCGGACAGGTATACAACGCCATAATGGCCGAAAAAATGTATCCTGTAAAGCCAAAAGCACCTAACACTTTAGCTAAGTAGCCTCAGTGTACCCTATTGAACGCCCTCTCTACATCCAAAGCGAGAAGCAGAGAAGGCGTTCTTGTTCTATTTAAGCAGTGGATAATGTTAATTAAGCGCCTAGTTGCATCCGATGTCTGGCGTCCTATCGTGAATCCAGATTGATCAGGATGCACCAGGCCCGGGAGAACTGTATTCAAACGAAGGGCTATGAGTTTAGCATACAACTTTAGATCTATATTAAGAAGTGAAATGGGCCAGAAATGTTGTGGTTCTGATGGATCTTTCCCTGGCTTGGGTAAAGTAATAATCAATGCTTTCAACATTTCTGAGGGGAAAGAAGGCGAGGCAACCGCACCATTGAACACTTCAACCAGGTAGGGAGACAATATCAGTTTAAATGATTTATAATACTCCCCTATAAACCCATCTGGACCCGGGGATTTATTAGATGGCAGAGAATCTATGGCCAAATGAACTTCCTGGGTGGAAAATGGGGAGTTTAGCATCTGGAGTTGATCAGATGTCAAACGGGGAAGTGACAGCCTGGACAAAAAATCATCTATCAGGGCTGGCTTAGGTTGATAAGTGTGGGGGTCCTGCTTGAGATTGTAGAGGGAGGCATAGTAGCTGCTAAAAGCATCCGCTATGTCCCTAGGATGATAATGTTTAACTCTAGACGTGGGATGGATGATGAAGGGTATCTTAGATTTGTATCTATGGCCGCGGAGTCGACAAGCTAAAATTTTGCCTGCCTTATTACTATTAGCGTAAAATTGGGCTATAGGCCGTCTAGATGATTTCTCAAAGTCATCCAGAAGACACATCCACATCACATCGTAGCTTTGTGAGTTTGTTAGAGATCAAACGAGATGGGGCCTGTTTGTTCTGGTCCTCCAAAACCTCAATTTCACTGGTTAGGTCTTTGATGCGTTTTTGCCTCCACCTCTTTACCCCTGCTCCAATCTTAATAAATATTCCCCTCATAAAAGGTTTATGAGCATTCCATAAAACAGAACAGTCATCAACTGAGTTCACATTAACCTCAATGAATCCCTTCAAGTGATCTTCCAAGGAGGCTTTCGAGTCTGGTAGTTGTAGGAGTGTGGGGTTAACTCTCCATACTGGACATGTGCCCACGAGAAAGCGTCAGATATTGAGAGAGAGATGGACGCGTGGTCCGACCAGGTGATAGCTTTAATGGCCGTTTTGGTAGTTTTGTTTAACAGGCCAAAGTCAACCAAAAATAAGTCAATCCTCGAGTAGGACCTATGTGGGGACGAAAAAAAGGTGAAGTCCTTTTCATCAGCATGGTGACACCTCCAGGCATCAAATAGACTGTGTTGTCATATTGTTTGCTGAAGCGAAGGGCCCAAGGAGAGGGAGTGTAAGTCGAGTCCATAGATCGGTCAGGGACCAGGGTGAAGTCCCCACAGATGAGCAAGGCACCTTTCTTGATACGCTCAACCTTCTTCATAAGTCTGTTAATGAAGCGTAATTGGTGACGGTTAGGGGAGTATACGTTGACCAACGTATACGTAACTGAGTTAATGTCACATATTATGATCAGGAATCTGCCATTGCTATCTCTGATTTCCTCATGAAGTTGAAAGGATACTGAGTCTCCTATAGCTGTGAGGACTCCCCGCTTCTTAATGTCGGCACTCGCCGTGAAAACATGTGGAAATTTTTTGTGAGAGCAGAGGGGCTGCGCCGAGGCACAGAAATGCGTTTCCTGAACGCACAGAATGTCTCCTCCATGTTGCAGGGCTTCGGCCCACATTTCCCTACGTTTGACGGGGTGGTTTAGTCCCTTAGCATTGATAGAGAGGAACGTCACTCCCATAATACCTGAGTAGAGTCATTGATATGAGAACTCCATATTGGAGAGAGGTGGGATGGAGATTGAGCAGACTCCCCCATTGTGAGTAGGGAGCAGCCCAAGCACTTGTAGATGCACACAGTGAGTGTAAGCATAGTACTCACGATTGTGAAGATGGCCATACAGCCTTGGGTTTCGTCGGTGTCGGTGGCACTCCATGGAGGTTCACAGACAAATCTAGGTTGTAGGTAGTGAGGTAGTTGTCCAACAAATTAAATCTCAGACGAATCTTGGTGAGTGGCCAGCTGGCCTTCCGGGTGTGCCTCGGCGTACAAAAAATAGCAAGACAAGAAAAAAGAAAAAAAAGAAATTGAAAATGAAAATAAAAAAACAAGGCTGTAATTCCGGCATCAGAGCCGCAGCAAACATTTAACTGAAGAACTGACCAACTGGTCAAGTGAGAACAACAATATCTCGAAGTGCAGCAGGGAGCTGCTCAGGCACACTTGGGGGGATAACGTTTGTGTTAGAGAAAGCCAAGCCCCCCCTCGGCGGGACTCAATAGTGTGGTGATGTAAGCCAGGCTTTAGGCGTGTTTCGTAGAGTTTTTGGTAGTGACCGTCTTCCACTCCTGGGTCACAGGTCTTGGTTTTTTCACAGTGTCAGCAACGTTTGCTGCAACAGGGAGAATATTCCATGCTCTGAGTAAGGCCAGGCCACCATCCAGCGAAGTCACCACATGGTTTCTGCCCTCCTTAGTAATGGTGATGCTGGTTGGAAAACCCCACCTATAGGTTATCTGATGATTTCTCAGTGCCTTAGTTACAGTAGCCAGATTCCACCGTTTTTTCAGGGTGTACTGAGAAAGATCGGCGTAGAATTGCAAGTGCTAATAATTGGACGGTATGTAATCCTTGGAACGCATGACCGCCATTAACTGCTCTTTAACGTGAAAGAAGTGTAGTCTCAGGATAATATCTCTGGGTATATTGTCGGGAAGATAAGATGGTTTCGGGAGACGGTGGATCCGGTCGATCGTAACGTCGATCGCTGTGAGATCTGGGAGGAGCTCTGAGAACATAGTGGCGGCGTAGGCTTTGAGCTCACCCTGCTGCACTGATTCAGGGACTCCTCTTATGTTTAAGTTATTTCTCCTACTCCTGTCTTCCAAATCTGCCAACTTAGCTTTTACACCCTCCAACTCACCTTCTCCCTGTTCCTGGGCATCTACAAGATCATTGATCGTAGTGGCTTATTCGCCCATCTTGGTTTCAATATGTTCCACCCTTGTTTCCACTGCTTGTATGTCTTTGTGAAACTTATTCATGCAGGACATCATGTCTGCCTGAATGGTGCTTCTGAGGGAGAGCAGCATGTCCTTCAGCATAGTATCCATGACAGGCTGGTTTGTGGTGGGGAATTTTTCGATCCGAGCAGGGAGTTCCCTCGTGTCATTCCCTGAATCTGCATCAGGCCCCTACACTGGGCTGCATTGCGGCTCCTCCATTCCAAACCTAGCCTTTGCTGGACTGGCTGTTTGTGGAGTGTCTGGACATGATCGCGGGCTGCCCTGGGATCCACTGTGCCTGCCATGTGAGGCAGAGGAGAGGGGAGGAGAGTGAGCAGGGCGCGCCGGCGTGGAGGACAAGCCGGCACCATCCCGCCCATCTCCATGCTGACTGAACGGGAAGAATTCCGTCAGTTTTTGCGGCTTTCTGTCCTCCTTCCGCTTCCTCGTCATGGCCGGAGGGTTCCCCAAGAGTGTGGGTACTGGTCCCTTGTTGTGAGATTCGCCTGGTCTACTGCTTTGTATTGCTAAGTGTCCCGCCGGTATGGAGCTCTGCTCTCAGGCTAGCCACTCCCCCGAGTTTGCACTTCTTATGCTGCGTACACACGATCACTTTTTGTGATGAAAAAAAACGACGTTTTATGTGATAAAACAAAACGTCGTTTTTCAAACTTCATTTTCCAAAACAACATTGCATACACACCATCGTTTTTCCAAAATGCTCTAGCAAAGCGTGGTGACGTACACCACGTTTGACGGCACTCTGTTCCATTGAAGCTCCGTCTCATAACTTGTCTATGAGCATGCGCGGGTTTAAAAACGTCGTTTTCAACATCGTTTTGCCCACACACCATCACTTTTTATGACACAAAAAACGACACAAAAAATTCAAGCATGTTCGAATTTTTTTTTGGTCCTTTTTTTTGAAGACATAAAACGATGTTTTGCCCACACACGGTGATTTTAAATGACGTTTTTGAAAACGTCGTTTTTTTCATCACAAAAACTGATCGTGTGTACGCGGCATTACATACACTACATACTGAACCTGAAACAGCAAAAAGACAGATATAGAAATAAACGTATTAACAGAGCAGCTTGCAGTGGTTATCAAGAGTTTGCAAGACACTGCAAGCAATGCAAGGGATTTAGAAAGTAGGGCACTTAACCACTTCAGCCCCGGACCATTTTTGTGATTCGGCACTGCATCGATTTAACTGACAATTGCGCGGTCGTGCGACGTGGCTCTCAAACAAAATTGATGTCCTTTTTTTCCCACAAATAGAGCTTTCTTTTGGTGGTATTTGATCATCTCTGCGGTTTTTATTTTTTTGCACTACAAACAAAAATAGAGCGACAATTTTGAAAAAAATGAATATTTTTTACTTTTTGCTGTAATAAATATTCCCCAAAAATATATATAAAAAAATATTTTTCCTTAGTTTAGGCCGATACGTATTATTCTACATATTTTTTGTAAAAGAAAAAAAAAGAAAAAATTTGCAATAAGCGTTTATCGATTGGTTTGCGCAAAAATGATAGCATCTACAAAATAGGGGGTCGTTTTATGGCATTTTTATTAATATATATTTTTTTACTAGTAATAGCGGTGATCTGCGATTTTTCATCGGTACTGCAACCTTATGGTGGACACTTCGGACACTTTTGACACATTTTTGGGACCATTGGCATTTTTATAGCGATTAGTGCTATAAAAATGCATTGATTACTGTAAAGTGGTTAATTATGTTCCCTAGGTGTGTTCTAACTGAAGGGGGGTGGGACTGACTAGGGGAAATGACAGACCGCTGTTCATACATTGTATGAACAGACGATCAGTCATTTCTCCTCCTGACAGGACCAGGCACGTGTGCGGCACCAGGGGGCGTGCGTGCTTCCCTATTGGCTGAAATGCGAAATGACGTAATTCATGATTTTGAGCAGCCGAGCCGACCTACCGCCGTAAAACTGAGGCGTCTGGTTGGCTAGTGCTTAAAGTAAAACATCTTGTGGCTTTGAAGTGTGTTCAAAAGTGTAGGTAGAACATGTGCCAATGTTACTTCACATAAGTGGGAAGCTGTGAATCTGATCAACTCAAATAGTGATGGCCAAGTTAATCAGACAATAGGAGGGCAAATGGTATGATATCAAGGAGACAAATGTGGACTGATTTATTTAAGGTGGGAGTCCCTAGAGAGGAAATAGATGGGATTCCTAAACCGAAATTGCTTAACCACTTAAGGACCGAGCCTCTTTCTGAGATTTGTTGTTTACAAGTTAAAAATTGTTGTTTTTTTTTTTTTTTAATAGAAAATTGCTTAGAGCCCCCAAACATTATACTTTTTTTCTAACACCCTATAGAATAAAATGGAGGTCGTTGAAATACTTTCTGTCACACCGTATTTGCGCAGCGGTCTTACAAGCGCACTTTTTTTGTTAAAAAAAAAAAAGTTTTTAAATAAAAAATTAAGACAACAGTAAAGTTAGTCCAATTTTTTTATATTGTGAAAAATATTGTTACACTGAGTAAATTGGTACCCAACATTTCACGCTTCAAAACGTCTGGTGGAATGGTGACAATTGCATGTTTTGAGTTACAGAAGATGTCTAGAGCTATAATTATTGCTTTCGCTCTACCGATCACGGCAATACCTCACATGTGTGGTTTAAACACTGTTTTCATATGCGGGCTCTACTCATGTATGCGTTTGCTTCTGCATGCAAGCATATTCCTATTACAAGGAATGTAAACATCCCTTGTAATAGAAACAAAGTACAGTAGGACATCTTAAATGTGAGATCTGGGGTCAAAAAGACCTCAGAGCTCATATTTACACTAAAATGCAATACAAAAATAAATAAAAATTTTACAAAAAAATGTCCCCTTAAGAGCGATGGGCGGAAGTGACGTTTTGACCTCACTTCCACCCTGCAATGGTATGGAGACGGGTGGGGGCCATCTTCCCCTCACTTATCTATAGGCTACTGAAGAAAAAGGATCTGATCGCCACTGCCATCGGCTCTGGGGCCCTCTCCCACTGCTGATTAAATTGATCTTGCGGCGAATCCGCCGCAGAGACCACTTTTATCTTAAACCGGACCACTCACTGAAGAAGAGGATACCGGGGTTATGGCAGGTAGCTGCTGTCATAACAAAGATTTCCCTCTTGAAAGTGCCGACGTATATCAGCGTGAGCTGGTCCAGAAGTGGTTAAGAGGCTGGGAACAGTAAATTCAGTCACATTAGGTGTTTTTTTTACGCAGTTGCAAGGAACACACATGGTTGTGGCTGAAACCCAGGGTTGTGGCTGGAAGCCGACCAAGATGGCTGCTTGCTGAAACAGCTCCATGGGACGACGACTTTTCAGGGCAAAAAGTGATGCCAAGACACAGCCAGCTACCTCGGCCAACACCTCTCGCCATCACCATGTCCAAGAGGAGGAAAGACTGCTCAGTACCGCGGAAACTCACTGAGTTTTAACCAATGGTAGCAATTCCTTGGTCTCCAGACTGCACCTCTGTGTGGGTAATCAACATATAAATTGTCTCCAAACACCACCTTCCTCTATTCGCTTTTTAATAATCAATTCCACTTATCCAGGTGTTAAGGACATGAAACAAAAAACACCATAGTGTTCTCTGCTTTTGAATTTATTAAAAAAAGCCCCCCTAAAAAGTTACACTTAGGCCGCCTACACACGATCAGACAAATCTGAGCAAATGTGTCTGACAGACCGTTTCCAGCAGACACGGCAGATCTGTCTGTTGGTCTGCTGTGCATACACACGATCGAATAAATCTCCCGGACCAGAACGCATGCATGTAAACCACGTACGACGTCACTATAAAGGGAAAGACCAAAGCTTACGGCGCCGCCCTCTGTTCCGCTTTTGCTAGTAACGTGTTAGCGAAGGTTTGGTTAGAGCCGATTCGCGCTTTTCGGTCTCCGCACTTTACAGGTTGTATTTTCGGGTTCAGTGTGTGCTTGTGGGTGCGTATTTGGCAGTCAGTGCTGGCTGTCGGGTCGTTTCTGCTTTGCAGTGGCGTCCTGTCCGCGGGTATCTGTTTGTCGTGCGTACTTTGCAGGTATTGCTGGATTTGGGGGTGCTTTCTGTTTGAGTGTGTTCTTGACTGACCAGCCGGCCGGTTTGAAGCCATTATGGAGCAGCAGAGTAACTTTGCTAGAGTTTGTGCTGGATATGGGCTTGCTTCTGGATGTTATCAGCATTCCAGGGCTTTGGCCAGGAACATGTGGAGGAGGAGTTCCTGGGCAAAGAATTGGTTGCGCCAGCGTGACCGATTCTCTCATATGCCTCTGCTTAGGGAAATCCAGGAGAATAATCCTGATGACTACAGGAACTTTCTCCGTATGACGGACCCCTTTTTCAACCGTCTGCTGGATCTTCTGTCCCCCTATATCACGAGGCAGGACACTGATGTGCCAAGCGATCACGGCCGAGCAAAGGCTTATTGCCACGTTGCCGTACCTGGCGACTGGGAGGAGCCTGCAGGACCTCAAGTTCTCACATCTCTCCCCAGGTGCTTGGGATCATCATACCGGAGACGTGTTCTGCCATCATACAAGTAATGCAGGAGGAGTATATTAAGGTAAGTTTCCTCTTTTATGAACCTCACAATCTCTGTCTTTACTAATTTTTGCTAATGTTATTTTTTTTTTTTGCTTTTTTCCCCTAATTACCATGATTTTTATATGCTGTGTGTTGAATGTTCCCTTTTCTCCCCATGCATGCATGTTGATAAGCTTTCCATGTTCTTTTTGTTGGCCTACCTACATATTTTTACCTTACATCACTATTAACCTGTCCAGCATGCTATCCTAGGGACAAACACACCTACTGTAGCTTTTTTTTTGTGTGTGAGGCATTTTTTTGACTGCTGCATTGTAGTTCTGCCCCCCACCCCCCCTAAAAATGTTTCTTGCCCCATCAGAGGGGTGGGGACTGTGATAATAAGTGGGATATTGTTGTGGCCAGAACTCCTTCACAATAATAATATGAAATGTTAATACTGTGATGTTGCACAAGGATGGTTTTTGTATTTGTGTTTGCAATGTTTATGTGCCAAAGTAATATTTTTTTTTTTGTTTGTCCCCACAGTTTCCCTCCACGCCACAGGAATGGCAGACTGTGGCTTCCCAATTTGCCCTGCGTTGTGATTTTCCGAACTGCGGAGGAGCAATAGATGGGAAACACGTCCGCATAGTGCCACTACCCCGTTCTGGGTCCTACTATTTTAACTACCAAGGTTTTCATAGTATCGTGTTGATGGCGGTGGTGTCGGCACACTACGAATTTTTGTATGGTGGACGTGGGGAAGAACGGCCGGCTGTCTGATGGGGGAGTGTTCGCGCGGAGCGAATTTTACAGGCGTCTACAACTTGGTGGTCTGGAACTGCCACCGGATGAAGACTATGTGGAAGGACTTCCGTTTGTTTTTTTAGCGGACAAAGCTTTCGGGCTTGCCTTTTCCCCAGAGGACCCCCCCCCGGAGAGGAGGGTGTTCAATTTTAGGCTGGCCAGGGCCCGGAGGGTAGTCAAGAATGCCTTTGGGATACTCGCCAGCCGGTTCCGCCTGTTCCAGACAGCGATACACCTGGCGGAATATAAACTCAACCGTGTTGTTTTTGCCTGTTGCATTTTGCACATTTTTTTTACACAGGCACTCCCAGTCGTACCTACACAACATTGGGCCTGAGGCAAGACTACCCTAAGATACCCTTCCTGGGCTGGAGACTGGTCGCGCTGGCTTGACCACCCAATCTGCTTGTGAGGTACGCGACAAATATGTTGAGTACTTCATGGGTCAGGGGGCCATTACTATGCCAGATCATATTTCTTTCTAATTCGGCCCCCAAAAGAAATAAATATTACAAGAAATAATAAATAATTTGACCATTGGACTTTATACAGTTGTTTGTCATTATTGCTTTTTCTCTTTTTATCTGTCTTCCTGGTTCTCCAACTAGTGCAATTCTAGTGCCAAATGTAGTTTTCATGTTTTAGTAAATAACCACAATTGCACAGTAGTTAGTCACTCATCTACAAACTGGCTATTGAGCATATAGAAAGAACAAGCCACTCATGTTATTTATTTTTTATTATTATTTAAACATTTTTGGTTTCCCAGAAAATGTATTTTGTTTTTTGACAAAACGTGTCCTTTTTAATATTTTTATTATTTATTTATTTTGTTAACAAATTATGGATTATCCAAACCTGTTTTTTTAATCCAAAACTAAAAATGTACAAAAAAAAATTAACTTACAAAGTTCAACCTTTACATTCAAACAACAGTCTCATGGTCTGATGTCACCCTGGAACACGGCAAAATTTGAAGATGCACACATTCTGTGTTGAGAGGGGCCAAATGGGGATTCTCTCCTGAGATCCCATGACAAAAACTGTCCACATGTGCGATCTGCCATCATGGGTGATCAATGTATGTGGTTTGTGGGTGCAAACCCTTCCCTCTCACCTACTTGAGAAGGGAGGAAGGGTGTGTACCCACAAAGCACAGACAATGGATATCCTGTGATGGCAGATAGCACATGTGGATACACTGGGCCAGATTCACAGAGCCATTACGCCTGTCTAAATGGTGTTAGACTGGAGTAATTTCAAATTACGCGCGTTTTCTAGCTAGTCGAAAACCTCAAACCATGAATAGACGGCTGCGGGCTTCAATTCGACTGGATTACGTGTTTGTACGCTTCCGGATCTACGCTGCAATAAAATTGTGGCCACTGGGTGGACTTCCCATCGTTTTCCGCGTCAGGGTATGCTAATGAGCTTTTGCCGGCGATCCCAGAAATTACGATCTTCAATCGCAATCTCTTACGGCACCTTTAGTCATTTTTTTTTTACGCAACACTATACCAGCTTTTTGCTGGTCTAATATTAGACAGCCCATGTTAAGTATGGCCGTCGTTCCCGCGTCTAATTTCTACGTTTTCCGACGTCCTTTATTATTTTTTACGTAAGTCGTCCGGGAATAGGAATGTTCGTAAACGCCGCTACTCAAACAATGAATGACGTAACGACGTGATTTCGCGCAATGCACGGCGGGAAATTTCTCAACGGAGCATGCGCAGTTCGATCGCCGCGGGGACGCGCTTAATTTAAATGCTTCAGGCCCCCCAATCGCGTATTTCGATTACGCGGCGAGAAATAGACTACGCCGCCGTAGCGTACGGGCAAAAATCTACCAGGATTCGGTGTAGAGCTTGGTGAAATACGGCAGCGTAGAGTATTTCGATTACGCAGCGCAATATTAAGTGTATCTGAATCTGGCCCACTGTGTGTGCGCATCTTCAAATTTTGGCGTATTGTTGTAAAAAAAATTAAGACGGTTGGGGGATGGGGGGGCAGGGCGGGGGGGTTCAGTCTTTGATACGGCCCATCATATCAATTATATTTTTGTAATTGTGTTCAATTACAATCATCCTTTGCCTCATATGTTCCATCTCTGTGCTACACTCCATGATTTGTTGAATAACAATTTGTGCACTTGCACGGGAAAAATGCGTATCAGATTTCATAACAGCATCTTCATTCCCTAAACAAAATAATAATAAAAAAAAAAATGTGTATTGTGCATGCCTATCTACATCTCTTTTTCCCTGTGAAGCTGGAGTGACACTGACCTGTTGTGCTGATAATCTCCACCTCCCCATTATCCAGAACTTCTCCTTCTTCCATAATAAGTCCTCCTTCTTCCACGACTTCTTCTTCCACCACAATGCCTCCTTCTTCCACAACTCCTCCTTCTTCCATAACTCCTCCTTCTTCCATAACCCCTCCTTCTTCCATAACCCCTCCTTCTTCCATAACCCCTCCTTCTTCCATAACCCCTCCTTCTTCCATAACTCCTCCTTCTTCCATAACTCCTCCTTCTTCCATAACTCCTGCTTCAACATTTTCTTCTTCCGCCTCTCTTCCTTCCACCACTCCTTCTACATCCTCCTCCTCCTCCACATGCAGATGTATTTGTTTTTGAGTAAATCTGGGCCTCCCTGCCTCCTCCAAATGCTGTCCTCTTCTTTCCCCTATAAATATCAGGAAACAAACGGTATACTCATCAGCACACAGATATTGTATGGCAGTAAATCGCAAACATTGCGTAGAAAGCACGTAACAATTATATTTTTCTGCTTAATCCACCAAACCTAACCTTTGTTTTTAAGATTGACTTCTCCAAAGGTGTGATAATGCACCTTTTTAGCAAAGTGACACACATGGATGGCCCCCACTAAAAATTTTGGGCGGAGACCCCCCCAAAAAAAGCGAGTTATGGGGGAGACACAGGTGCTCTTGATTCCAGATGTGCAAACAGCTGCATATTTATCACTGTGTGAATCAATCCTGTTTGCCTTTCAACATTCTAGTAATATGAATAATAAAACACATCGGGCCAGATTCACGTACATAGGCGCATTTTTTGACTGGCGTAGCGCACCTCCTTTACGTTAGACTGCCGCAATGTAGCGGCGCAATCACCGTATTCTCGTTTGATTTGCGTCGAAATTAGCGCCGGTGCAACGTAATTTCAGAGGCGTAAGGCGGAGTAATTCAAATTGGGAAGGACGTGGCTGTGTTACATTGAAATGAGCCGTGACCCCATGCAAATGAAGGGCCGGCCGGCTCGCGCATGAAGCAGACCATGGTCAGCACTTCTGTGCGCATGCTCACAACTCGGGAACGGCGCATTCAGTGAAATTGGAAGTGGACCCGGGTAACTTTGTGAACTATGCAGACAGCATAAATAGACAGACACAAACGCACTTCCTTTGCAAAAGTACATCCCTTTGTATCCCTCCCTATACAGCAAGGTGCTGTTGTTCTGTTTGTTGCGTTGTGACTTGTCTTTGTGATATTTGTTGACTGTTTGATCTAGTGTTTGGTAGAATATACAGTATTTGAAAGTGTTTTTTGGTGACTGCTTGTGAGACTTTTTGGTTGATAGATTTTTGTTTGTTTGTTTTGTTGCTTGATTTTTCCTGCTTGTTTTTGTGAGTGATTTTTGTTGATTTTTTGGGAGAGAGTTGTTGTATGAGTATGACTGAGAGGAAGAGGAAGTTGAATTTTACTTTGGGGGAGAAACAAATAATTGCCCGGGCCATTACCCAATATGGGCGTTTCCTCCACGGCCCGGAGAGTGCCAACACCACCCCGGCCAGGAGGCGGGAGATTTTGCAGCACATTACTGACCAGGTGAATTCAGCAGGGGGGGGGGGGGGGGGGGGGGAGACCTGGACACGCCTGGGGATTGAAAAGAAAATCAATGACCTCCGGCGTTTGGTCCGAAAGAAGCTGGCCAAAATGGCAGCCCATGCCAGGGGCACAGGAGGGGGCCCACCATGCCCTGTTAGGCTGACAGCGGAGGAGCGTGTGGTGGCCCAGACCTTTCATAGACAACAGGTGGAGGGCCTGCCTGGCTATGACTCCAGTCATGAAGGCGTGATGCCAGGTAAGGTTTTTTTGCCCTATCAGGTGTGTAGCATGTGGGGGGGAGGGAATATGTGGCAAGTGTTTGGATCCTCCAACCTGTGAATGTTTTGTGTCATCCACAGATGTGCAGGAGGGTGCTGGGACATCTGGCCTGACCGCACCATCCCCGGGACAACAGCCTGATGAGGACCCCCCCCCCCCCCGACAAGGCCGGAGTCCTCGGAGGAGGTTGAAGAGGAGGAGTTTGAGGAGGAGGAGTTTGAGGAGGAGGAGGAGAATGTCATGTCAGCCAGTGGATTGTTGTTTTTGGAGGAGTCTTCCTCTCTGGCTGGCAGCAGCCAGCCCTCCAAAAGGGCTAGCCCCTCCCACTCCTCCCCCAACAGGGCTCCCCTCCCAAGGGGCTCCCCTTCTCCCCGGCCACAAGCCTCAGCTGGAGGCAGGAAGTCATCCCAGAAGACCAGGGGGGTAGCCGAGGTTCTGCCCGCCAATCTGAGAAGGGACCAGGCCCTTCAGACCCGCCATCTGGGACAGGTCAGCCAGACTTTGGTACGGATGGAGGAGAGCCTGTCCTCCATAAAGGATATGCTTGGGGACCAGGACTGCCACTCACGGGCTCTTACAAACTGCCTAAACGTACTGCAGACTAAAACAGCAGACGTTGGGCAGGATGTGAGGGTCCTCACCCAGGCTATCCAGGCCAACACGGCAACACTAAGTGCTGGCCTGACCAGAATTGCCGTGGCCTTGGAGGGCAGGCCGCCAGGTGGGCAGAGACCAGGGGCTGCTCCTCCTTCCCCAGATAACCCCCCCACCATGAGTCTCCCTTGAGGAGCCGTGGGCGCCCCAGGCGTGGCTCACGCCAGCGGCATTAATTTGTTTTCCCCCTTGTTTTCAGGTTTTTTTTTTTGTTTTTGTTTTTTTTGCTGGACAATTTTTTTTTTTTTGTGTTGTGAATGTTTTTGGAATGTGGGGGTGATATTCCTGCCGGAAAAGGGGTGTCACCCTCAGTTTTGGTGGAGAAGGGTTCCCCAGGACCAGGAAGAAGTGATCCCCAGGTCCGTGTGAATGGTGTATGAATGTACAGTGACATAATTGGAGCCGTGGCATGGCGTTGCTGCTCACAAGTCCAGAATGGTGGGCTTGTGCTAATCCAATTAGATGAGGATGTGATGTGTCTGTGCTAGGGACCACAGTGGTGTGCATGCATGCATTCTCATTGTGCCATGATTAATGTGTGTGTTTAACGTGCAAAGATGCCTAATGTGAGCTGTCTCCTGGCTGCTCTTCCCTCAGAAGACGGGATAACCTCGGTTAGGGGGGGGATTGTCTGGTTCAGGGGTTAGGTCATCACGTAGGTCAATCTGCAAGCCCTTTCTCACTGCGAAGTTGTGCAGCAGACAACATGCACCGATGATCTGGCACACAAAGTTTGGGGAATACAACGGGGTCCCCCCAGACTTATCCAGGCATCGGAAACGTGACTTCAGGAGGCCAAAGGTGCGCTCCACCACTGCATGTGTTTGGGCGTGGGCTTCATTGTATCTTTCCTCTCCTGGGGTTTGGGGGTTCCGGATAGGAGTCATGAGATGGGGTCCCAGTGCATATGCAGAGTCACCTGTAAGGGAAAATACAGGAGGATGTTAGTCATGCATGTGCCCCTTGTGATGTGTGCATCATGGGGGGGGACAGTCATGCCTGCCACCCATGTCACTCACCAACCAGCCAGGTGTCCCCATACACATTCTGTTCGAATTCCATTCGGATGGGGCTCTGATTGTAGATGTAGCTGTCTGGCGGGATCCGGGGTGTTTGGCACGGACGTGCCATATGAGGCCTTGGGCATCGACTATCACCTGTACATTGATGGAATGCCAATGTTTCCGATTGCGGTATATGTGCTCTGTCTCATGGGGGGGCTGGAGAGCCACATGTCTGCAATCAATGGCACCCACGGTGCATGGGAATCTGGCAATTCTGTAGAAATCTGTCATTGCCTTCAGCCGAAGGTCCTCAGTGTTGGGTTTGATTATTTGGTTGGCCATGCGTCTGAGGATTGCAGGGACAACCTGGTGCACACATCTGCTCATGGAGGATTGTGACATCCCAGCCACCACACCACTTGTTCTTTGAAAAGAGCCACTGGCAAGGAAATGGAGTGTTGCCATGACCTTGACCAGTGGCTGCACTGCTTGTGAGAGGTGTGTTGGGCTGGTGATGTCCTCCTGCAAGGTTGTGGTTAATTCCAGGATGGCATGAGGGGTGAATCTGAAGATGCGATACACCTCAGAATCACTCATGCCAAAAAGGTCTATGCGGGTGCGGTATATCCTCTCCCGTGCCCTCCTCCGTGCCCTCCTTCTTCTTTGCTCCTCTAAAGTCAGTAGTATAGCTATGAGCAAGGATGTCCCTGGCATGTTGGCATACAGATTGTTGTGCAACACGTGTGACTGCTCAGCTCCTCACTAACAGTGTTGCTTTCTCTGACATGTAGACGGATTGTCTAATTTTATACCACCTTTTATATGGTCTAATTTTAGACAGGCCGTGCAGCTGTTGTGCACAGCGCGTAGCCTGCCCTGCAACAACGTTCTTTTGTGGATCCCGTAACTCCCTCATTAGCTTATTTGAATAGCAAAGCAATGGTGTGCCTAGCGCAGTTTTGCGCGGACGGATGCGCCTGTCTATCGAAATTACGCCGGTCAAAAAAAAGTAGATTTCTTGCGTATCTCGTTTTGGGGATGCGGCGCATCGAAACGCATGCGCAAATTTAGCGCATCTCCTGTAACGCCGGCGTAATCGCTCTGTGAATCTGGCCCATCATCTTTTCCACAATGTTTAGAAACGTTATTTTACGCCAAATAGCCATGTCCAGGTGTGCTGTTCCTGGAACAACAACATTGTATTTGTGAGAAACAAGGTGATGGAACGAGGGTTTATATATATATATATAAAAAATAACGATTGTGCAATAACTTCATATTTTCCATAAAAAAAATAATAAAATAAGACATGTGTTCCAAAGTACAACCAGGCCAACGAGGCATATGTAGAAATATACATTGCAAAAAATGACAAAACACAATTGCCAACACAATTAAAGAAAAGGACTTACTTTTTTCAATTGTTTTTTCAAATCTTCCGATACTGGTGTGGCTCACGCAGCTTCAAGTCCGACCAGCGCTTACGGAGCTGCTCCTTTGACCTGGTGACCCTAAAGATCTCATGAAGTCTCCTCGTAACCTTCTCCATAGTTTTTGATTTCCTCCGGTTAGTGGTGCTGTATGGCCCATGATCCCCATCATAATCCTTACATCGCAGGATAGCCACCATCTCCACCATCTCTTCTAAAGACATATTAGTTGCCTTGTATCGTTTTGGCCTTGATCGGGATGTTCCTGCCTCTGTCCCTTCCTGATCCTGAGAGGTTAATGCACGCTCGTGTGACATCGCCATTTTTTCGTTTCACAGTGATTAGGGGCGTGGAAAACAGGAAATGGTCCATCATGGGTGGCAACAAGGGCGGCGTTTCACGCATGCGCGGAGTGTATGAGGAACCCGACGGGATTGCGTAGGTTACGCGGAGATTACTCGAGCGTTAAAGCGAGGACATACATAGACGATGGTAAATTCCAACATGAGGCCAAGGAAGTAGAGGCATGTTATGGGTGGGTTAAAAGTGGGCATAGAATATGCAGAAGAAGAGGGCGGCGTTACATGCTTGTGCGGGCTATATAAGGAGAACAACGTGATTACGTAGGTTACGCGGAGATTACTCGAGCGTACGCAAGGAGCTACAGAGACGAAGGTATATGAAAACATGGGATCAGCAGAGGCCTAGAAACTTTAGAGCCCTATGGGGGATGGGGGTTTGGTATGTTGTTTGCACCGTTTGCGCTATTTATGTATCTTGGGGCCCACCATGCTATTTTGTTCAACAACTGCTTGGACACATCACAAAATATATATGTGAGAATGCTCTACCTCTTTATTTTAGTCTTGTGTATTCACATCATGCATGTATTGTTCCGTGTTGGTTGGACAGAGGTAATTAGGTAGTGTATTATCTCATCAATGCTGTGAGCGGCATGATATCTAGACATGAACTAGTGCCTTGATGATTGCTAACATTCAAATATTTGTGGATGATTATAGATGCCATGTATTTATTGAAATGTTACCAAAGGGTCTGCATGTTACAAAAATAAGTTGGACAACAATGGAGCAGAGCTGGCCAGCATTGTAGCAGCAGGAGACAATGGGGGTTATTTACTAAAGGCAAATCCACTTTGCACTACAAGTGCAATGCAAGTGCACTTGGAAGGGAATTCTCCATAGATCTGAGGGGAAGATCAGAAATGAGGGGAAGCTCTGCTGATTTCCTCATCCAATCAGGTGGAGGCTAAAAATGCTTATTTTTTGTTTCCTTGCATGTCCCCCTCGGATCTACAGCGACTGCATTTCCAAGTGCACTTTCAGTCAAGTGTACTTTTAAGTGCTTTAGCAGTGCTAAGTGAATTTTCCTTTAGTAAATAACCCCCAATGTGTTTGGATAGTAGCTTGACAATGATTGTACACATACATATTCTGACAATGACAAAGCTAAGCTTTTTTTTATGAGGGTTTGATATTTATTTTTGTATATTCTAGCCCATTAATATCGACATCAAAAATCCAAGATGGACCTATTGGCTATTCAGGAAAATACGATGTGATTGATAGAAAAGTATAGAGAAAACAGGATACTTTGGGATAGCAGGCACCCAGGATACCAAAACAAAGACCTGAGATTGGCAAAACTGACAGAGGTAGCAACCTACATGCAGACTTGGGTTCCAGACTGCACAGTGAACATGGTCAAGGATAAAATGAGCAATCTCAGGACCAGGTATAGAAAAGTATACAAAGAGCTTAAAACCCAAAGATCTGGATCAGCAGCATGTGCGCCAAAGGAGCCCAGGCTGTGGTACTTCAGGGAGCTCGCATTTTTGGATGATGAACTGGAGGGCCGGCCATCACTTTCGAGTCTTCCTTCCAGCCTTCCTTCCACGCTTCCTTCCAGCGGAACTTCCACGGATCCCCACACCCCTGCAGAGTCAGCGGAGGGCCTGGCTGACATGGACCCAGATCTGGCGATCTTCAGTGAGGTATAGTAGTTTACAAAATATTTCTTAGCTGCTAATTTTGGTTTGATTATTGAGTTAATATTGTAAAAAAAATAGAAAGCTTGGAAAACCAAAAAAAGGCGTGGGCATAAAACTAGGTGTCAGGGATGGCAACTGAGGGGTCAGAAGGACAGTCTGTTCAATTTAAATGAAGAAAAACAAAAGAGTCTAGAGCCCAAAAATGCGTGTGATTGATTGTGCAAAATATTACAACATGTCCCTTTTTTATACACAGGAAGAGACCAGCCAGGAGGTGGCAGCTCCTGAGGACCATGTCAGCCAGGCGGAAGGGGCGAGTGGCAGCCAGAAGGAGGCCGGGGCCAGTGGAAGTCAGCATGTCCCCAGGCTCAGCACCATCAGCCAGGTTCCTCCCCTCCAGATGAGGGCCTAAGGAGGCGCATGAGGCAGGTGGAGGAGGAGAGCCTCGAAATGATGAGGGAGGCAGCCCAAATAATAAGGGCCCCCTTCAACTCCACTGAAGCCTACAGTGCCTCCGTGGCGCATGATCTGAGCCAAGCGGGGGGAGGAGCAAATGGAACTGGCAAAGGACCTAATAAATAAGGTCCTTTGTTGGATGCACAGGGGCATGCTGACCAGGGACACAGACCTGAGTGACCCGCCCCAGCCTGCTCCCCATCTTCAGCCTCCTGCTGCCACATCATCCGCACCTGCAAGGGGCCGTGGACAGGCCCGTGGAAGTTCCGCTGCAAGGCAGCCTGGAAGGAAGGCTGGAAGCAAGACAAGAACGTGATTCCCTGCCTTCCAGTTGATTATCCAAAAATGTGAGCTTGTTGGAGTACCACAGCTTGGGTTTGTTTGGTCATGTGCTGCTGATTCAGATTTTTTAGTTGTCGTGTCTCCTGAGGTTGTTCATTTTATCCTTGATCATTTTGTGGAATTCCCAAGTCTGCATGTATGTTGCTATCTGATCAAGTGCTGCCGATCAGGTTATTTATAATTTTGTTTAGTGCCTAAATAAATGGCTTTTTTATTTACGTTCAAACCTTGTCTATTGTGTTTTCTACTGTGGTGATTAGGCCTTAAACATTTGAACAATACAATGTGTCATTTTCAAAGGACACAAACTCCTTGGTGTGACAACTTGGTAAACCATGGAAACCCCAAAAGCTAAAAAGTTGACATAAGTTGCAACCCCCCCAAAAAAAAAAAAAACAGTTGACATAAGTTGCAAAAAAAAAAAATCCAATGAAAAAAAAAGAAAAAACAAGTTGACATAAGTTGCAAACAAAAACAAAAAAAAAAAATGCAATGAAAAAAAAAGAAAAAACAAGTTGACATAAGTTGCAAACAAAAACAAAAAAAAAAATGCAATGAAAAAAAAAAAAGAAAAAAAATGACATAAGTTACAAACAAAACAAAAAAATGCAAGGAAAATAAAAAATTGACATAAGTTGCAACCAAAAAATAAACATAAGTTGACAAATTTAAAATATATAAGTTCAACATTAAGTAAAAAAAAGACAAATATATTCATGTGGAGGAAAGCTAAAAAAATTAGGACATCTGGCTAGCAAACATTTACAAAAAGACAAATCCAAATCATAAAATAAAAAACTTTGCTGTATTGGGACAACTCAGTATAAATAGCATCAGCAATAGAACGGCTTGATTCTAGCAAGAGAACGAAGAAAAAAAGAGAAGCAATAAACGATACACTATAGATATTTAAAATGACGAATGTGCCAGGTCACAAACAAACACGAGTTTTACCTGAACGAGCGCTCCCGTCCCCTCATTTTGTCTGAGCATGCGCACGATTTTGGTCCGATGGTTTTGTGTACTAACCATTTCGGACATTCGAACATTTCGGACAGACGGGTTTCCAGCAGACAGATTTTAAAGCATGCTTTAAAATCTGTCGGGTGGACAAATCTGTCTGCTCGCCCGTACACACGATCGAATTTGTCTGCTAAAACGGTCCTTCAGACGGGTTTCAGCAGACAGATTTGATCGTGTGTACGTGTCCTTACAAGAAATAATAAAAACAGCATATATTAAATCCCCAGCTCATCCACCGCAGACCTAGATCCACGGTGCTTCACTTGACATCACAGGTAAGACTCCTCCCTTCTAAAGGTGTGTCGGCCTCTCTTTGACCTTCATCAGTAGATGAGGCCAATGAGTCTGGAGACTGTAGGAATTGCTACAATTGGTAAAGTGGACTGATCGTGGTGGACACATGGAGTGATCTGTCTGAGTTTTATACTCATCCTTGAGGTGAGCAGGCATTTTAGCAGGTGGTGGTGTGCACTGAATATTGGATCCATTTAAATAGTATTTCTTTATCGTACATCACGGGACACAGAGCGCATAGCCATTACATATGGGTTATATGGGTACCTTCAGGTGTGGACACTGGTGTAATCAACTTCACAGGAAGTTCCTTCCTATATAACCCCCTCCCACTGAGAGTGCTTCAGTTTTTTCGCCAGTGTCTTAGGTGTTGGTCACGTCTAGCTGTCCCTCGGAGGTCTCGGGACCCAGGATAGCTAGCCGGATCCGTCCGAAGTGCTTCAAAGCCAAGGTGTACGGTACCCGGGCCCTGCTGGAGTGGGGTTTTGCCTATAATGCCTCTCCTTGGAGGGCTGGATTCTGGGCTCCAGTGCCTTGGTCTCTTCCAGGACTAAACGCTACTGATGCCAGGATTCTATATAGGTCCAGGGGTGTGGGTTCCTTAAATACAGGACCCCGGTCCCTGAAGGTCCGAGACAATACCCACGGAGATGGGGGAAGATTGGGCCTCTTGCAGTTTGCAATACCCTGCGGCGTGGAGCAGGTAAGAGGGAACCTGCGGGACTTGGTTCGACAGTAGGTATCCCCCTGGGGGTTCTGGGTTGGCTAACAGTATGCTTGTGCATCAGCCACTATCTCCACTATGTCTGTGTGGGCAGGATGGGATACTAATGTTTACCCAGATAACATGTAGATATATGTATACTTGTGTAATATATATATTTGCTACTCACCCCAGGTCTGCCTGTTAGCATTGATACTGCAACCCCACATGTTTTAAAGAGGAAATTGCTGGTGAAAACTCCTGTTTCTTAGGAAGCCCATGGGGACAGCTTCCTCTCTGTGTGTGCACTACAATAAGATTAGTGCTTACCTGGTGTCTGTTGGTGCTGCCTGGCGCTGGTCCATGTTGTTTCCTCTGCTCTGCTTCCTCCATGTGGTTGTCAGCGTGGGGGTGTGCGTATGCGCGCGAGTGCACGCCGCCTTTTATAGCGTCGGCGTGCGTCGGGGGGGCGGGCCAGCAGCGTCAGGGTCTGTTTAAAGGAAAAACTTTTTCTCTGGCTGGTCTTTCCCTCCTGGAGGCAGAGGAAGAAAGGATACAGAGCGTGCAGCTGGGTCTTTTGACCACACAGGGACACCTAGTGGCGGTTTTGTGGATCTTCAGGTCTAGGACTTAGGTCCACTATTGACCAGAAAAAAAAAAAAAAAAAAGGAAGTTTTTTTGCTTAAAGGGACTCAGCCTTAGATCCAGCAGTATCTGAGTCTACCTTGGACTCTGGCTAACGGGCATTGGTGTGTCAATACTCACAGGTTTCCTCAGTATTGCCACCTCCCAGGCGGGTAAAAAAAAAAAAAAAAATTTTTTTGAAAAAAATAAAAAAATAAATAAAAGAAATTAGTTTTTTTTCATTTTCCTCATACCTGTCCTCATATTGGTTACTCCTAGCTGCAACAGTCAGGTGTTGGCTATAGGGGTGACTCAAGGTTGTACAATGGCTCCAAAGGGATCTGGACCATCCAAGGCTGCTAAAGGTGCCAAGAAGCAAAAGGGGTCTCCATCGGGGTCAGAGGATTTGGGCCAGGCTTCAACGGCCCCACCCTAGCCAGTTAGAACACCGAGTGGCATAGTACAAGAGCCATTGGGGGTGCTGGGGGCAGAGGCGGCCCCCGATCCACCCATTCCCGTTTACGTGACGGAAGAAATGCTAGCAGCCACCATGAGTGGGCTAGAGAAAAGGTTAACTGCGTTGTTTGCCCGTCCTTGGCCAAGTAGCAAGCGGGCTAGATCCCCCTCACCCAGTGTGGGGTTTTTAGATGCGGAGGTCTCCTCTTCAGAGGAACGGGACCCACAAGGGGATCAGGCAGACCCAAGTCCCGACGGTTCAGACAGGGAAGATTCCACTATAGATGAATATTTCTCGGCCTCTCAAGCGGAGAGCCTGTGGATCCAGTCTTTGACAGATATGGTTCGCACTGCCTTTAAACTTCCAGTGCCAGAACTAGTAGCCCCGGAGGTTTCCTCATTGGGTTCTTTAAAGGCTCCATTAACTTGTGCGTCTTCTCCAATGCACCCCCTTCTGCGGAACGTGATTTACCAGGATTGGGCTCGACCTGATAGAATCTTTGTCCCTCCTAAAAGATTCTCTATTCTCTATCCTATGGAAGAGGAATATTTAAAGAAATGGGCACTCCCCACAGTGGACGCGGCCATTTCCTGCGTGAATAAATCCCTGACCTGTCCGGTTGAAAATGTCCAGATGTTCAAGGATCCGGTCGACAAGAAATTCGAGACCCTACTGAAAGCCGCTTTCACCTCAGTAGGTGCCATGGTTCAGCCAGCAGTAGCAGCCATTGGTGTTTGTCAGGCCTTGAAGGATCAGGCAAAACATATATTAAAGGACATGCCGGCTCAGCATACTCATGAATTAGCAGAATTCCCTAGGGCTCTCTGCTTTGCAGTAGATGCTATTAAGGACTCCATCCAACAGGCATCCCGTTCATCTCTACTGACGGTTCACATGCGTCATCTTTTGGGGCTAAAGAACTGGTCAGCAGAGGCACCCTGCAAAAAGCTTTTAGCAGGGTTTCCCTTTCATGGGGGAAGACTATTCGGGGAAGACCTAGATAAATATATCCACACCATATCAAGTGGAAAAAGTACTTCCTTACCGGTCAAGAAAAGACCGCGTGGGCCCACGTTTAAACGACAGGCCATTGTAGGCTCGGCCCCTTCGACTTCTCGTCAGTATCGACGGCCTCCCGGGCGTCCAGCGGTTAATAGCCGCCCACAGGGTCAAGCCGCGGCAAACAAGAGACCCTGGTCTCGCAAACCGGCTAAACCAGTCATCAAATCAGATTCATGAAGGGGCACCCCACTCTCTCGGGTGGGGGGAAGACTTCGGTTTTTCTCCGAAGTCTGGAAGGCCAGAATTCCTGACTCGTGGGTTCGGTCCGTGGTAGCCACGGGATACAAACTAGAGTTTCGAGAAATCCCCCCCTCCTCATTTTCAGGGGTCAAGTCTTCCAAGCGACCCATTAAAAAGGGCCTCTCTCGTAAAGGCGTTGGATCGCCTATTGCTCCAAGGAGTAATTGTAGAAGTACCAACCCAAGAATGGGGTCGGGGATTCTACTCCAACCTTTTTGTTATACCAAAACCCAATGGCGACGTCAGGCCTATATTAGACCTCAAACGCCTAAATCGCTTTCTAAAGATTCAGACCTTTCGTATGGACTCCATACGTTCAGTGACAGCCAGCCTGCATCAGGGCGACTTTCTAGCATCTATAGACATAAAGGATGCATATCTGCATGTGCCGATTTACCCAGCACACCACAAGTTTCTTCGTTTTACGATAAATCAAAGTCATTTCCAGTTCGTAGCCCTCCCTTTCGGGTTGGCAACAGCTCCGCGGGTATTCACAAAGGTGTTAGCCCCAGTGCTAGCCGTCCTAAGGACAGAAGGCATCTTGGTCCTGGCATACCTGGACGATCTCCTGGTTATCGACAGATCAGCTTCCAACCTCAATCATGCAGTAGTCCGCACAGTGCGGCATCTAGAAGAATTCGGGTGGATTGTGAACCAAGAAAAATCAAGGTTACAACCCACAAGACAGTTGGAATATCTAGGCTTTCGGTTATATACAGAATGCCAGAGGGTATTTTTACCTCAAGGGAAGATCAGGTCGTTGATTCAAACGATTCAAATAGTCTTAGGCAAAAAGAAGCCGACTATTCGCCTATGCATGAGACTGCTGGGAAAGATGGTGGCCGCCTTCGAAGCAGCGCCCTATGCCCAGATCCATACCAGAGTTCTTCAGGCAGCTATTCTCTCTGCTTGGAACAAGTCCATACAGGCATTAGACCGTCCATTAGTTCTTTCCCCAGGGGTCAAGCGCAGCCTGTACTGGTGGCTGATCCCTCAAAATTGTCAAAAGGGAAAACCTTTTGCCCCATCACGTGGAAAATAGTAACCACAGATGCCAGCCTAACAGGTTGGGGGGCAATCTTAGGAAATCGGACCCAGCAGGGACAGTGGTCAGAGGCAGAAAGTCTGCTTCCCATCAATGTCCTAGAGATCAGAGCTGCTCGGTTGGCCCTGGTCGCCTGGACTCTCCCCCTGCAGGGTCTGCCAGTAAGGATACAGTCCGACAATGCCACAGCGGTGGCATACATAAACCACCAGGGGGGCACAAGGAGCCTAGAGACTCAAAGGGAAGTAAACCTGATTTTTTCATGGGCCAAAGCCCATGTACCCTGCATCTCAGCAGTGTTCATCCCAGGGATAGACAATTCTCAAGCAGATTTTTTGAGTCGTCAACAGTTACTCCCGGGAGAGTGGTCTCTTCACCCCCAGGTATTCCAAGAGATTTGCCAAAGATTCGGAGTTCCCGATGTGGACATCATGGCAACAAGATTCAACAAGAAATTGGACAAATTCGTATCCCGAGCCAGGGACCCCTCGGCCTACGGGACCGATGCGTTGGTTTGCCCCTGGCACCAGTTTTCTCTCCTGTATGCGTTCCCTCCACTACAGATGATTCCCCGCCTTCTACGAAGGATCAGGGTGGAGCGCAGGCCGGTGATCCTGGTGGCCCCAGCCTGGCCCAGAAGGGCTTGGTACGCACTCATCGTGAGGATTTCAGTAGGGGCACCGTGGCCACTCCCCCTGCGCCCAGATCTGCTGTCTCAGGGCCCGATCTACCACCCTGCTTCACAGCAGCTAAATTTGATGGCTTGGCGGCTGAATCCCTAATTCTTAAGGGCAGAGGCCTCTCAGCCCAGGTCATATCTACGTTAATTCAGGCTAGAAAGCCAGTCTCTAGAAATATCTATTACAGAGTCTGGAGGACCTATGTGGAGTGGTGCGAGTCTCAAGGAGGGCATTCTCGCAAGTTTTTGATTGACAGGATTTTGCGATTCCTCCAGGTTGGCGTTGACAAGGGGTTGGCTCTTAGTACTCTAAAGGGGCAGGTGTCTGCCTTATCGATATGGTTTCAAAGGCCTTTGGCCACGCATTCGCTTGTGAAAACCTTCTTGCAGGGGGTCTTGCATGTGAATCCCCCTATTAGAGCTCCCCTCTGCCCTGGAATTTAAATCTGGTCTTGTCAGCCTTACAAAGGCAGCCGTTTGAACCTCTGACAGAAATCCCTCTTGTGCTGCTAACCCGAAAGTTGGTTTTCTTGGTGGCTATGGCTTCGGCCAGAAGGGTCTCCGAGCTGGCAGCCTTGTCTTGCAGGGAACCGTACCTGATTCTGCATAAGGACAGAGTGGTTCTGCGGCCTCAGCCTTCTTTCCTTCCTAAGGTCATATCCAGTTTTCACTTGAATCAGGACCTAGTCCTACCATCCTTCTTTCCTACTCCCCAGTCCAGAGAGGAAAGATTGCTTCATACTTTGGACGTGGTCCGAGCCATGAGGGTTTATCTCAAGGCTACAGAAAAGATTTTTCAGGCCTATGGTCTGAAGCGCGTTCCACCTCCCTTATCAGTTAAGGCCCATTCTACGAGGGCCATGAGTGCCTCTTGGGTGGCACACCATCAGATCTCTATGGCACAGGTTTGCAAAGCGGCAACCTGGTCTTCCGTACATACGTTTACTAAATTTTATAAGTTGGACGTCACAAAAGCTACGGACGCAGCATTTGGGCAGGCGGTCCTATGGGCAGCAGTATAGAATCCTCTGGCCCGGTTCACGCCCCCTTTTTTTCTGTTGGTGGAGCTATTTTTTACCTCCTGATATATTTTCTGTTTGGCTATTTTTGGCCTTACGGTCTCCCTCCCTTCATGGAGCATTGCTTTGGGACATCCCATATGTAATGGCTATGCGCTCTGTGTCCCGTGATGTACGATAAAGAAAAAAAGATTTTTAATAAACAGCTTACCTGTAAAATCCTTTTCTTGAAGTACATCACGGGACACAGAGCTCCCACCCCTCTTTTGGGGAACATTGTGTAACCTCAGAGAAATTGCTTGCTACAAAACTGAAGCACTCTCAGTGGGAGGGGGTTATATAGGGAGGAACTTCCTGTGAAGTTGATTACACCAGTGTCCACACCTGAAGGTACCCATATAACCCAAGTGTAATGGCTATGCGCTCTGTGTCCCGTGATGTACTTCAAGAAAAGCATTTTACAGGTAAGCTGTTTATTAAAAATCCTTTTTTTTCACAGCGGTGACAGCTTTGGAAACCTACACATGAACTGTTTTTTATAATTTATTTATTTTCTTTTTTCAGAAATTGTTTGTTTAATTATTTATTGATATAAGATTTATAGATACACAACGCTGCACTATTTTCACAAAATTAAAATCCTTCAAATGTGTCTTACAAAATCTTCCCGCATATATTTTTTGCTAACTTTCAAAACAAAACAAAAGAGGTGCTCATAGCGATTAAAAACACAGTAGCATTTAAGATGATTTCTACTACTGCTGACCCTCAGGGAAGATACCTCATTAATAATAATAATTAATTAATAATGCTACTTATACTATTGCAAAAATTAGGGCTGTCCCGATACCGATACCAGTATCGGTATCGGGACCGATACCAAGTATTTGCGGGAGTACTTGTACTCCCGCAAATACCCCCAAAACCTAAATAGAATACTTCCTCCCCCCGCCACCCCTGCCAACGCTAGCTCCGTATAAGCAAATCCGACCCTGCCGCCGTATATACAAAGCCGCCGCCGCCGCGAACATTATAGGCACCTTTGAATAGCTGTTTTCCTGCTGCAATATGGGGGGGACATGGCTGCGTATTTGTGGGGGACATGGCTGCAATATGGGGGGGACATGGCTGCAATATGTGGGGGACATGGCTGCAATATGTGGGGGACATGGCTGCAATATGTGGGGGACATGGCTGCAATATGTGGGGGACATGGCTGCAATATGTGGGGGACATGTTTAAAAAAAGTATCGGTATTCGGTATCGGCAACTACTTGAAAAAAAGTATCGGTACTTGTACTCGGTCCTAAAAAAGTGGTATCGGGACAACCCTAGTAAAAATCAATGCCCCAAATTTGGGCCAAATACGCTATCTTCATAAAGTATGGAAAAAAAAGTGAACAAACTCAAACAGGGTCGAACATTTATGTGTGGAGATTTTAACTTAGCACCAGGCACTTCCATTGACATTAAAGGATCCTATCCCCCCAAAAAACAGTCAATCTGCTCCAATTGCCTTTATCAGGGAAATAGGCGCATCCCCAGGTGCAATAGCGAAGGGATGGCGAACCGGCATAGGCAGGTGGCCCGCTGGTGTGCATCAGTGCACAAAAACTTGCAGTGCCGTGACAAGGGGAACGTGGATATGCAGCATCACATGCACGGCGTGATAGTGGCGCCACTGCCTATTTAAACCTGGTGCTGACAATAGTGCATTGCTGGTTTATCGTCAGATTCCCCCTGTGTTCCCGTGCCTTGAATATCCTGCTGATCTGATTTCCTGTGTACCAACCCAGCTTGTTTTGACTGTCAACCTGTCTCCTGTGCAAAGACTAGGCTGACCTTTGGCCACACTGATCTTGGACTGTCTTATTGTGTATGACCCTTGACCTGTCTATCAACTCAGCTATCCAGTTGTTTCACTGGTTCATATCTCCTGAAATTTCCAAGAACGCATTCTTGCAGTATACCCTGCCTGTTCCAGAGAGTTCCTGGCAACCAGCTCTAGCTTTCAGACAACCCATGCTTCTGTAGAAACAAGGGCCCAGATTCACAGAGAGAGATGGGCGCACATTACGCCGCCGTAGTGCGCACACCGTACGGCACACCAACGTAGCGCGGAGAGGCAAGCATTGCATTCAGCAAGCCAGTGCTCCCAACGCTGTGCCAGCGTGGCGTTGGTTTCTAAGGCGCACGCCGGCGTAGGTGGAAGTGGGCGTGACCTTATTCAAATGATAGTCCTAGCGCGGTGCAATGTTTTACGCCCAGCGTATCATGAACTGCGCATGCACCGTGACGTTGCCGTGACGTGGACGCATGCACAGCACCCTCCTGCACCTGCTCACAACCACGCCGGCCCAACTGCCTAAGCTATGCCGGATCACCACATACGCCCAGCCAGACACACGTCCAATGCACAATACGCCGACTTGTGTTCCCTGGTGCAGACCTTTGCATGTCTGTTGCCGGGTTGCCCCTCATCAATGGGGAATAACTTTATGCTAGACGTACAACTTTTTCTTTCTTTTCTTTTTTTGGGGGTTTTTGTTTTTTTGGGTGGTGGTGGTGGTTATAAGGTGGTGGGTGGGTACTACTTACTCGCATCTTGCGTTGCATGCGTCGGGCGCACGCACATTCGTGAATCTCCGTATTTCCCTCATTTGCATGTTTGAATAGTGAAAGGAGAAGTAGCAAACTGGTGAGCAATTCTACTCTCTCCTCCTATCAGCATGTTCCTTGCTCTGCAGCACAACTGATTGGTTATATGTGTTGCTTTTCTCTCCCCAGGCTGAGCAAGGCATGTAACCTGCTTACTTCCTGACTAACTATGTTTTTTGTGAATATACTGTACATATGCGTGTCTGTCTGTAGATCTGTGACTATATGTGTACTATACTGTATTAGGAGAGCTATGAAAGATTTTTTTTTCTCCTCACTTTTCTACAATAAATAAATATCCTTACCCTACAAGCATCAATGACTGTTTATAATATTAAATAAAGACAAACTTAAATATTTCAATATGGTCAGCTTTTAATGTGTTTAGACAGGTTTTGCAAAATCAAAGGATTTTTCTTACCTTCCAGTTCAATAGAAGTGCTTTTGTTGAATTATGCATTATGCCGCGGACACCACAGACTGGTAGAAGAGAGACATTCTATATGTGTGCTGTATTGACCTAAAATACTGGGTCATAAAAAAAAGCCACTTATCAATGCATTAACATGCCAAAGGCAACGCCAAGTTGCTACTTCACCACAGAGCCACTCAGCTTGAAGTACTCTCACGGCAGTCTGGCATTCTGGGTAACTGCATGAAAGTGAGCCTAAAGTTCACAGTCTATCATTTTGTTTTTTAATCATTTGTTTTAATGGAGTCCATAAACCTGGCATTAAAAATAAGTCAGTTTGACAGTGAGATCTCCTTAGTGCTGGTAAAATGTTTATACTTTCAGGAGGCTTGAAATAAACACTAACCGGTTACTTTATTAGGTACACCTGTTCATTTGCTTGGGAACACAATTTACTAATAATCCAATTACATGTCACCAACTCAATGCATTTAGGCATCTAGACATAGTGAAGATGACTTGCTAATAGGTGTGCGCAGCCTATTGCATCAGGGTGTGCACCCCAAAGCTCCAACACATATGCATTTGATATATTTACCTGCCTTTTCCCCGCTCTTCATCCTGAACTAATGGAAGGAAGGGGCGGCCGTGCAACAGAAGGAAGAGGAACGGGGGTGGCGGGGACGCGGGGTGGCATATATTGGTATTGATCCCCTATCTTTTCCTCCTGTGGCAGCTGAATGTTGACAAAAGGGAGAGGAGGAGAAGCCTACTTTCAGCTGCTGCAGGAGGAAAATACAGATCGGTGCCACTAAATTCCAACTCCACTACCCCTCCTGTCCAGGTTCTGAGCGTCAGCAAGGAAGGATTGTGGTTTACCTGGCACCTGCCCACCATTGACGGGTTGCTAACCCCAGGATTATGGTGTGCCCTGGCACACCCCTTGGATGCCTATGGTTCCAACAGTGCATCAGAATGGGGAAGAAAGGAGATTTAAGTGAAAACTGCTGGACTACTGCGACTTTCATGTACATCCATTTTAGGGTGTACAGAGAATGGTCTGAAGAAGAGAAAATATCCAGTGAGCGGCAGTTGTGTGGACAAAAATGCCTTTTTAATGTCAGAGGAGAATGGCCAGACTTGTTTGAGATGATAAAAGGATAACAATAACTTAATCACTTTAGCCCCGGACCATATTGCTGTCCAAAGACCAGAGCCCTTTTGTGATTTGGCACTGCGTCACTTTAACTGACAATTGCGCAGTCGTGCGACGTGGCTCCCAAACAAAATTGGCGTCCTTTTTTTCCCACAAATAGAGCTTTCTTTTGGTGGTATTTGATCATCTCTGCGGTTTTTATTTTTTGCGCTATAAACAAAAAGAGAGCGACTATTTTGAAAAAAATGCAATATTTTTTACATTTTGCTATAATAAAAACCCCAAAAAAGATATAAAAAACATTTTTTTTCCTCAGTTTAGGCCGATACATATTTTTCGTTAAAAAAAATCACAATTAGCGTTTATTAATTGGTTTGCGCAAAATTTATAGCGTTTACAAAAAAGGGGGTCGTTTTATGGCATTTTTATTATTATTTTTTTTTACTAGTAATGGCGGCGATCAGCGTTTTTTTTTCGGTACTGCGATATTATGGCGGACACATCGGACACTTTTGACACATTTTTGGGACCATTGGCATTTTTATAGCGATCAATGCTATAAAAATGCATTGTATTACTATAAAAATGCCATTGGCAGTGAAGGGGTTAAGTGTGGTCCTGGTGTGTTCTAACTGTATGGGGGGTGGCCTCACTAGGGGAAATCACTGATCTTCTGTCCATACATTGTATGGACAGAAGATCAGCGTTTCCCCCGCTGACAGAAACGAGAGGTATGTGTTTGCCCGTTCCCCGCTCTGTAACGAGCAATCGCGCGTGCCCGGCGGTGATCGTACCCCCCGGGCACACGCGCGGGACTCGGGTGACGCGCGCGGGCGCCGCCGGCGGCACGCGCCCTACAAGCTGCTAAAGGGAGGACGTAGAGCTACGTGCTCCCACGTAGCAGTGCCACCGTCCCGCAGTAATATGACGGCGGGCGGTCGGCAATTAGTTAAATAACCACTTGTTACAACCAAATTATGCAGAATACCATCTCTGAATGCACAACACATCAAATGTTGAAGAAGATGGGGTAAAGCAGCAGAAGACCACACTGGGTGCCACCCTTGTCAGCTAAGAACAGGAAATGGCGGTGGTATAATGGTGGGGGGTATTTTCTTGGACAATTGAGCATTGCTTAACCACTTGAGACCTGGACCATTATGCAGGTAAAGGACCTGGCCAGTATTTTGGAATTCGCCACTGCGTCGCTTAAACTGACAATTGCGCGGTCGTGCAACGTGGCTCCCAAAGAAAATTGGCGTCCTTTTTTCCCCACAAGCTTTGTTTGGTGGTATTTGATCACCAGTTTCCATCGGACCAGTTTCAGTGGACAAATTCGATCGTGTGTACGCGGCCTTAGGGATTTTTCCAACACCTTGTTGAATCTATGCCATGAAGAAATAAGGCAGTTCTGAAGGCAAAAGGGGATCCAACCTGGTACTAGCAAAGTGCACCTAATAAAGTGGCTGGTGAGTGTGTGTGTGTATATATATATATATATATATATATATATATATATATATATATATATATATATATATATATATATATATATATATATATATACACACACACACATACATACACATACACCAATACGAGATATATATACACACATACAAAAACACAAACCCAATATTTATATTTAAATATAGCTTGGCTCGGTCTAAGGCTGGGTTCACACTAGAGCATGGAGTGGCTCACAACAGGGGGTCCTTTGTGTCGGTTCAAGTCCGATTTCAGCCCTTTTTTGGGGATGAATTCAGACCTGAAATGGACCAAAAGACGCACAGGACTCCTGTGCAATTTGCACAGGTAAACCAGCTCCATAGAGAGACGGTCACAATCTCCTGCTATGCAAATTGGATCCTGCATCCAATTTGCTATAGTGTAAAGGGTGAACCCAGCCTAATGGAGCACCAGCAATGCCATGCTGCTAGACTGCCATGCTTGCAAATGTGCTTTTTCCAGGCTCTGACACATCTAAAGGAGCACAGAGCACTACAGCACAAAGTGGCTCACAGCAGGGGGTCCTTTGCGTCTCCATTCACCAGTTCAAGTCTGATTTCAGCCTGCATTTTGGGCTGAATTCAGACCTGAAATGGACCAAAAGACGCACAGGACTCCTGTGCAATTTGCACAGGAGCCGCTCCAGAGATGTGTAAACCGGCTCCATAGAGAGTCGGTCACAATCTCCTGCTATGAGAATTGGATGTGGGGAAACCTGCATCCAATTCGCTATAGTGTTAAGGATGAACCCAGTCTAAAGGAGCACCAGCGATGCAATGCTGCTAGACTCTGTCACATCTAATGCTGCGTACACACGTTCGGTTCGTCTGATGAAAACGGTCTGATGGACCGTTTTCATCAGGCGAATCGATAGTGTGTGGGCCCCATCGTTTTTTTTTTCCCCATTGGTGAAAAAAACTTAGAACCTGTTTTAAAATTATCTGATGGTTAAAAAAAAACGATAGAAAAAAACGATAGTCTGTGGGGAAATCCATTGTTCAAAAATCAACACATGCTCAGAATCAAGTCAGCGCATTGGACTTAAGTTTTCTCAGCACCTCGTTGTGTTTTTTACGTCACCACGATCTGACACAATCTTTTTTTTTTTTTAACTGATGGTGTGTAGGCAAGACTGATGAAAGTCAGCTTCATCGGATATCTGATGAAAAAATCCATCAGACCGTTTTCATCGGATGAACCGATCGTGTGTACAGGGCATCAAAGGGTCCCTGCAAATGTGTTGTTTCCAGGCTCTGACACATCTGAAGAAGCACAGGCAATGTACTGTTTTCTAAGCTCTGTGTATAGCTTGGAATGAGTGGAACTCTAGTCAGAGAAGAGGAAAGACACAGGGATCTGAGCCTCCATTACCTCAGCGAGAGGAAAGCAGCCATCTTTAGCAGTGAGTAACAATCCCAGAGTGAGTTGTCAGTTTCACCAGCAGCTAGAACAAGGTGTAGTTGGTCATTTTTTTAAATGAGTTTGATATTATATTTCTGCATACGCCCCTCAGTAATTTAGAGTGAGGACCCAGGCCAGTCTATCTAGAGTTCAAGCTATTAAGTTAAAAAGGGTCCCTCCCTGCTATTAAGACCAGCTAATAAGGATAAGTTATCAACTAAGCTAGCAAAAAATAAATAAAACAATTTCAGTTTTGGGACAATATCCCTTTGTCTTAATTATTAGCACTTATCTCACTATTTATTTTTTTAATTAAAGATAATTTTTTTATATACAATATATCAAAGCCCTGCAGGCAACTTGGATTTAGTAGGGCCATTCCTGAGTCTAGGTCTCTAAGAGATAGCTTAGTGCGCTGAAATTGTAACATTCTTGTAGCCATCTTTTTGGCCTCTGGTGGTTCTGTTACAAGTCAAGTGTTAAACATAATGGAATCTGGGCCCAGTCACCTTTAGTGAAACATCTCCATATTTAGGTCTGCTTTATGACTGCATTGCATAGTATTTTATTTTTATTATTTACATTGCATAGTATTAAATTATTAAAAGGTTGTGATTTTAGTTTAGTATAACCTTGTCTTTGTTGACTCACTTGCCTTCAATATACTCAAGGTCATTTTTAACTGGTGTGGTTTATTTGTGTAAATAAAGTGGTCAAATTATTACACCACTCAATTCAGTGAAAGCAGAATAATCCAGAGGGATTACCAAACTAGTGGTTCCTGAGGCGGTATATTACATGTATAGGTGCGGTAGAGCTCACCAGTAGTGTTGAGCAGAATATGCCATATTCGATTTCGCGATATATCTCGAATATATAGTCGAATATTTGAGATATATTCGCTAAATACGAATATTCGTGATATTTTTTGGAAATGAAATGATTGCGAATTTTCGCTATTGCAAATGCGAAATTTTGAGAAATGCGGAATGGAGCACTCTGATTGGCTCAGAATATTCGTGATATATTACAATACAAAATAATTGCGAATATTCGGCAAATGCGGAAGGAGCACTCTGATTGGCTCAGAATATTCTTGATATATTACAATACAAAATAATTGCGAATATTCGGCAAATGCGGAAGGAGCACTCTGATTGGCTCAGAATATTCGTGATATTTTATCGTAATTTCGCAAAAATGCGAATGAGAAATTGATTGCGGAATTTCGACAGTAACACTCTGAAATCGAATATATGTGTTATTTTAGCTAAAAACAATATTGCGAATTTCTTGAAAATAATCGCGCGATATCGCTATTGCCGAATAATCGCAAAAAATCGCTGCAGCTACTCGGCCCAAGGTCTCTAATCATACCAGCAATGCTTTTAGACGTCGATGGGGATCTCTAGGATGTGATCTGTTCTAAAAAAAAATTGAAAAAATACGAATATTCGAAATAGCGAATATTCACCGCGAAATTCGGAATATATCGCGAATACTCGAATATGCCATATTCGAGCCGAATATTCGCAATACGAATATTCGTGAGCAACACTACTCACCAGTTCATGCCGGATATGGTGTTTTAGGGCTTGCTAGTCTAGCAAAAGTAAGAAGAAAAATTACCTCTATTGGTACTCTTTCTTGCAGCTCCCTGCTGCTCTGTTGACACTGTGCAGACATGCACTCTTCTGCTTACTCCCTTGCCAACAATGGACTCCTTGTGAGGGTGGAGGCCAGAATTCTAGTCCTGACAAAAAACCCAGCTCACACCTGCACAATCTGTGTGTCGGTTGTTCCAAAACCCAGGACACAGGATTGGAGATTTTATCCCACTCAAGTCTCTAAAAAATCTCCAGGCTCCTGATCCCAAACTGGATTTTTCAAATCACTGAGGAAACTAAAAAAACAGCTTCCTCCAAATGAAACATTTGTTGTAGGTGATGAGGAAAGGCAGGGCAACAAGCATTTTGGTGAAATGGGCAACTTTGGCCAAAAAGTTTGTTTGAGCCGCAAACATGCTGGGTTCAGGTCTAACCCCCATTCAACCCAAACCTAAATCTAATCCCTAATAATGAAGTTATTCGTGCAATTTTGTAAGTATAAGTAGATGTTTGTGCTCTGTAGGCCTCCTTATATATATCTATGAGTCCTTGTGCAAAGACTTATGATGATGTATGTATGTTACAAATATATTGTAATAATTGCCATCATTTTTGAAAAAATAGAGAGATGGGGTGCCAATTCCATTTTTAACAATTTACGCCAGCCAGGTGTACCTGCCATTCCACTTTAATGGTTTAAATATTATATTAGTAAAATGGCAGTTATACTTTAAGCCAAGCGATTCTGATACACAATGATATCTATCTTGAAGACTTCAATACACAAGATATCTTGCATACATTACAATAGGATTGTCTGTCCCTTGGTACACAATTTATAATGCATTTACCACACAAAATAGAAGCATAGCACTGAACAAATGATCCTTGTGTAAACTAGCAAGAAAGTCTAAGATGGCATCATGTACGCTGCAAATATAATTAACCTCCAGCTCACTCAAGATGCATAGAGCTCATTTGAATCAACTCCATCAAAAGAGATCACGCATTTGACAAGTGTGTTTACTATGTTGTCCAGGGTTGGCACCCCCTTGACATGCATGCATAATGGCATCTGTCAAACCTTCTCTCATGAGCAAACACGCCATCCAGCAGCCTCAACTCAGCATTACAGTTTTCTAATAATATGCTATATTTCCCAAAACCTGGATTTTTCAAATGAGAAAACTGGCTAGTGCTACTTTTTCTGTGAAAAGATTATCACTCATACAAAGTAGAGGATCATGGGAAAAGATGGCACAGCAAAGGTCCTCTCTGGAGCCGTTTAATAAAACATGAATTAGATGCCAAAGCACATTAAATTTTGTTTCCCCATGACAGAAAATCAAAAAGTTATCTTTTTCTTTCTAAAGGCATATTTTTTGATTGATCTACAGAGAAAGCGAACACAAGAAAGAAAAGAAAGAGTATATACACACACACTAAAACATCTCTTTAATTTCTTAATTTAATATCTGACACGTAAAGATTCTCATTAAGCCAGTCAATGAAGCCTGGAAATACAATTTTCGTGCAAACTGTCGCTATCATAACTTACATGCAACTTCAGATGGTGCGCTGTAAGCAATGTGATTAAAACCATTCATCTTTTCTGTCAACTTCTCGCTCCTGTTATTAAACGAAGGGGCTATGTGGGACTTACCAGCTGACAACTCCATTTGGGAAAGGAGGGGCTGCATGCTATCACTAGATGCACTAAAGTAGTCTCTTGCAATACATCTCAGGAAAGCAGTCAGCAGCACTTGAGTATTGGGTGGCTGCTAAATTGAAGGTTAAACATCTAGAAATAGGATCAAAGCAAAGTGTCAGGTTTGTGGGAAAAGGTGCTTAATCTAGCTTTTTAGATGACCTAGTGGCATGATAAAGACTCAACCTACTGCTGTTACTGGCTTATATGCACTGTGAGGTACCTCACTAACATCAAATTATGTTTTTGGAGTTTACAATTTAAGCTAGCCTGGTTCTGTTGAAGATGGGGAGCTTAACCACTTAAGACCCGGACCAAAATGCAGGTAAAGGACCTTGCCCCTTTTTGCGATTTGGCACTGCGTTGTTTTAACTGACAATTGCGCGGTCATGCGACGTGGCTCCCAAACAAAATTGGCGTCCTTTTTTCCCCACAAATAGAGCTTTCTTTTGGTGGTATTTGATCACCTCTGTGGTTTTTATTTTTTGCGCTATAAACAAAAATAGAGCGACAATTTAAAAAAAAAATCAATTTTTTTTACTTTTTGCTATAATAAATATCCCCCAAAAATATATAAAAAAACATTTTTTTTCCTCAGTTTAGGCCGATACGTATTCTTCTACGTATTTTTGGTAAAAAAAATCGCAATAAGCGTTTATCGGTTGGTTTTCGCAAAATTTATAGCGTTTACAAAATAAGGGATAGTTTTATTGCATTTTTATTAATTATTTTTTTTTTTACTACTAATAGCGGCGATCAGCGATTTTTTTCGTGACTGTGACAATATGGCGGACACTTCGGACAATTTAAAAAAATTTTTGGGACAATTGTCATTTTCACAGCAAAAAATGCATTTCAATTTGCATTGTTTACTGTGGAAATGACAGTTGCAGTTTGGGAGTTAACCACAGGTGGCGCTGTAGGGGATGTGTGACCTATGTGTTGTGTTTACAACTGTAGGGGGGTGTGGCTGTAGGTGTGACATCATCGATCGCGTCCCCCTATTACAGGGATGACGCGATCGATGCTACTGCCACAGAGAAGCACGGGGAAGCCGTGTGTACACACGGCTCTCCCCGTTCTTCCGCTCCAGGGACGGATTGCCGCACTGCAGCGGCGATCGGGTCCGCAAATCCCGCGGTCCCGGTCCTGGAGCTTCGGACCGGGTCGCGGGCGCGCGCCCGCGACCCATGGCTGGGTACTAAAATCAACGTATATATACGTTGATGTGCCCAGCCGTGCCATTCTGCCGACGTAAATGTGCAGTAGGCGGTCCTTAAGTGGTTAAGTTAACCATTGCATTTTCAAAATATTCAGAACTTGGTGCTGCCTTGGTAAACGTTTTTTTTTTTTTTTTTTTTTTTTAGGCATGTTTTATTTTAACATGCTAAAATGTGTGTTTCTTAAAGTTTGAGTGTATCTTTAATTCCCATTAATTGGATACTGATAGTTTTGCATTGTTTTTAATATTGTCAGTGTTCTCTCTGCTCTCTGTCCTGGAGAAACAACAGGAAAATGTAAGAAAATCTCTCCAATGTGAGGGACACTTTAGTCTGTGTTCTAACCCATCCCTATTCTATAAAAAATAAATACAAAATTGAAATACTCATAGTAAAATACACACACAGGGTGTGCTACACCAAGTTGATGGCTCCCAATGACCCATTGGTACAATAATATAAATCACAAATAATTACCGCCAGAACTTTTTCCAGGGGGGGCATAATTTTACGGTCATCTATGCTTCGCTTCTTTGACAATGTCATGAAGGGGAGGGGCTTAGTCATTATCCCATAAAGCGCAGGCATTTGCCCATGATATGCAGCCTCACTGTGCTGATCAAATGTACAGTACAAAGGGTGTACAGTATGTGTATATATAAGGGGTGGATGGTATTGGTATATAGAGGAAGAAAGGTGGGTATATACAGCTCTATATACAGGAGAGATGATGTATATCTGCAGTCAGTGATGATGGGGAAATACAAGAAGGAAGATGGTTGTATATAGCTGTATACAGGACAGGACAGGACAGATGATATGATCTTTCCTATATCTGACACCCCCCTTCACTGATCATACCTGTATGCACTCAGCTGCCCCCCTCATCTATATATATGTCAGCCCCCCGTACACAAACAGCCCTCTCCCTTCACTTGTACTCACTGCTCCCACTTGTAAGGTCACGGTGGTCTTCCTTCTCCCAAGTTCTGTTTCCACATGTCCCTTTGAAAATACATTACAGGCAGCAAAGCAAACACGAGGGTGCACATACAGGAAGCAGCCAGGGGTGGCAGTAAAGAGCTCTGTAACTCAGTATAACGGTCACCACCGTTTACGATCTTCCATCATCCCACCCAAGACAGCTTGTCCGACACTCTGACAATCCATGTAGACACGATCCATTCCATTCCCCAGAATTAAGATGAGACAAGCTCCATTCTCAAATGTATTAACACTTTTAATGGTACCTTAGCTTTCTTATATACAGTACAAACATGGTACAGTTAATTAAAGGAACAAAGACACACTCCACCCACACATCACACAATGGGGCTTTAGTCACATTTAGATAATGACATTCAGAGGAGTTAATTATCCCCCAGACATCCTGACTCTGCCAATAAGTGATTCACCTGCAGAATACACATTCCTATGTCAGACGTTCTGTCTCCGACAATAAGCTATTCACACCTGATTATCAATAGGCTTTAAACAGTGTTATTAGCATACACAATGAAAGGTCTTAGGAGCCAGGCCTAATTAACACAATGGACACAGAATGCAATCACAGCAAAGCACTTTAACATCCCATAATAGGCAGCCAGACTGACTCACAGTTTCAATCCACAATAGCAGACTTAGTTAGCATCTCAATGGAATGTCTAGGAGCAGACGCAATTAACATCTCAAAAGCATCTCAAAAGCATGTGTCCCCACATTGAATGAAACATTGTCCTTTACAGCTTGTAATATGTCCAGATCTCCTGCAAAACATGAATTATCATTTATCAGTCACCCTATGCCCAAAAGGGGCACAGGGTGACCTTAGACCCAAGAGTCATTAGTGACGCTGGCACAGGAGTAGCCCCTATCCCTCAAAAGTCTCTGGGCGCCACGGGTCATTCTGTTACACTCAGTGACACTGATCTTGCAACAGCTGTGGGGCCGACTCGCACAAACACAGAGAGAGTCAGCACAGCTACAGATGCGAGCATGGCAGACCCTTGTCAATTCCAGGGGGGTCACTCGCCCCCCCCTTACTCCTATGAACGAACGCCCATGCCACCAGTCCTGAATGGGATGATGCATGGACAAAAGAAGTTCTAAATAGTAGTACACACAGTTTGTTTTGTAGCTTGCAATTACGAAGACATGAGTCATTCAAATGGTGTGGTTAAACCAGTGTGTTTCAGCCACAAAAAACATGTGAGCTATGCAAAACAAAGCTATTTGTCATTCAAGTGTATGTATAGCCCAAACGTTTTATCTTTCTTTTGAAAACAGTAGGGATGGCTGGGTAAGAACACATGTCAGCTTTCCTGCTTTTCAGTTTTTGTTAGAGTATCCTGCCCTGTTGACATTTTTAACAGGCAGGAAGTGAGGATAACTTTTTTACAGCAACAAACAAAATAATAAAAATACTTTCTTTATTATGGTTGGGGAAGGACAACTAAATCTGGCAGATTTATATTTTGCCTTTCTTTCTTCCTTCCTGCCTTTCTTTCTTCCTGGTAAATCCATTGTCAGCACCGCAGGAAGTGAGGGTAACTGTTTTTAACTGCTTGCCGACTGTCTCACACTGATATACGTCGGCAGAATGGCACGTACAGGGAAATTAACGTACCTGTACTTTGCCTTCAAGACACGCAATTGTGGGCGCGCGAGCTCCGTGACTATGATCGCGGGTCCCGCTGACTCCATGTCCGCAGGGATACCTACGATCCTCTCACGGAGAGGAAGAATGGGTAAATGCTAATGTTAACAAGCATTTTCCCATTCTTTCTAGTGACAAGACACTGATCACAGCTCCTTGTAATCAGGTCACACATAGTCACACCCCCTACAGTTAGAACACATGCCTAGGACATACTTAACCCCTTCAGCGCCCCCTCCTGGTTAACCCCTTCACTACCTGTCACATTTACACAGTAATAAGGGCATATTCATAGCACTGATCACTGTGTAAATGTAAATGGTCCCAAAATAGCACCAAAAGTGTCCGATGTGTCCGCCATAATGTCGCAGTCATGATAAAAATCGCTAATCGCTGCCATTACTAGTAAAACAAAAAAAATCATAAAAATGCCATAAAACTATCCCCTATTTTGTAGACGCTATAACTTTTGTGCAAACCAATCAATAAACGCGTATTGCGATTTTTTTTTTAACAAAAATATCTAGAAGAATACGAATCGGCCTAAACCGAGGGAAATTTTTTTATTAATATATATAGTTTTGGGGGATATTTATTATAGCAAAAAGTAAAAAATATAGCTTTTTTTTCAAAATTGACGCTATTTTTTTGTTTATAGCGCAAAAAAAAAAAATCTGCAGAGGTGATCAAATACCACCAAAAGAAAGCTCTATTTGTGGAGAAAAAAGAACTTAAATTTGGTTTGGGAGCCACGTCGCACGACCGCACAATTGTTAGTCACAAAAAGTGCTCTGGTCTTTGGCCAGCCAAATGGTTTGGGGCTGAAGTGGTTAATAATATCCTGGATAAAACAATAACAACCTGACAGGGTTTCAAATCCTTCCCCACTACCCATAACTATAAAAATGTTTTAGTGTAATATACATGTTAATGTAATAATCAGAATTTTTTCTTTAGTCTGGAAACAAAGATAGCCTATGTTGTCATACATAATGATAAAAATGTAAACATCGACACAAAATTAAAAATTAAGGGGCTATGGGAAGGGTGGTTTTAAAAAGAGCATTTTCCCCCATGTTTGGTTTGCTAAAACTGGCATTGCATACAGATCAAAGGCCAATCTTTGGTTTACACATAAGAGTCATGTCAAATGGGTAACTTATTTACTGCAGTCCTTTTTTATAAGGATATTGTAGTTATTTTCTATGAAATGATGGACACAATAATTTTACAGTTATTTGTACCTCAGTATTAACCACTTAAGGACCGCCTACTGCACATTTACGTCAGCAGAATGGCACGGCTGGGCACATCAACGTATATATACGTTGATTTTAGTACCCAGCCGTGGGGCCCGGGCGCGCGCCCGCGACCCGGTCCGAAGCTCCAGGACCGAGACCGTGGGATTCGCGGACCCGATCGCCGCTGCAGTGCGGCGATCCGTCCCTGGAGCGGAAGAACGGGGAGAGCCGTGTGTACACACGGCTTCCCCGTGCTTCTCTGTGGCAGTAGCATCGATCGCGTCATCCCTGTAATAGGGGGACGCGATCGATGACGTCACACCTACAGCCACACCCCCCTACAGTTGTAAACACAACACATAGGCACACATCCCCTACAGCGCCACCTGTGGTTAACTCCCAAACTGCAACTGTCATTTCCACAGTAAACAATGCAAATTTAAATGCATTTTTTGCTGTGAAAATGACAATTGTCCCAAAAATGTGTCAAAATTGTCCGAAGTGTCCGCCATATTGTCGCAGTCACGAAAAAAATCGCTGATCGCCGCTATTAGTAGTAAAAAAAATAAAATAATAAAAATGCAATAAAACTATCCCTTATTTTGTAAACGCTATACATTTTGCGAAAACCAACCGATAAACGCTTATTGCGATTTTTTTTACCAAACATAGGTAGAAGAATACGTATCGGCCCAAACTGAGGAAAAAAAATGTTTTTTATATATTTTTGGGGGATATTTATTATAGCAAAAAGTAAAAAATATTGCATTTTTTTTAAAATTGTCGCTCTATTTTTGTTTATAGCGCAAAAAATAAAAAACGCAGAGGTGATCAAATACCACCAAAAGAAAGCTCTATTTGTGGGGAAAAAAGGACGCCAATTTTGTTTGGGAGCCACGTCGCACGACCGCGCAATTGTCAGTTAAATCGACGCAGTGCCGAATCGCAAAAAGGGGCAAGGTCCTTTACCTGCATTTTGGTTCGGGTCTTAAGTGGTTAAGAAAGAAAAACAGCATATATGTATTAGACTGTCAGCACTCCAGAAACACAAGGGATCCTGCAATCACACCCAGAAGAGGGCATACGATTTGTGTGTTGGACATTCTGATTTGCTATACAGAGTGCGATAGCAAACAGCTGTTATTAATAATGGATCTACTGGCAGCATAAGCTGGTAATAAAACTATTCCAGAACTCATATATGTGGTTTTTAATATTGCCTATAGTCACACTTTTCGCTGCATATGTGTGGCTGCTAGAGAGTAGATGCCTTCTTGCTACTGGAGTTCCTCAGTCTGATGCGCAACCTCATCAACGTACACCGAGCCCAGGTCATCCTGGACCTGCTCTAATCAGTGCCTAGGCCCTAGACAGTGAAAGGAGAAGCGACACAGTAATGTCACTCAGCATTCTCTTGTTTCAGTTCTTGTAACTAGTACATTAGCTTATTGGCTCTGATACTGCTTCTTCCTCTCACACTCCAACCCTACTATACAAGGGCCAATACCAGGTCACATCCTGTTCCCACACTGTTTGGGCGGACCCTAATTTGACACTTAAAATGCATTTTATGATCTATTAATGATCACAAAGCTGCAATAATAGTGTATTTGATATCAGCTCAGGGTTCAGCATTGTGTTACTATTATTTAGTTGCCAGTTCTAACAGATAATGTCTTATTAGTTATGTTTTGCAATTGACTCTGTCAGCCTGATGCTAACCTTTAAATAACGACAAAAAAAAGAAATAAAAAAATAACAGTAATGTAACTAGTGTCATTGTGTTAAATTATTGTCATTTAACAGTCAAATTAAGAAATCAGTATAAACAGCATAAGAATTATATAGTGATATTTACGAGAAATAGCATAATAACCTGGTAAAACAATAACAATAACACTTCCTAAAAGTAGTTGTCCAATGGTCTGCATAAAACAGGATAACAGTAAAATAAACTTGACTTCAAATTCACTAGATAAAATAAGGCTGTGATGATGATCAATAAAGCTATGTGTGCAGAAATACATAGGATGGTACCGGAGAAATTATATCCTTTTCATTTGCTTTACTTCACACCCGTGGGGCCACCTGTCTTCCTATTTTGAAAAATAATTTAGCATAAAGCCTCTTTAGAACCATAAATTATTCTGAAAGGCTGATGTTTCTAGTGAAAACTATTTACCCTGTTAGCTGGCAAGTGAATACTGTGAAAATGTTATTACAGTGAATATAATAAAAATGAACAATAACTGTCCAGCCAGTGAAGGATGCACATATAAGAAAGATGTATGCTTTAAAGTGTAATTTTCCTTCGGAAATGAAGTTTATACAACAGCGGAGACAGAAAAAATTATACACACCGTTTACATTGTGTATTTTCCATATGTTGGTTATGGTGCTATATGATCTTTCTAAAAGTCCTTTTTTATTTTATTGTATAAGTACATTTTTTATTCACCTGAATATATGTAAGCAGATTTGTCCAGTGATACAATTTTAAATCATGATTTAATAGAATCCTAAATTGTGTGATTCTCCGAAAAATGAATCATTAATAACTAGGAATGAGTCAACTATTCAGTCAGAACCAAACCTAGGTTCTAACTGAACCCGCCCCACTGAGGAAGTTGCTACAACGTAACGCGTATGGGGGAAGGAGCCTGAAGCCGCTTGCTGCCATCTCTGAGAAGACACATGTTGTGTGTATTTCCTTTCTGCCGTTTTGCCTTTGGGGCTAATGTGAGTAGCCTGTTAATGCCTTTTTAATAAACCTAAGCAGTTTTAAAGCAGAGAGCACTTAGATCTGTTTTTTCTCTTATCCTCGATCTCAATGCTGCTGAGCCTAAGAAGATTGCTATCCACATATTGCACCAATCTGTCTTTTGATTTCTGCTGGTATGACTGCCTGGTAAAACAGGTGTCAATATCCTAAGGTGAGAGTAGCCATTCTTAACGGTGGAGGGATCACTTATTTTAAAGTTAAAGTCACTGGTGAAGATTTGGAGTGGTTGTCACCCTATTCCTTTGGAATTTTTCACTTTTTGGACTGATTTTTGCATTATTTATGCACCATTCATGATTAATTTGTTATCGGTATAAAAACTGTTTTGCACTTTAGTTTACTTGTATTTATATTGCGCTGCACTATCTCTTATACATTCTAACTGAACTTTGGCCCAAATGTTTGCATGTCAAACCCTTTATTTGGCAGCTGCCGGAAAAAACATATGGAAGTGGTATTTTTACTCCTCCTTTATATGACAGCTTGTTTCTGACACTTATTCCTAAGACCCCTTTCACGCTGGGGTGTTTTTCAGGCGCTTTGAAAAGTGGATGAAAAACTTCTTCCCTGCAGTCTTAGTGTGAAAGCCCAGAGACGAGCAGCATCTTTGGAGTGGTGAAGGAGCGGTGAAATGAATTGAAATGAATGGCCACCACTGCTGAAGTGCCTGCAAAGCCACACGGGCTCATAATAGCTCATTACAAAAAACTTACCTTAGAACAAAGCCGTTGCAGCAGCCCCCACACACCACTGACACAGCCGACATCTTCCCCAGAGTCTTCACCGGTTTGCGGGCCCCGGCGCTGTAATTGGCCGGAGCTGTGATCACTCTCACTCATGTGTGCAGGAACCTCCATTTATGGCATGGGGCTTGGAAGGAATGGCACTTATGGCCGTCCCTTCAGAGAGCAGGCACCATGGCTGCATGCAATGTAAATATCTAAACGGTACATGTTTAGGAGATATTTTCACAACCTATAGGTAAGCCTTGTTATAGGTTTACCTATAGGTAAATGTCAGCAGAGGAAGTTTACTTCTTCTTTCAGATACTATCCTGAAAGACATGTTAATGTCTCTCAGAAGCTGTCCCTGAGAGACTGAAATGTCTCTGAAATGTCTCTCAGAAGCTAAAAAGGTTATTCTTAATGCGAAAGTTCACTACTGAGGTGCAGTCTATTTGCAACAGGGTGGATCACTTTAAAACTAAAATGGGTGAGTTTGTCACTACTGTTAATGATCTAGTGGGTGCACATGAAGAAAATGTAGAGGAACACATTTGGTTAAAAGTTAAGTGGAGGATTTAGAGGATAGGTCAGGCCACAATAACATCAAAATACATGGGATCTCTGAATTGGTACAAGCTTCCAAATGACAAGATTATGTATGGAGAATTATATCTTCCTTGTTTCCAAAGTTGATGCACCATAGACTTAGGTATCGACCATATCCATTGTCTCCCCCGACCTCCTCATCTTTCTGAGGCGGAGTTACGCACGTATGTCTTATCCGGGTACTGCCAGCTGCAGTTTCCAACTTGGCTGTTACACTGTGCCCATTGTTTTTATTTTTGGTTACTTCCTGGAAACAGCCAGTGGCTATAAATATATAATTTTAACATTTTACATTGTAGTACACCATTCTCCTGTACTTTTTTTGGTGTTTTTGGAATAAATATATTTTTACATACTACACTATGGAAGCCTTACTTTTCTTTTCTAAAGACACTGGATATACATCACTTCCTACTTTCTGATAAGCCTCTATCGCAAACAACCAGTCTGGCAAGTGGAGAAACAGAGAAGTGGAGATCCAAGAGTTTTATCCCATACGCATTATACCCCTGGAGGGGTGATTGGATCTGGTGAGTGGGGACCCGTGTGAGGGAGCACCGCTAACACTTCAAGAGCACCTGTATTCACCTCAAGATCACTTGCTGTGTTTCACTATTAATTTGCATTGTGAGACTTTTTCACTGGCTTTTGGATATTGACGAAAGGAATCCCAAAAGTGTCATTTATGGGACTTTATATACACCTGTGATTGGACTTTCACTTATTTTTTACTTTGTTCACACATTTCCTGTTTTTTTTATAGAAATTTTTTGATATGTCTTTGCTTTATATATTTACTTGATACATGTGCACGTATATATATATGACCATAACTTATATATTGTTTCAACCACTTGAGGCACTAGTCAGCAGCTTTGGCTGTCGTAATTATTTAATTTTAATTTTATTTACTCCCCATATTCTCCTAATTAGGTATGACTAGAGATCTCACTCTTTATGAATAATACTGAATAGACATTCAGGCACCCCAGTATTATAGTTATACAGGTGCACATTTGGTCCCTGGTATCTATTCACACAGATGGTGAGGGATTATCACTTAATTAAGCTAAGGACACAGCACGTTTAACCCTTTGCAGGTCCTCGTAGTTATTGTGTCCCGATTAGGCAGCGCCACTACCCCCACTTACCTTTTTTTCCTTCTATCCTGAAAGACATGTTCATGTCTCTCATAAGCTGTCTCAGAGACTGAAATGTCTCTGAAATGTCTCTCAGAAGCTAAAAAAGTTGTTATTCTTAATGCAAAAGTTCACTACTGAGGTGCAGTCTATTTGCAACAGGGTGGATGACTTTGAAACTAAAATGGGTGAGTTTGTCACTACTGTTAATGATCTAGTGGGTGCACATGAAGAAAATGTAGAGGAACACATTTGGTTAAAAGTTAAGTGAAATATTTAGAGGATAGGTCAGGCCACAATAACATCAAAATACATGGGATCTCTGATTTGGTACAAGCTTCCAAATTACTAGATTATGTATGGCAGGGGTCTCAAACTGGCGGCCCTCCAGATGTTGGGAAACTACAAGTCCCATCATGCCCGTGGGAGTCATGCTTGTAACTGTCAGCCTTGCAATGCCTCATGGGACTTGTAGTTTCACAACAGCTGGAGGGCCGCCAGTTTGAGACCCCTGATGTATGGAGAATTATATCTTCCTTGTTTCCAAAGTTGATGTACCATAGACTTAGTTATCGACCATATCCATCGTCTCTCCCGACCTCCTCATCTTTCTGAAACAGACCTTTAAATGAGGATCTATTTCTGTCAAGTAAAAGTCAAGGAGGAGACACGGGGGGAAGCCGCTGAAGCTGCCACTGTTTCTGGATATTCACCTGAGTCCAGGAGGAATAAATGAGGAGTTTTTAGATCAGTACCATCATCTGATTTTGCATACATTTTCTCTTCTGCAGTTTCTCATTGACCCATTCATGTACAGTGTATATACACAACACCCCTTGACCCACTATTCTAGACTGATGGTTGATCTCTACATGCCAAAGTGGACCCAGTCATATGGTGAAAAGGGAAAAGGGTGGTAATTGTGACAAGAAGGGTCACCCATGTTGGAGTACACCGTAAAGGTGGTATTTAATCTATAACAAAAAATATATATATAAAAAATATATTTTAATAAAATCCTTTGACAATTTAAAACGAAAACAAGAAAAAAGAAGCTCCCATAGTGAAGTAAGCAGTAATAAAATAAGAATAAATGCTTACGATGCATCAATAAAACCAAGCAGGGATAAAATAATCATCCAAATGGACGGACGTACTCCACGTCACTTCCGGTCACTTGTGTAGTTCCTAGGACTTGACCGGAAGTGACGTAGAGTCCGTCTGTCCATTTGGATGCTTATTTTATCCCTGCTTGGTTTTATTGATGCATTGTAAGCATGTATTCTTATTTTAATAAATACATATTCCTGCTTACTTCACTATGGGAGCTTCTTTCTTCTTGTTTTTCGCCTGCCTGATGAATATCTGTCCCCACTGTGAGCCTCCATTTTCTTGAAGACCACCACAGCTACTTGTCAGTATCAGGAAGATACACATGGAGCATATCATCTGCTCAGGGAGCTGGTGTATAGCCATTTAAAGCTGTCTGACTCATTTATTGAGGTAAGCGCTCTGTGAGCTCATTTATGAGGAAGATCTGCATTTGAAGCACTTCATATTGTGGATTGAAGCATTTGAAAATATTTCATCCATTGTATTCACCAGTTTGGACTATTCACAGTTTTGAAGTCATTGTCTTGTTTGTAGTTGCTTTTTTTTTTTGCAAGCATATTATATTTTATTTTAACACACAGCATCACTTTTGGAGCTGTTTCTTTTTTTTATATAGCTCATTGCACTAGAACTTTATTATTGTTGAAGACACGTCAATAGGTACACACACTGCTCATTGTAGCAGTGACTTATATATGCGCATTAGGTGTGTTTGAGACTGCGCTCATCATTATTTTATTAACAATTACCACATACTATGACTCTGCAGGAAACTGCTGAGCTTCAGAGGTAGCAGCTACTGCAATTACACCTTCACCAGAATTAGCCTTAACATATAATCATTCATATTCTGTTAGCGGCTAGACGAAATATAGTGAGGTGCTGGAAAACTACAGATACCCTCCTTTGTACTGTAAGGATCAATATAGTACAAACACATGGTACCTATGAACTTATGCTAGCTTCTAGCAGGGGTAAACTAATATCTGCTTCATCCATGTGACAACTTTGGCTTACTTGATATAATGCTGGGTCTCTATTCTGAGACCCCTTTAACACTGAGGTAGTTTTCAGGCATTTTAGAGCTAGAAATAACACCTTTAAAGCGACTGAAAACTGCTTGAAAACTGCCTCCCATGTTGCCTGAGTCTGAAAGCCTGAGTTCTTTCACACTAGGGTGGTGTGCTTGCAGGACATTAGCAGAATCTTTGGGGTTGTATGGGAGCGCTGTATACAGCCCTCCTAAAACGCCCCTGCCCATTGCAATGAAGTGTCTAAAAAGCGCGTTGGAAGCGCCAAAACACAGGTGATTTTAACCCCTTGTTTGGGATTAAAAGCAACCTGCTATCGACTGAAAAGCAATAAGTGCAGCGCTAAAGTGGAGTAATCTGTGGAATTACAACCAAATTGAAAAACATGCATAAATGAAATCCAAAAGGGATATACCAAAAGACGGTGAGTCACTATAGGAAGAGAGAATCACACAACAAATACACAATAATGTGAATAGTGCATTGGCATGTCTCCCAACAGGTGAGTGAAACACTTCACAGGTGAAATGATGTCAATTCTAATGAATCAATGTATATAGAATACATGGTTTGCCTGTAGTAATCTTCCAAATACCAAAGAAAATAAGTAGGTACTCTTACCAGCTGTGGTGGACTTACATGTTAGTCTTAACAGCAAGTCAGAGAAAGCGTGATGGTCTCAGCAGACCTGGGGCTCTGTATGGATGGTCGCTCCGGCTTGAATAGTGGAACCAGATTGGTCAAACGCCTCCCTTCAGGAACAAGACCCCAAATAGATGAGGCCAGTGATGTAGGTCACGGGGTGGCCAAACTCATGAATCAGTACAACGTGTGTGAAATATGCAAAAAATAAAGAAAAAATGCTCCCAATGGTGCAGGTCAAAAATAAACCCAGGAAGGTTTTATTTAAAAGAAAGGTATGTAAAATCACGTGAATTATAAAAAGCAGTATGGGGTACTAAACATAATACCCAACACATTTCGGCTCAAAGCCATCAACAGGGGCATGTCGCTGGTTTTTATTCCACTTTAGCGCTGCACTTATTGCTCTTCATCCTGACTTTGTTTGTGTGCTGGCTGCTATATTTTTTGTTTTTTCCCCCCACATTCCTATCAACTGAAAAGCTCTGCTCCGCTACAACGGTAAACGGTAAAAGGCCTGCTAAAACAAGTGGCTCTTAACCACTAACGAATGGGCAGCATCAGGGTGAAAGGGGTCTAACTCTAATGTCAAAGAAGAAGTCAACTTCCATCTCTGAATTGTGCTTATGGCTAAGCCTATAATAAGGCTTACCTATAGGTAGTGTGTATCTCCTGAACGTGCACTGGTTAGTAGATATTTACTGTACATGCAGTCAGTGACATCACTGGTGCATGTGCTCTGAAGGAACGGCCACCGGTACTGTTTATTCAGAACCCTGTACTGTGACCGATGGGTCCTGCGCGCATACGTGGGAGTGGCACAGGGACTCTGTGACTGGCTGGAGTCCGCGAACCTGGAAGCCAGATGGGTTGGAAAGCTTAATTTTCAGGTAAGTTTCACATAATGTGCTAGTATGTGATGCATACTAGCATATTATGCCTTTTACCTTGCAGGAATAAAAAAAAAAATCCAGCGGTTTACAACCACTTTAATCTTACTGGTCATCAATGTTTTTACACCTAGGGTGTTTGTAGAGTTGGAATATTTCAAGTTATCCTCCTATATTTTAGTACACCATTTAAATGTTAATAAAAATGTATTGTAACAGAAAACAAAATGTAACTATTAGTATCTAATATCATTGCATCATAAGGTAAAACCTTGGCTGAGCACTCATTAATATTGATTTAAGTATTGCATGATGTGTAAACAAGTAAGATTATCTAATCCCCATAGTGCCTTGAAGACATCTTTGTAATTATAGTTAGATTGAAGCCCATTTTTACTATTGATTATTTTAAAGATCAATTTTGGCTCACTACTTATGTGGTTTATGGAAAAAAACAATATTTCATGTGCAAGTTTCTAAATGGTGAAATCATATACTTGTTTTACAGCATTAAAGTGAAGTGGCAGAAGTTTGGATTTAGTCCACTGGCCGCATGGAAGCATTGTTGCATTCAGAAATTGAAGCAATACTGTCTACCACATATTCTGGCATTTGCTAAGAGGTGAATTGAATATGAAAGTGTTTTAAAGAATTAGTGAACAGACATACCTACTAAATAAATGTTAAAGATGAGCTCCAGGAAAACTGCCAAATTCATCCATAAATATGGAAGAAAATAATTTTATCCTCACGTTCAAGATTTTTTTTTTCACGTGCCTTTCAAAATATATGTTTTTCCTATTTTACTACTGGCCTCTGGTAAGAATGAAGCCTAGCCAACATCTGTAGTGTCAGACAACAAGGCAAATGCTGTGCTGTTTTTTGTGAATGGCACAGATGAGGGAGGGTGGAGGCACAACACTGAAGCTGGTATCTATCAAAAAAACTGTTTTACTTTTCAGCATCAGCTCAATGGGGCATAGTGACAGCTATTAAAAATAGAAATAATGAATAGAAAATGTTTTAACCACTTGACCACTGGGCACTTAAACCCCCTTCCTAACCAGACCAATTTTCAGCTTTCGGTGCTCTCACAATTTGAATGACAATTACTCAGTCATACAACATTCTACCCATTTGACATTTTTGTCCTTTTTTCACACAAATAGAGCTTTCTTTTGGTGGTATTTGATCACCTCTGGGTTTTTTATTTTTTGCGCTATAAAAGAAAAACGACTGAAAATTCTGTAAAAAAAAAAAAAAAAACTTGTTTCTGTCATATTAGTGGGTTATTTCTCACACACAGCATATGCATACCACAAAACTCACCCCAAAACACATTCTGCTATTCCTCCTGAGTATGGCGATACCCCATGTGTGGGACTTTTACACAGCGTCGCCACATACAGAGGCCCAACATGCAGGGAACGCCATCAGGCGTTCTGGAACACCCACACCAATTCTGACATTTCTCTCCTACATGGAAAAATCATCATTTATTTGCTAGAAAATTACATAGAACCCCAAAACATTATATATGCTTTTTTAGCAAAGACCCTAGAGAATACAATGGCGGCCGTTACAACTTTTTATCTCGCACGGTATTTTCGCAGAAATTTATTGAACGCGTGTTTTTTAAAAAAAAACTGTTTTGTGCTTAAAACAAAACAAAACAGTAAAGTTAGCCCAATTTTTTTTCAAAATGTGAAAGATGAAGTTACGCCGAGTAAATAGATACCCAACATGTCACACTTCAAAATTGCGCACACTCGTGGAATGGCGCCAAACTTCGCTACTTAAAAATCCCCATAGGCGGTATTGCAGAGTATTGGGGTATTGCCGAGTATTGGGGTATTGCCGAGTATTGGGGTATTGCCGAGTATTGGGGTATTGCAGAGTATTGGGGTATTGTTGAGTACTGGGGCATTGCTGAGTATTGGGGTATTGTTGGGTACTGGGGTATTGTTGGGTACTGGGGTATTGTGGGGTACTGTTGGGTACTGGGGTATTGTTGGGTACTGGGGTATTGCCGAGTACGGGGGTATTGCCGAGTATTGGGGTATTGCCGAGTATTGGGGTATTGTTGGGTACTGGGGTATTGTTGGGTACTGGGGTATTGTTGGGTACTGGGGTATTGTGGGGTATTGTTGGGTACTGGGGTATTGTTGGGTACTGGGGTATTGTGGGGTATTGTTGGGTACTGGGGTATTGTGGGGTATTGTTGGGTACTGGGGTATTGTGGGGTATTGTTGGGTACTGGGGTATTGTGGGGTATTGTTGGGTACTGGGGTATTGTTGGGTACTGGGGTATTGTGGGGTATTGTTGGGTACTGGGGTATTGTGGGGTATTGTTGGGTACTGGGGTATTGTTGGGTACTGGGGTATTGCTGGGTACTGGGGTATTGTTGGGTACTGGGGTATTGTGGGGTATTGTTGGGTACTGGGGTATTGTGGGGTATTGTTGGGTACTGGGGTATTGTTGGGTACTGGGGCATTGTTGGGTACTGGGGTATTGTGGGGTATTGTTGGGTACTGGGGTATTGTTGGGTACTGGGGTATTGTTGGGTACTGGGGCATTGTTGGGTACTGGGGTATTGTGGGGTATTGTTGGGTACTGGGGTATTGTTGGGTACTGGGGTATTGTTGGGTATTGTTGGGTACTGGGGTATTGTTGGGTACTGGGGTATTGTGGGGTATTGTTGGGTACTGGGGAATTGTTGGGTACTGGGGTATTGTTGGGTACTGGGGTATTGTGGGGTACTGGGGATTGCTGGGTACTGGGGATTGCAGGGTACTAGGGGATTGCAGAGCTGGGATGGATTGAGGGATGGCTGGATCTGTGACTGCAGTTGTCACAGATCCAGCCACAGCTCAGCTGCTGACACCCCGCTCCCCCCCTCTCCTCGCACACTGTACAGAGAGGAGAGGGAGGAGAGGGAGGAACCAGCGTCATCAAATGACGCCGGTTTGTTTACAAGTGATCGCGCCGTCATTTGACGGCGCGATCACGTGGTAAACGGCCGCTATCAGCGGCAATTTACCGTGATCCGTGATGCGCCGGGTCTTCCAGACCCGGCGAGCACGGACACTTTCGCGAGCGCGTCCCAGGGGACGCGCAATCGCGGAAGTGCACGACGACGTCCCAGGGACGTCGTGTCAAAGTAACTCCACCGCGCCGTAGCAGTAAAATGCTTATGGCGCGGTGGGGAAGTGGTTAATGTATTTTTAATAATACAAGAGAAGGCAGTAAGCTTTGTTTCATGGAATCCATGTCCCCTTAAAGCGGAAGTAAACCCATCCATAAAACAGTTTAATTTCTGGCACGTGCTGGAAATGTAACATCTCATTAGTTGTGCTCTCAACCAAACTGTCAAACCATCCAATGGCTGGTCTCATAACTGATCACATGTGGCAGTTGTAGACTAAACAGAGGCAGCTTTCTTGGATGAAAACGATAGGGGGGTTTACTTACACTTTAACTAAGGAATGAAGGCAAGAGGGTGTGCTTAGCTGAGAAAGCCCCTCCTCCAGATGAAAGAAATAAATCCCCCTAAAAACTCCTGGGATGTATGGCACAGCAAAAGTTCGGACCCAAATAACGAACCCCATTAAAGTCAATGGTACCCAAATGTCAAAAATCAAAAGTGACAGTTTTGAAGGCTTAAATGCACGTAATTGACAAAAATGGAAAAATTCCCCCAGGTGGCTTTTAAGCGACATACTGTATAAAGTATATTAAATTCAAAGACACTGAAATGTATAAAAGAGATCTTTACTAGGTTTCTGTATTACAAGTAATAAAGATGAGGATGCAGATAGTTGTGATGTTAAAAAATAAATTCAGGTTACAGACAGTTTGAGACCTATCTCAACAATGATTAAATATTAAATGATACAATGGAATACATATAGTGCCACTGATGAAGTAGCTTCCATAAGAATACCCCAACACGTTTCGACCACAAATTGGTCTTCTTCAGGGGGATTTGTATTCTGGAAAGATGTCAAAAATAGTATGTTAGGATGCTAACATTCTAGCAAAATGCTGGCACCCATAGTACAAGTAGTGGGGATATATTTACCACTCGAAGCATAAGAGAGATGACATGTAACCAGCAGTGTTGTAACTAACGGCGTTTAAATAAACGCCGTTAGGTAACGACACCCCCCCTTTTTTTTTTTATTAGTTTTTATTAGAAAACTTTTGTATACAGACTTATACAGAAGTGTATAAAAGAAAAAACAAAACATGAGAAAACAGGCAGTACCGTGAGATACATCAAACGCTAAAACACTTGACCATTTACATACCAAAGGGAAATTACAATACCATAACAGGAAATCAATCCATGGAACATCATTGAACATCAATCAACAGGTATTATCGCACCGTTTGCTCGTGGGAAAATTGTAGGGGGGGGGAGAAGTAGGGGAGTGGGAAAGAGAATGCGGGGGGGGGGAAGAAAAAAAAAGAAGAAGTTGTGCACGTCAAGAAACCATTTCCAAGCAAACCAATCATCAGTAAATGAAGCTATTTTACGCTTTATACCAATCTGTCCAAATTTTACAAGTCGTGTCGAACCTGTCCCTGCCGCCACGACGGTACTGTAGGTCAATAAAGACTCATGAACATAGTTCACCTGAGTCAACCTTAGAACCTCAGACACGTTAGGAGCCCTATCTGCTTTCCAGTGATGTGCAATGAGTGTTCTGGCCGCTAGGAGGATATGTGTGACAACTACTCTGAAGTCAGGGGGAAACATGTCAATGCCAATATGTAGGACTGCCAATCCAGGGTTAGGTCGCGTCAGGATACCAGTCATCCCTGATATGTAGGAGAACACTGAGTTCCAAAAACTGGTCAAATTTTTGCACGACCAGAACATATGCACTAAATTCCCCACCGCACCACATTGTCTCCAGCATAGGGGGGAACTGTCGGACCCAAACTTTGAGATTCTATAGGGCGTGAGATACCACCTGAGAGCTATTTTCTGAGACAGCTCCCAGTGGTTGACACATCTAGAGGCCCCATATATCACCCGAAATGCCCTCACCCACTGCTCCTCATCATAGGTTGTCCCCAAGTCCCTTTCCCATTTGACAAGGGGTGGAGATTTCACGAATGTCAGCTTATCTTGAAAAAAAATATAGAAAAGGGCAATACTCTTCTGGGGAGAGGGGGAAATCGAATAGAAGCGCCAAATATTTTTTGGTAAAAAAATGGGGTGTGTAGTGAGAGAGCTGATGAAATGAGAAATCCTCAGGTAGTTAAAGTGTTCGGAAGAAGGTAGTGCGAACTTCCTGTAGGGATTTGAAGGGGTAAATTGAACCATCTTGAAAAATATCACTAACTAGGCGTATCCCTTTATCTTGCCAACTGGTAGTGGAGAGGTCAGGGATGGCCTGGGAAAGGATGTTAAAAGGAACTGGAACCTCCACAAGATCAGAACAAGGGGATATTGCCTTGCGCAGATCTCTCCATGCAAGGATAGAGGCCTGGAGAGTGGGAGGGAGGCCTCGCAAGGGAAAGGGTCTCCAGGCGTCTAGAAGGAGAACGTTCCGAAGGTTAGGTGCAGGACACAAGTCCTGCTCAATTCCCTTCCATATCGGGTTGGTCCCCGGGTCAAGCCAGCACTTCAGTTGTGTCAGAATAGAGGCACGCAGGTAGTCCTGGATGTCCACTAAGCCCATACCCCCCGCCAGTCTGTGTTTAAGAAGCAATATTCTGGAACACCTAGGCCTACCAGTTTTCCAAATAAATTTAGTAAGTAGTGACTTCAGGGTTTTAATGTGAATGGGTGGGATGGGGACTGGAAGGGTCCTAAAGATATAAAGAATCTGTGGGAGGAGTAACATTTTGAAGGTAGCCAGGCAACCGGACCATGAAAGCTCACCAGTGGTATATCTAGCAACATTCTTGCGAAGTCTGTCAATCAGTGGGAGGTAGTTAATGTCAGCTAAGCAATTAGGGTCACTCGTAAGTTGCAGTCCTAAATAGTGTTGCTCACGAATATTCGCATTGAGAATATTCGTTACGAATATTGCATATTCGAGTATTCGCGAATAAATCGAATATCGCGGTGAATATTCGCTATTGCGAATATTCGTATTTTTTCAAATTTATTTTTAAAACAGATCACATCCTAGTGATCTCCATCAACGTCTAAAAGCATTGCTGGTATGATTAGAGACCCTGGGCCGAGTAGCGAGGCGATCCTTTTATGTTGCCGAATATTCGCAATGCGAATTACGAATATTCGCGAATACTTTCTCTGCCCTTCTGTGTTTTGTGTATAAAAAAAATAAAAAATTAGCTTTAGTTTAGTCATATAAGTTTGTGTAAGCAGAGTTAGTGTTTAGTGCATATTAGTTTAGTAATCCAGGAAATGATCTCCGTTTTTGCGTGTTGACGAGAATTTCGCAATCAATTTCGCATTCGCATTAGCGAAATTTCTCCAAAAAATGTTTTTGATAAAATATCACGAATATTCGATATTAACGAATATTTCGTGAATATTCTTCTATATATTCGTGAAATATCGCGAAATCGAATATGGAGTATTCCGCTCATCACTAGTCCTAAATACGTGATAGTGGATTTACTCCATGAGTATGGGAAGGCCGCCTGCAGCTGGGATTTCAGTGAGGGTGGGATCCCCAGGTCTAAGATAATAGATTTTGAAAAATTGGCCTTATAATAGGACACCTGGCTGAATTTGGTCAGAGTGAGGTGGGCAAAACGTAAAGAGGTTGCTGGGGAAGTTAAAAAAAGAATTATGTCTTCAGCAAACAGATTGACAGAGTGGGCCTCTCCATGAATGTTAAATCCCTGAATACCCGGGTGGGACCTAATCCTCTCCGCCAGAGGCTCTATTAATAGGTTGAAAATAGAAGGGGACAGGGGACACCCCTGTCTGGTGCTGTTTGAGATTGTGAAGGTACTAGACAGCAAATTAGAGGTAAAGACTTGGGCACAAGGGGAGGAGTAGAGAGCCAGCACAACAGAGAGGATAGGTCCGGTAAACCCGAATTTTTGAAGAGTGTTCCTTATGTATCCCCAATGTACCCTGTCGAACGCCTTCTCCGCATCCAAAGATAGGAGCAGAGAAGGCGCTCGAGAGGTCCTAGCCTGCTGTATCACCCCAACTACCCGTCTCGTAGCATCTGAGGCCTGCCTCCCCGGCGTAAAGCCAGACTGATCAGCACCAACAAGAGAGGGCAGAATAGGCAGAAGCCTGTGGGCCAATATCTTCGCATACAACTTAACATCAGAGTTCAACAGCGATATTGGCCGGAAATTCGCTGGACGGTCGGGGGTCTTACCCGGATTGGGAATGGTAACTACATAGGCCTTGAGCATCTCGGAGGGAAACGAAGCAGCGGACACTGCGGCTTTGAAGACATCTCCAAGAGCTGGTATTAATTTGTCTTGAAAAGACTTGTAGTAGTCATTAGGTAGACCATCAGGTCCTGGGGACTTACCCAATGGAAGTAGCTTAATTGTTCTTCTGATCTCTGACTCCGATATAGGGGAGTTTAGCAGGTCTAATTGGGATTTGGATAGAGACAGGAGCTTAATCTGGGAGAGAAAAGCCTGAATATTTTCTTCAGAGGGCTGAGGCGTATTGGCATCTGTTCTCAGGTTGTATAAATCAGAGTAATATTGGGCGAAGGAGTCTGCAATTTCTTTAGGATTTATAATTTTGTGCTTATCTACAGGGTGAAGGAGATAGGGAATCCTAGACTTAATTCTGGCAGATTTGAGTCTTTGGGTCAAAAATTTACCTGCCCTGTTTCCCGCCGAATAGTGGGAGAGTTTCAGATTTTGGATATACTTATGTTGCTTAATCAACAGGAGCCTAAGATCAAATCGACATTTAGAAAGTTTCTGTGATAGGAGTATAGTAGGGTTGGTTTTATTTTGTGTGTCTAAAACGTTAATGTCGTCAAGTAGCCGATCAATTTTTTGTGTCCTTTGCTTCTTCTCCCTCGCACATATTTGTAGAATAATACCTCTAATAAATGCCTTATGGGCGCACCATAACACGGCAGGGTCCGAGACCGAGCCCACATTTTGAGCAAAAAAGTTTTAAAAGGAATCATTGATAGTGGCAGCATGTGCAGGCATATTGAACACACGGGAGTTTGCCCTCCATATATAGGTGGGGCTGGGGGTGTGACCCTCCACCACCACAATTGACACAGGAGCATGGTCAGACCATGAGATATTATGGATGGTGGAGGATGACACCGCCTGAAGCAAACCTTTGTCAACAAAAAAGGGATTTTTAAATACAGCTTACCTGTAAAATCCTTTTCTTGGAGTACATCACGGGACACAGAGCGGCATATTCATTACTATGTGGGTTATATGGAGTACCTTCAGGTGTGGACACTGGCAATCTTCAAACAGGAAGTCCCCTCCCTATATAACCCCCTCCCCTAGAGGGAGTCCCTCAGTTTTGTAGCAAGCAGTATGCCTCCCAAAATGGTCACCCAAAAGAGGGGTGGGAGCTCTGTGTCCCGTGATGTACTCCAAGAAAAGGATTTTACAGGTAAGCTGTATTTAAAAATCCCTTTTTCTTTCTCGTACATCACGGGACACAGAGCGGCATATTCATTACTATGTGGGATGTCCGAAAGCAATGCTTTAATGAGGGGAGGGAGACATCTTCCAAAGAAGGATTCAATTTTAGAGCTAAACTCAAATCATAAAAATATTTCCAAATTAGTCAAGAAAGAAGAACCTTTTTCTTTTTTTTTTATATATAACCAAGGGTGTTTCTGATCCCGAGGATTTCAAACTGCAGCCTGTAGTACTGCCTGACCAAAGGCAGTATCCGCATTTCTTCTCACGTCTAGTTGATAAAACCTTGTAAACGTGTGGACTGATGACCACGTTGCCGCCTTGCATATCTGAGCCATAGAGATCTGATGGTGTGCTGCCCAAGAGGCGCCCATGGCCCTGGTAGAATGGGCCTTTACCGACAACGGAGGGGGCAACCTCTTCAATCCGTAGGCTTGAATGATTAATTGTCTAATCCATCTCGAGATGGTGGATTTTGCAGCTGCCTGCCCCTTCTTGGGGCCATCTGGTAGAACGAATAACACCTCTGTTTTCCGGATCTTTTCCGTAGCTTTAAGATAGGCCTTCATGGCCCGGACAATATCCAAGGTATGCAGCAACCCCTCCTTTCTAGATGTAGGTTTTGGAAAGAAGGATGGAAGTACCAAATCCTGGTTTAAGTGAAATTTGGATATAACCTTTGGTAGAAAGGAAGGATGGGGCCGGAGAACTGCCCTGTCCTTATGCAGAACAAGATATGGTTCCTTACACGATAAGGCTGCTAATTCTGACACTCTCCTGGCCGAAACTATGGCGACCAAGAAAACCAATTTTCTTGTCAGTAAGAGTAAAGGAATCTCAGCCAAAGGCTCAAAAGGCTGTTTCTGTAGAGTGGACAGGACAAGATTTAGGTCCCAAGGACAAACTGGTGACTTGACAGGAGGATTAATACGCAAGACCCCCTGTAAGAAGGTCTTTACCAGCGAGTGGGTGGCCAGCGGCCTCTGAAACCACACTGACAGAGCTGAGATCTGTCCTTTGATTGTGCTTAGTGCCAGGCCTTTATCCACTCCTAGCTGGAGAAAACTTAACACCCTATCAATAGTATATTTGCGGCAATTCCATCTTTTGGATTCACACCAGCCTATATAGTTCCTCCACACCCTGTAATAAATTACCCTGGAGACCGGCTTTCTAGCCTTAATCAGGGTAGGGATTACCTGCTTAGACAGACCCCTACCCCTGAGAATCAGGGATTCAGCCTCCAGGCCGTCAAATTTAGACGCTGTAATGTAGGGTGGAGGATCGGGCCTTGTGAGAGTAGGTCTGGTTGTAGAGGAAGAGTCCAAGGGTCTCCCACTGCCATATTCAGGACTAGTGAGTACCAAGCCCTCCGGGGCCAAGCTGGAGCTATTAGAATGACTGGCTTGTGCTCCACTCTGATCTTGCGCAACAGGCGGGGGAGTAACTGTAGTGGAGGGAATGCATATAGAAGTTTGAATTGATGCCAAGGGCAAACCAACGCATCGGTTCCGCAGGCCATAGGATCCCTCGCTCGCGACACGAACCTGTCTAGTTTCTTGTTGAACCTGGATGCCATTATATCTACGTCTGGCGTTCCCCACCTCTGGCAGATTGTCTGAAAGACCTGGGGATGCAGAGACCACTCCCCTGGCAACAGACTCTGGCGACTTAAGAAGTCTGCCTGCAGGTTGTCCACTCCGGGAATGAATATCGCTGAAATGCAGGGTACATGAACCTCTGCCCATTGAAAAATCAAGTTCACTTCCCTTTGAGCGGCCTGGCTCCTGGTTCCCCCTTGGTGGTTTATGTATGCCACCGCCGTGGCATTGTCTGACTGGATTCTCACCGGGAACCCCTTTAATCTGGAGGTCCACGCCAACAGGGCTAGGCGAGCAGCTCTGATTTCCAAGATATTGATGGGGAGCTGCCTCTCTGCTTTCACCCAAGTTCCCTGGCGGGAGAACCCTTCGAAGACCGCCCCCCAGCCTGCCAGGCTGGCGTCTGTGGTAACTACCTTCCAGACAACAGGGCTGAAGGATCTTCCCTTTAGAAGATTCTGAGGGTTCAACCACCAGGCCAGGCTCTGTCGGACCCTTGATGATAGCGTCCAAGGGGACTCTAAGGCATGTGCCCTCTTGCCCCAGGCTGCTAGAATGGCTGCCTGTAGGACGCGAGTGTGGATCTGAGCGTATGGTACTGCCTCGAATGTGGCCACTAGCTTGCCTAGTAATCGCATACACAGGCGAATAGTTGGTCTTTTCTTGTTTATAACCAACTGAACCAACCCCTTGATCGCCTTGATCTTTACAAGGGGCAGGAACACCTTTTGATGTTCTGTGTCTAACCTCATGCCGAGGTATTCCAACTGCTTTGTAGGCTGGAAAGCTGACTTTCCCTGGTTTAGGACCCAGCCGAATTCTTCGAGGTACCGAACCGTGAGGTTTACTGCCTTTTGCAGACCCGTCCGTGAGTGATCTATGATTAAAAGGTCGTCCAAGTATGCTAGGACTGTGACTCCTTGGATCCTTAAATTGGCCAGAACTGGGGCTAGGATCTTCGTGAATACCCGGGGGGCCGTGGCCAGCCCGAAAGGGAGCGCCCTGAATTGGAAGTGTCGCTGCCCCACCGCGAAGCGTAAAAACCTTTGATGCGACTGAAAGATTGGTACATGAAGGTAAGCATCTTTTATGTCTATGGAGGCCAGAAAATCGTCTTTCTGAAGCGCGGCGGCTGCTGACCGGATGGATTCCATCCGGAAGGACCGCACCCTTAGATAAGCGTTTAACCTCTTTAGGTCCAAGATTGGCCTGACATCGCCGTTGGGCTTTGGTATGACAAAGAGATTGGAATAGAAACCTAGGCCTTGCTCTTGGGCTGGCACTTCTATAATTACGTCCTGGCAAAGCAGGTGATCCAAAGCTGCCAGCATTGAGGCCTTCCTTGCTGGATCCCTTGGTAGCCTTGATTCTTGAAAATGAGGCGGAGGATATCTTAGAAACTCCAATCTGTAACCTGTGGTTACAGATGCCCGGGCCCAATTGTCGGGGATCTTGGCTTCCCAAACTTCTGAGAAGAGATGAAGCCTTACCCCCACCCGTGAGAGTGGGGGCGCCCCTTCATAAGGCAGACTTAGGGGCTGTCTTTGACGGCTTGCGATACCACGGCTTCTTACCCCCAGGGGTCTGTCCCTGCGATCTACTGTTAACGTTGGATCGTGCAGGCGGCCGTCGATACTGCCTGGAATTAGAGGGCCCCGAGACAGGAAAAAGCTGCCTTTTAAATGTAGGAGCCCGGAATGTCTTTTTGACCGGTAAAAGGGTACTCTTGCCATTTGAAATAGTCTGAATATATTTATCCAGATCTTCTCCGAAGAGTCGTCCTCCATGGAAGGGAAATCCTGCCAGAAGCTTTTTGCATGGGGGTTCTGCCGCCCAGTTCTTCAACCATAAGAGCCTTCTCATGTGTACCAAACATAGTGATAAACGAGAAGCCTGCTGGATGGAATCTTTTATAGCATCTACCGCGAAACACAGAGCTCTGGGAATGTCAGCAAACTCTTCTGCTTGTTGGGTAGGCATGTCCTTTAACATCTCTTTTGTCTGGTCTTTTAATGCCTGACAAACTCCAATTGCAGCTACCGCTGGCTGTACCACTGCTCCTGCCGTAGCAAAGGATGCTTTTAAAAGTGTCTCTAATCTTTTATCAACCGGATCTTTAAACATATGTATGTTTTCCACCGGGCAAGTTAGTGATTTATTCACACATGAGATGGCTGCATCCACTACTGGGAGCCTCCACTTCTTGGAGAATTTTTCCTCCATGGGATAAATGACCGCAAATCTTTTCGGTGGCAGAAAAACCCTGTCCGGCCGTACCCAATCCCGAAAGATCAATTCCTCCAAGAGAGGATGGACCGGAAAAACTGCGTTGCTTAACGGGGCTTTCAAAGAGCCCAGAGAGGATACCGGAGGAACCTGAAGTTCTGGCAATGGCAAACTAAATGCCGAGCGGACCATGTCCGTCAAAGACTGTACCCACAGTCTCTCTGTCTGGGAGTCTGAAAATGGTTCCTCAGAGGTAGACCCCTCCATCCCTGAACCCTCTTGGTTCAGGTCCAGTTGATCCTCCTGTGATTCTAATTCCTCCGGAGAGAGAATCTCAGCATCTGAGGATACACCCCCTGGTGATGGGGATCTAACCCGTTTCTTACCAGGAATAGCTCTGGCGATCAATGCCGCTATTCTCTCTTCTAGCCCCCCTAGGGATACGGCTAGCATCTCCTCTGTGATAAACACAGGGCTGGGCTGATCTGGGCCAGCCTCCGCACCAGATCCCCCTAATGGCTCATCCAAGGCGCTTCTTAAATTAATAAGCTGCGGGGAAAGTATCGGCAAATCAGAATCAGAAAGGGACCCCTTTTGTTTTTTGGTCTTTTTTGTCCCCTTTGACCCCGAACCCTTGGAAGCCATAATACAAAATCGAGGGACTCCGCCCACACAACAGACTGTAGTGGCCAGGAGTACAATTTTCAGAGTTTAGGGGAGAATAGATCACTAGTGTCCCCAAAAACTGATGGGCCCGTATGTTGGTCTTTTCTTTTTTTTTTTTTTTTAAATAATTATATATTATATATTATATATTTGACAACATACAATGACCCTAATTTAAGTTTGCCAGCCTCCAACCTGCTGCAAAATAAGGGGGATTTCTTGGCTTAACAATAAAGGCATTGGAACAAAGTCCACATGTACTACCCCTCTTCCGCCACCGGGAGTCACTGTTCTGCCGCTCTGCGTCCTCTCCTTGAAAAAATCAGCCTCAGACTGAGCCCTGACAAGGCCTGCTGTCTATAACAGCACAAAGGCGCGCCCCTGTATGACGCCGCAGGCCCGCCCCCCCCCGCCCTCCTGTCTGGACGGCGCGAAAAACGTCAATAAGACGTGCGCGCGCACGCGCGCGCGCGTATGCCGGATACAGGAGGAACATGGAGGAGCCGCGCTGCTGGAGATCCAGGCACGCAGAAACAGGCGGCAGATTCAAACCCCCGGCCAGGTAGGACTCTCTCAAGGCCCCTAGGGATCCTTACTAGCCCTAGGAAGAAACAGCAGGTTAGCTAGCAACACATATTTAGACAGGGGGGCCTAGTGATGGGGGGAGAAAGGGTGTCATCCTGTCTCTTTTAGACATAGTGATCACGGTTGCCCATGCAGAGCATACTTAGGCTATCCCCCCTTTTAGGTTACCCCGGGGAGCCTGCTGTCGAACCAAGTCCCGCAGGCTCCCCCTTACCTGCTCCATGCTGCAGGATGTTTGACCAGCAAACTGATCCAATCTTCTCCCATCTCCGTGGGTAGCGTAGTAGACCTTCAGGCCCTGGGGTCCTATGAAGGTACCCACTGTCCTGGACCTATATAGCACCCTGGCAAAACAGGAACTTTATGGTTTTTGCAAACTCCAAGTCCTGGGCCCAGGGTCCAGCCCTCCAAAGAGGAGCATTATAGGCAAAACCCCACGGTTTGGGGCCCGGGTACTGTCCACTTTGGCACTGAGGCTCCTTGGACAGATCCGGTAGCCCGCCCTTAATCCCAAGGATGTGGAGCAAAGCTATTCCGTGACCAACACCTAAGACACTGGCGAAAAAACTGAGGGACTCCCTCTAGGGGAGGGGGTTATATAGGGAGGGGACTTCCTGTTTGAAGATTGCCAGTGTCCACACCTGAAGGTACTCCATATAACCCACATAGTAATGAATATGCCGCTCTGTGTCCCGTGATGTACGAGAAAGAAAATGAAATCAATTCTGGAATAGGAATTATGTCTGGCAGAATGAAAGGTATAGTCCCTTTCCACAGCGTGTTGGCACCTCCATACATCATAGACATCCTCGGAGTGTAGCAAGTGTTGAAGTTGAGGAACAGGATGCTTCGCCCCCAGATGAGGAGTGCAAGGAGTGATCCACCATCAGGTTATGATCACCACAGATCACTAAAGATCCATGTCGAAGGGAGGCAATTTTGCAGTACAGTTTCTTCAAAAAGCGAAGTTGGTGGGAGTTCGGTGCATATAAGTTGGCAATGGTGAAGGGTTTGTTGTTAAATTCTCCCACCAGAATGATATATCTCCCTCCTGGGTCCGTGTGAGCCTGCGTTAGTTTAAATGCAACCGAGTCTCTTACTGCAATCAAGACTCCCTTATGCTTAATTGGGGCAGAGGCCACGAAGATGTGGGGGAAGTGTTTGTTTTGGAACCTGGGCGGGTTATCCGCCGAAAAATGTGTCTCTTGGATACAGAGGATGTCCGCCTGGAGGGTCTTAGCCTCTCTCCAGACTGAGGCCCGTTTAGCAGGGTGGTTTAAACTACTAACATTAAAAGACACTATTTTCAGAGCCATAGTACATTCAGAAGGTGAAAAAGATAATAGTACCTTGCGAAGACGTCTTGGCGGGAAGTCCATCCATTATCATGGCGTCGGGCGTGCAAGACATGGTGACTCATTAGCACAATGGAAGGGGTGTGATACCCCGAAGGGTGGTTAAAGCAGCATGCACAGGGAACCGAAGTAGTAGGTAACAAGAGCAAAAGGGGTTCAGACAGGGAAAAAAAATAAAAGGGTGAGAAACAAAAAATGTGGTAAAAAAACTTGTTCAAACAAGGACCAGAGGGCAGAATTTTTGCCCATTCCCGGGGGGGGGGGGGGAATCAAACTTCAGAGCAATTTCTCCAGACACAGGAACTTTAAACAGAGCAAAACTTGTAGAATTGTGAGATTGATCACGACAATCTCTTCTTGGAGCTTTTCCTGTTCTTCACCGTCTGCCACTCGTACTGCTGGTCAATCCTCGTGGGAGGAGAGGAAGTCTCGATGGGTTGGTCCGGGAGGATGTCTAGGCAGCGAAGGAGCTTAAGTCCAGCGTCCAAGTCGGTAATGACTGTGTTTTTACCATCGTGGGTGACCGTGATCTTCACCGGATAACCCCAGCGGTATGGAATGTTGTGGTTGCGGAGGGCCTTCGCCACTGGAACCAACGATTTGCGCTTCTGCATGGTGAATTGCGAGAGGTCCGCAAAGAGCTGAATATGTGTGAATTTCACCTGGTAGAAGTGTACCCTCATCAGTACGTCCCGAGGGACATTGTCTGGGAGATGAGATGGCTTGGGAAGTCTGTGAATACGATCAATCTGTAGCTCAGATTCTGAGACAGCCGGGAGGATTTGTTGCATAAGGTCTTGAGCGTACTGCTGGAGTTGTGCAGGGAGTATAGTCTCAGGAACTCCTCTAATTTTCACATTGTTTCTCCTCGACCTGTCTTCGAGATCTGCGACTTTTGCTTTCAGCCAGGCTATCTCATCAGAGTGGTCTGCATGAGCATCTATTAGGGTATTGTGGGACGTTGCCCAGTTCCCCTATATCCGACTTAAAGTTTTGCATGCATTGCATTAGACCTGTGTGCATGGAGCTGCGGAGAGATACAAGCATGTCTTTAAGAGTGGTGTCAAAGACAGCTTTACCCGTAGTAGGAAACACAGTGAAGGGGTCTACCAGCTCCCTCGTGTCTTCCAGAGATTCGCGGCCCGCACTAGCCCGCCCAGCGTCTGCTTCCAGGCGAGGTTTGGATTTGGCCGGGCTGCGGGTTGTCGACGTGGTGAACCCAGGGGAACCCTGAGCAGGGCCAGTCGAAGTTGTGGGGCTTGACGAGCCGGACCGGGAGCCGTCCGAGAGCGTAGGCGAGGACATCTTGGAACCGGCACTAGTTTGGAGTAGCTCTCTGTTCTTTGGCGGGTAGAAGTCATCCAATTTTTTAGGGTCTCTTTACGCTTGCGGGTCATTCTCCAACAGTCCACACTCACACCTGTGAGGAGAGGGTCACTTCCCAAGCGGCGATGTCGCTACAGTTGTCAGCGGTTCCTGCGTCTGGAGCAGAGCAGCGAGGTCACATGGCCATCAGTGGTGTGGCAGTTACGCTTCCTCCAAGCTCCCCTAGATAGCAACCTACATATCGGTTGGTTTAGATGTCAATGCTTCAGTAACCAAGTTAGGCCGCAGGGTATATGAGGTTTAGCAATGTAGAAAGGAATCCAGCCAGGTATTGGGCAAGGGTGCAGGGTAACTTAGTTGATTGAAAAGAAAGAGGCTGGGAGTACCTGGAGCAGTAAGATGGCCGTCGCCTTCCAGGGGTAGGCCGAAGCCGTGGACTTTCCTGAGAGAGAAAGGGGGCCAGCCAAGTAAGCTACCAGTTCGTGGTCCGTGTGGGCCTAGTATATCCCCCTCAAGCAGCGATCGTAGCAAGCCCCACACCTGGCCGCAAGTTGGTGACAGTCCAGGGAAACAGTTAGGCAGGATAAGGGCTGGGGGCCTCGGTACTCACTGCGCCACGATGGACCCGGACTGTAGGCCGCAAAATGGTAATGCGGAGCTCCGCAATCCATGGCCGGATTCTCGGGGGTTTACCCCCAGCAGAGCGGGCAGTCAGTGTCCTTCGAGGATGCTCCGGCTGACGATGTAGGGGATACCACTTCCTCGGGGCCCAGGACGCAGGCGCCGAGAGCTCCGGGAGAGATACAGGCCGCAAGATGGCGGCGGCGTGGAACGGGTCCCTCCTCGACTTCACCCGGGAAGATCCCTAGCAGAAGGCTACCTGAGGTAGGCGACCCCAGAAGGAGCTCAATTGAAGGTGAATTGAGGCGAGGATGGCATAAGATTCCAGCCGTCCATGAGGAGCTCACCATCCACACGTCCTCCTCGCTGCACGTCCGGACACGCCCCCCACGACACCCCTTTTGAGGGCAACGAGTAATCTACCAGATTACTCTTCCCCCTAACGGCAACGCCGCTCCCATTACTGGGGCGCTGTTACCGTAATTACTTACCTGTGTCAGCAGCAGCCGAGCCATCGGTCGCCGTCCATTATCAAAAGCCGCGCCTCCTCCTCAGGCTGTTCCGTGATAGGCGGAACAGTAATTTTGTGAAAGAAAGAATATATGTGTTTCCGCGCCAAAACCAAAGGGGTTAGTGATCTCCACTGATGTGAAGATAATAGGGTAGAATACTGTGCTGCTCCTCAGTGATATAGTATGTGACTATAAGAAGTAAAAAATAAAAGAAACAATAGAGGGCGCCACTAGGACTATATAAGAAAATAATCACTCGTGGTGACTATGTGATAAATTATAAGCCATAGGTATTAGAACAATGGAACAACAATATTGCAAATAGGATCTATGTGTCTAATAATAATTAGTACATAAAATAGTGAATGACCAAAGGTAAGTCCACCTGGAATCCCAAATGTATAAATAGTCCAACAATTAGTAATAGTGGAATGTCTGGAAAAACTTGTCTTAAAAAAAAATATTTGGAAAAAGTCCGTGCACAATTATAGCAGGATTGTGATGTGCTGATTCAGGGATGTGGAAAAGCCTTCACCAATTGGAAAATTCGTGTTCCACCTCAGGTGCTGGGGAAGTGCTAGATGCTTACCAGATGATTAGACCTCTCTTTTAAAAGTAGGTCTGATGGGCAGGTCAGGATAAGTGCCTGAACACTAGGGGCATGCTGGATCGCTTGGTTCCACAGTACTAGCAGGTATGCTCATTTATGCATGAAAATATGAATGAGAAAATATCATGGTACAATAACGTTTATTAAAATCAAAGTAAAAATGCACACACAAGCAAATGGCCTCCTACCCCAGCTAGTGCCTGCCTGGCACTGGGAGTGTAGCGTGTCACAGCTCCTAGCTCCAATGTACCACCGAAGGTTGTGGATGCAGACAGGTCCGGGCTTGGTAGGCTCAGGTAGGCTCAGACGGAGGGCTTGTAAGCCGTGCAGGATGCCAGAGAAAGCCGCCGACATATGTTTCGCACGTTGTGGGTCTTCAGGGGGAACAGTAATTTTCCCAGCAGTGCCTCTATTTATTGTTCAGCCTATCACAGATGCCTTCTCATCGTCCGAGACCGAGGATGAGAAGGCATCTGTGATAGGCTGAAAACTAAACAGAGGCTCTGCTGGGAAAATTAGTGTTCCGCCTATCACGGAACAACCTGAGGAGGAGGCATGGCTTTGGAATAATGGAGCGTCCTCGCCGATGTCTGACATCCTTGCTGCCGCCGCTGCTGACATGTGGAGAACAGGAGAAGGGAGGGAGATCGTCTTCGAGGCATTTTTCAGGCACAGTGAGACATGTATTATGACACAGGGGCTCACTGTGCCATCATACATGCCTCACTCACTGTGCTTGTAACATGCCTGATGCCTCACTGTGCCTGTAACATGCCTCATGCCTGATGCCTCACTGTGCCTGCAACATGCCTCATGCCTCACTGTGCCTGTAACATCATGCCTCACTGTGCCTGTAACATCATGCCTCACTGTGCCTGTAACATCATGCCTCATGCCTCACTGTGCCTGTAACATCATGCCTCATGCCTCACTGTGCCTGTAACATCATGCCTCATGCCTCACTGTGCCTGTAACATCATGCCTCATGCCTCACTGTGCCTGTAACATCATGCCTTATGCCTCACTGTGCCTGTAACATCATGCCTCGTGCCTCACTGTGCCTGTAACATCATGCCTCATGCCTCACTGTGCCTGTAACATCATGCCTCACTGTGCCTGTAACATCATGCCTCATGCCTCACTGTGCCTGTAACATAATGCCTCATGCCTCACTGTGCCTGTAACATCATGCCTCATGCCTCACTGTGCCTGTAACATGCCTTATGCCTCACTGTGCCTGTATCATGCCTCATGCCTCACTGTGCCTGTAAATTACAGGCACAGTGAGGCATGAGGCATGATACAGGCACAGTGAGGCATGAGGCATGATACAGGCACAGTGAGGCATGAGGCATGATACAGGCACAGTGAGGCATGAGGCATGTTGCAGGCACAGTGAGGCATGAGGCATTATGTTACAGGCACAGTGAGGCATGAGGCATGATGTTACAGGCACAGTGAGGCATGATGTTACAGACACAGTGAGGCATGAGGTATGATGTTACAGGCACAGTGAGGCATGACCATGAGGCATGTTACAGGCTTAGGAGGAGGCGCGGCTTTCGAATAATGGAGCACCGCCGACATGTGGAGAACAGGAGAAGGTAGGGAGATCGTCTTCGAGGCATTTTACAGGCACAGTAAGACATGTATTATGACACAGGGGCTCACTGTGCCATCATACATGCCTCACTCACTGTGCTTGTAACATGCCTGATGCCTCACTGTGCCTGTAACATGCCTCATGCCTGATGCCTCACTGTGCCTGCAACATGCCTCATGCCTCACTGTGCCTGTAACATCATGCCTCACTGTGCCTGTAACATCATGCCTCACTGTGCCTGTAACATCATGCCTCATGCCTCACTGTGCCTGTAACATCATGCCTCATGCCTCACTGTGCCTGTAACATCATGCCTCATGCCTCACTGTGCCTGTAACATCATGCCTCATGCCTCACTGTGCCTGTAACATCATGCCTTATGCCTCACTGTGCCTGTAACATCATGCCTCGTGCCTCACTGTGCCTGTAACATCATGCCTCATGCCTCACTGTGCCTGTAACATCATGCCTCACTGTGCCTGTAACATCATGCCTCATGCCTCACTGTGCCTGTAACATAATGCCTCATGCCTCACTGTGCCTGTAACATCATGCCTCATGCCTCACTGTGCCTGTAACATGCCTTATGCCTCACTGTGCCTGTATCATGCCTCATGCCTCACTGTGCCTGTAAATTACAGGCACAGTGAGGCATGAGGCATGATACAGGCACAGTGAGGCATGATACAGGCACAGTGAGGCATGAGGCATGATACAGGCACAGTGAGGCATGAGGCATGTTGCAGGCACAGTGAGGCATGAGGCATTATGTTACAGGCACAGTGAGGCATGAGGCATGATGTTACAGGCACAGTGAGGCATGAGGTATGATGTTACAGGCACAGTGAGGCATGACCATGAGGCATGTTACAGGCTTAGGAGGAGGCGCGGCTTTCGAATAATGGAGCACCGCCGACATGTGGAGAACAGGAGAAGGTAGGGAGATCGTCTTCGAGGCATTTTACAGGCACAGTGAGGTATGTATGATGGCACAGGGGCTCACTGTGCCATCATACATGCCTCACTCACTGTGCTTGTAACATGCCTGATGCCTCACTGTGCCTGTAACATAACTCATGCCCGATGCCTCACTGTGCATGTAACATGCCTCATGCCTCACTGTGCCTGTAACATCATGCCTCACTGTGCCTGTAACGTCATGCCTCACTGTGCCTGTAACATCATGCATCATGCCTCACTGTGCCTGTAACATCATGCCTCATGCCTCACTGTGCCTGTAACATCATGCCTCATGCCTCACTGTGCCTGTAACATCATGCCTCATGCCTCACTGTGCCTGTAACATCATGCCTCATGCCTCACTGTGCCTGTAACATCATGCCTTATGCCTCACTGTGCCTGTGACATCATGCCTCACTGTGCCTGTAACATCATGCCTCATGCCTCACTGTGCCTGTAACATCATGCCTCATGCCTCACTGTGCCTGTAACATCATGCCTCACTGTGCCTGTAACATCATGCCTCATGCCTCACTGTGCCTGTAACATCATGTCTGTAAATTACAGGCACAGTGTGGCATGAGGCATGATACAGGCACAGTGAGGCACGAGGCATGATACAGGCACAGTGAGGCATGAGGCATGTTAGAGACACAGTGAGGCATGTTACAGGCACAGTGAGGCATGAGGCATGTTACAGGCACAGTGAGGCATGACCATGAGGCATGTTACAGGCGCGGAGGAGGCGCGGCTTTCGAATAAGGGAGTGTCCTCGCCGACGTCTGACATCCTTGCCGCCGCCGCTGCTGACATGTGGAGAACAGGAGAAGGTAGGGAGATCGTCTTCGAGGCATTTTACAGGCACAGTGAGGCATGTATGATGACACAGGGGCTCACTGTGCCATCATACATGCCTCACTCACTGTGCTTGTAACATGCCTAATGCCTCACTGTGCCTGTGCCTGTAACATCATGCCTCATGCCTCACTGTGCCTGTAACATCATGCCTCATGCCTCACTGTGCCTGTAACATCATGCCTTATGCCTCACTGTGCCGGTAACATCATGCCTCATGCCTCACTGTGCCTGTAACATCATGCCTCATGCCTCACTGTGCCTGTAACATCATGCCTCATGCCTCACTGTGCCTGTAACATCATGCCTCATGCCTCACTGTGCCTGTAACATCATGCCTCATGCCTCACTGTGCTTGCAACATGCCTCATGCCTCACTATGCCTGCAACATGCCTCATGCCTCACTGTGCCTGTATCATCCCTCATGCCTCACTGTGCCTGTAAATTACAGGCACAGTGTGGCATGAGGCATGATACAGGCACAGTGAGGCACGAGGCATGATACAGGCACAGTGAGGCATGAGGCATGTTAGAGACACAGTGAGGCATGTTACAGGCACAGTGAGGCATGAGGCATGTTACAGGCACAGTGAGGCATGACCATGAGGCATGTTACAGGCGCGGAGGAGGCGCGGCTTTCGAATAAGGGAGTGTCCTCGCCGACGTCTGACATCCTTGCCGCCGCCGCTGCAGACATGTGGAGAACAGGAGAAGGTAGGGAGATCGTCTTCGAGGCATTTTACAGGCACAGTGAGGCATGTATGATGACACAGGGGCTCACTGTGCCATCATACATGCCTCACTCACTGTGCTTGTAACATGCCTAATGCCTCACTGTGCCTGTGCCTGTAACATCATGCCTCATGCCTCACTGTGCCTGTAACATCATGCCTCATGCCTCACTGTGCCTGTAACATCATGCCTTATGCCTCACTGTGCCGGTAACATCATGCCTCATGCCTCACTGTGCCTGTAACATCATGCCTCATGCCTCACTGTGCCTGTAACATCATGCCTCATGCCTCACTGTGCCTGTAACATCATGCCTCATGCCTCACTGTGCCTGTAACATCATGCCTCATGCCTCACTGTGCCTGTAACATCATGCCTCATGCCTCACTGTGCCTGTAACATCATGCCTCATGCCTCACTGTGCCTGTAACATCATGCCTCATGCCTCACTGTGCCTGTAACATCATGCCTCATGCCTCACGGTGCCTGTAACATCATGCCTCAGGCCTCACTGTGCCTGTAACATCATGCCTCATGCCTCACTGTGCCTGTAACATCATGCCTTATGCCTCACTGTGCCTGTAACATCATGCCTCATGCCTCACTGTGCCTGTAACATCATGCCTCATGCCTCACTGTGCCTGTAACATCATGCCTCATGCCTCACTGTGCCTGTAACATCATGCCTCACTGTGCCTGTAACATCATGCCTCATGCCTCACTGTGCCTGTAACATCATGTCTCATGACTCACTGTGCCTGTAACATCATGCCTCATGCCTCACTGTGCTTGCAACATGCCTCATGCCTCACTGTACCTGCAACATGCCTCATGCCTCACTGTGCCTGTAGCATGCCTCATGCCTCACTGTGCCTGTAAATTACAGGCACAGTGAGGCATGAGGCATGTTACAGGCACAGTGAGGCATGACCATGAGGCATGTTACAGGCACGGAGGAGGCGTGGCTTTCGAATAAGGGAGTGTCCTCGCCGACGTCTGACATCCTTGCCGCCGCCGCTGCAGACATGTGGAGAACAGGAGAAGGTAGGGAGATCGTCTTCGAGGCATTTTACAGGCACAGTGAGGCATGTATGATGACAGAGGGGCTCACTGTGCCATCATACATGCCTCACTCACTGTGCTTGTAACATGCCTAATGCCTCACTGTGCCTGTGCCTGTAACATCATGCCTCATTCCTCACTGTGCCTGTAACATCATGCCTCATGCCTCACTGTGCCTGTAACATCATGCCTTATGCCTCACTGTGCCGGTAACATCATGCCTCATGCCTCACTGTGCCTGTAACATCATGCCTCATGCCTCACTGTGCCTGTAACATCATGCCTCATGCCTCACTGTGCCTGTAACATCATGCCTTATGCCTCACTGTGCCTGTAACATCATGCCTCATGCCTCACTGTGCCTGTAACATCATGCCTCATGCCTCACTGTGCCTGTAACATCATGCCTCACTGTGCCTGTAACATCATGCCTCATGCCTCACTGTGCCTGTAACATCATGTCTCATGACTCACTGTGCCTGTAACATCATGCCTCATGCCTCACTGTGCTTGCAACATGCCTCATGCCTCACTGTACCTGCAACATGCCTCATGCCTCACTGTGCCTGTAGCATGCCTCATGCCTCACTGTGCCTGTAAATTACAGGCACAGTGAGGCATGAGGCATGTTACAGGCACAGTGAGGCATGACCATGAGGCATGTTACAGGCGCGGAGGAGGCGCGGCTTTCGAATAAGGGAGTGTCCTCGCCGACGTCTGACATCCTTGCCGCCGCCGCTGCTGACATGTGGAGAACAGGAGAAGGTAGGGAGATCGTCTTCGAGGCATTTTACAGGCACAGTGAGGCATGTATGATGACACAGGGGCTCACTGTGCCATCATACATGCCTCACTCACTGTGCTTGTAACATGCCTAATGCCTCACTGTGCCTGTGCCTGTAACATGCCTCATGCCTGATGCCTCACTGTGCATGTAACATGCCTCATGCCTCACTGTGCCTGTAACATCATGCCTCACTGTGCCTGTAACATCATGCCTCACTGTGCCTGTAACATCATGCCTCATGCCTCACTGTGCCGGTAACATCATGCCTCATGCCTCACTGTGCCTGTAACATCATGCCTCATGCCTCACTGTGCCTGTAACATCATGCCTCATGCCTCACTGTGCCTGTAACATCATGCCTCATGCCTCACTGTGCCTGTAACATCATGCCTCATGCCTCACTGTGCCTGTAACATCATGCCTCATGCCTCACTGTGCCTGTAACATCATGCCTCATGCCTCACTGTGCCTGTAACATCATACCTCACTGTGCCTGTAAAATACATGCCTCATGCCTCACTGTGCCTGTAACATCATGTCTCATGACTCACTGTGCCTGTAACATCATGCCTCATGCCTCACTGTGCTTGCAACATGCCTCATGCCTCACTGTGCCTGTAGCATGCCTCATGCCTCACTGTGCCTGTAAATTACAGGCACAGTGAGGCATGAGGCATGTTACAGGCACAGTGAGGCATGACCATGAGGCATGTTACAGGCGCGGAGGAGGCGCGGCTTTCGAATAAGGGAGTGTCCTCGCCGACGTCTGACATCCTTGCCGCCGCCGCTGCTGACATGTGGAGAACAGGAGAAGGTAGGGAGATCGTCTTTGAGGCATTTTACAGGCACAGTGAGGCATGTATGATGACACAGGGGCTCACTGTGCCATCATACATGCCTCACTCACTGTGCTTGTAACATGCCTAATGCCTCACTGTGCCTGTGCCTGTAACATGCCTCATGCCTGATGCCTCACTGTGCATGTAACATGCCTCATGCCTCACTGTGCCTGTAACATCATGCCTCACTGTGCCTGTACCATCATGCCTCATGCCTCACTGTGCCTGTAACATTATGCCTCATGCCTCACTGTGCCTGTAACATCATGCCTCACTGTGCCTGTAACATCATGCCTCATGCCTCACTGTGCCTGTAACATCATGCCTTATGCCTCACTGTGCCTGTAACATCATGCCTCATGCCTCACTGTGCCTGTAACATCTTGCCTCATGCCTCACTTTGCCTGTAACATCATGCCTCATGCCTCACTGTGCCTGTAACATCATGCCTCACTGTGCCTGTAACATCATGCCTCATGCCCCACTGTGCCTGTAACATCATGCCTCATGCCTTATTGTGCCTGTAACATTATGTCTTATGCCTCACTGTGCCTGTAACATGCCTCATGCCTCACTGTGCCTGTAAATTACAGGCACAGTGAGGCGTGAGGCATGAGGCATGATACAGGCACAGTGAGGCATGAGGCATGTTAGAGGCACAGTGAGGCATGTTACAGGCACAGTGAGGCATGAGGCATGTTACAGGCACAGTGAGGCATGACCAAAAGGCATGTTGCAGGCTGTAACATGCCTCATTCCTCACTGTGCCCGTAACATGCCTCATGGTCATGCCTCACTGTGCCTGTAACATGCCTCACTGTGCCTGTAACATGCCTCACTGTGCCTGTAACATGCCTCACATGCCTCACTGTGCCTGTAACATGCCTCATGCCTCAAAAAAAGTCAGTTACTTTGCTGAGTAAATAATTACTTTGACAATATAGTAACTGAGTCACTAACTCAATTACTTTTTCGGTGAACTAATTTGTAACTGTAATTAATTACTTTTTTAAAGTAAGATGAGCAACACTGGTAACCAGAGATGATGGCCGTGGTGCAGACAAAGGATCCCGATATCCCCATGAAAAACGTCCCCCATCTCTCCAGGCGGGAGTCAACCAAACAGAAGCTTGCAGAGAGTCTCAGGTGTGGACCTGCGAGAGGGGGGGGTATGAAAACAGACGACACCCATAATGATTCAATATGTGTTTATAATAAGAATGTAGAGTAAGTGTGTACTAATAAGATCGTGGCATAAATATGTCTAAAGAAATATGGTGACGTATGAAGGTATTGTTAATACTAAAATCAGAATATCATGTTATTGTTTTTAAATATACCAAAACCCTAGACATGGTAGGTATAATATATAAATGAATGCAGAGTGAACATGCTGCTAGTGGATGAAGTGATTGAAAAGGATGACAGAAAAATGTGTGGTGCAGAAAGTGATGTGTGTGTATGGGTGTATAAGTACAGAGTGCATGTTAGTGCACCATGTATGAGTTTGGGAGTACAAGTGTGTGTACAATAATGAGCAAAAAAAAAAAAAAAGGAGAGGAAAGTGAGGAGAAAGAGCAATATGTACAGTGAAAAGTGAAAAAACAAAACAAAAAAGACTAACACATGAGGTGGCATAAGCAGAAGATTAAAGATGTCAAAAGTGAAAGAAAGTATGTGTGAATACTATGCACCTAATTTGAACCCATTACCGTTTATGTCTCATCTCCTTCAAATTATTAACACGCACAAGATGGGAGCTCTCTTCGTGTGCGGTGATTCCAATCAGTCCCCCCTCCCTTTCTTGGATAGAACCCCTTTTGCCCCCCCAAAGCAGCAAGCTAAATGGTCTCTTCCCAATCTATTAACTAAGTATAAATTGGTGGACACTTGGAGAGAAACCAACCCTACGAAACGTATCTATACATACTACTCTAACCCTCACAGATCTTCTAGCCGCATTGATCACATCTTTACTACTATTGGAATGTTGCCAGAAATGCTTGATTCTAGTATCATTCCCATTCCCTGGTCAGATCATAATGCAGTATTCACAACATTTGCATCCACAATCCCTAAGAACCATGACCCAACCTGGTACCTCCCTGAAATTCTACTCAAGCACCCAGCCCACTGTTCCGCAATTGAGCAGAACTTAAAAGATTACTTAGAACTTAACACTAATCCAGAAACATCCCCCCTCACACTTTAGGAAGCTCACAAGCCTGTGCTGAGAGGTGCGCTTCAAAGACAGCTGGGGATCCTTAAAAGAGAACACTTGCAGCTAGGAAAAAAATTGGAAACAGAATACAACCTAGCTTTCCTGGCCTTCCAACAGAATCATTCCCCCAAAACCATAGCACGTTTAGACGAAGCTCGCTAGGAATACGATTTATTCCTTATGAACTCTGCAATCAAAACACTAACCAGGTCAAAACACTCTTACTACAAGAACTCCAACAAACCGGGAACACTTCTGGCAAGAGCACTAAACTCAATAAATAAGTCTCATAACCCGATAAAATTGAAAATTGCAAACAACAACTTCTCCGGCAAACCAACCAAAATAGTGCAGAAATGTAGTGCTCACCTTAAAAAACTACTTGCGGAATCAAACACCTTTAACAAACCGGAGGCTGACTCCTTTTTCACACAATTACAACTCCCGCAAATGACAGAAACACAGAGAAGAGTACTAGAGGAGCCAATAACACAAGATGACGTTATGGCGGCCATAAAATAACTTAAATTAAATAAAAGACCTGGACCCGACAGGTTCTCAGCCCGATACTACAAAACCTTTATTAGCTTAATCTCCCCCACGTTAGCAGATGCCTACAACGACGTCCTAAAATCAAAATCCTTCAGGCAGGAATCACTAACGGCCACAATCTGCATGATCCCAAAACCACACTCTGACTCCACCCTCAGTGAAAATTTTCGCCCAATATCTATGTTGAACACAGTTATTAAACTATTAGGTAAAATTCTGGCAAGCCGCCTAAACAAGAGTATCGGTTCACTTATTCACCGGGACCCAGTGGGTTTCATGCCCACTAGACAGGCTGGGGATAATATTCGGAGGGCATGCTTGTTTGTTCATTCAGCCAAGGTAAGGAAGATCCCAGCCTGCTTCATATCTCTGGACATTAAACAGGCTTTTGATTCTGTTTCATGGTCTTACATGGAATATACCTTACAAAAATGGGGCTTCGGTCCCAATTTTAGAAATTGGGTCTTGGCGCTCTACAACAATCCAAAAGCGTATGTCAAATACGCAGGATACAAATCTGATATGTTTACAGTCCAGAGAGGTACAAGACAAGGCTGCCCTTTATCCCCTTCGCTGTTCGCCCTCCTAATAGAACCCCTAGCCCAAAGAATTAGATCCGACCCCAAGATATTAGGCAGAGAATTAGGCGGCTTCAAACATAAGTTATGCCTGTACGCGGATGATATTTTACTTTTCCTATCTTCCCCCCAAGTTTCAGGCCCTAATCTCATTCCAATCCTGAACCATTTTGCAGCTATATCAGGTCTAGAAATTAATCCTAAAAAATGTCTTGCCCTAAACATCTCCCTATCTGATACAGAGCTAGGAGCTACAAAATCCGGACTTCCCTTTGAATGGCCAGGGAGAAGCATCCCCTATTTAGGAATCCACCTAACAGCAGGAGTAGCAGATTTATTCTCGTACAACTACCCCCTACTATTAAAACAGATATCAAGCCTACTGAAATTGTTGACTCAACTCCCCTTATCGTGGTTTGGAAACTAAATGCGGTAAAAATGACAATATTGCCCAAGCTCTTATATCTCTTTAGACTACTCCCCATACCAATACCGGCCTATTATATGAGACTAATTCAAAAAAGGGTCTCTTCCTTTATATGGGGACCCTCTCGACCTAGAATCAAGCCACAAGTCTTGCAACTCCCCAAAACCAACGGCGGGATAGGGTACCCCAACTTCACAAATTACTACCAAGCGGCCCAATTAGCTACTCTTACAAAATACCACGCTAAGCATGAAATTCCCCTGTGGGTTTCAATTGAAGGTTTAGAATGTGATCCCATCCCAATATCCAATTTATTGTGGATCCCCCCTAAATTTTCGTAAAAATATTAATAACCCCATCACCAAACACTCATTAACCCTCTGGGACAAAATTAAATTTAAAAAAGACTTACAATCACCACAGGGTCCCCTGCTTTCATTTATTAAGAACCCAGATTTCTACCCTGCCTGGGTCTTTCCTAACACATTCAAAGAATGGATAAAGAGGGATTGCACTCAAAAATACAAGATTTTTTAACTCTACCTCCTTTGTCCCCTTCCCAGCACTCTGTGAGATGTACGGTATCTCGCAAGGTGAACTTTTTAGATACCTGCAAATTAAAAATGTCTTTCTCCCACCAGTAAATGTACCAATCTCGCCTATTAAACTCTCCAGTTTTGAAAATATATGCAAAGATAATCCACATACCAGAAATGTGATTTCTACCCTATACTCCCAGCTGCTAATGCATCCCGACTCTTGGAAAATACCGTATGTCTGAAATTGGGAGGAGGACCTTGGTACGGAATTGAGCACCACAGAATGGAACCAAATATGGTACAACACCAAAACAGCTTCTATTAATGTATCAGCATCTGTGTATAAAAGAAAAAACAAAACATGAGAAAACAGGCAGTACCGTGAGATACATCAAACGCTAAAACACTTGACCATTTACATACCAAAGGGAAATTACAATACCATAACAGGAAATCAATCCATGGAACATCATTGAACATCAATCAACAGGTATTATCGCACCGTTTGCTCGTGGGAAAATTGTAGGGGGGGGGAGAAGTAGGGGAGTGGGAAAGAGAATGCCAGCAAGAATAGCAAAATTCTCACAAAACCACTCAGAGTTATGTTTCAGAGGTTGCACAGAGAACGGAACATTATTTTATACTTGGTGGTCATGTCCAAAGGTCCAATCATTTTGGTCGGAAATTTTTCAATTAGCACATACTCTGACCGATAAAAGAATACCATTAGATCCCAAAATGGCCTTGCTTAACCTAAAACCCAGCATTTTTTAGCATATACAATTTAATCTGATTAGGCAGCTTCTTACGGCAGCGAAGCAGACCATAGCGAAGGCATGGAAAACCCCGATTTTATCAATAAATGAAACAATTAACAAAATGAATAACACGATGACATATGCCAAAATGACGGCAATAGAAAATGACATGATCACCAAGTTTGAACAAGTATGGACGCCTTGGGTTACATATACGACACTGAATGCCTTTAATAAAGATGTTATGATGCCATGGTAGCCCACCCATCGAAGTGGCTGTGAACCCTCTTGCCGGTTGTTGGGATCTCCCGTCCCAATCCTGCAGACTCCCCTTCCCTAACCCTCCCCTTTTTTGTTTTTCTTTTCTTTTTCTTTCATTATGATGTTGCAATCTTTATTCTATTTAGGATTCTTTAAGTTGTTAAGACCAGAAAGAAACCCATTGGATGCCATGCTGCACAGACGCTTCAGCAGAAATGTATTTTATAGTTCACAAGACACTGAGGCGCGAGTAGAACACATAAGGGCACGCCTCCCTCGACTCATTCTTCAACATATTATTGCATTCCAATCTGGTATTGTTACATTCGCCATATAAGAAACTTCACGAGGATTGTTAACTCATGTTAGAATTCCTTTTAACATTGTAATGTTTTCTTCTTTCTCTTGTTTATTCTTTTTTTGTATAACGCTTACATTATTTTCAAAATAAAGATATATTTGACAAGGAAAGTATGTGTGAATGGTGAAGGTCAGTGTGATTGTATGTCCCAGTGCTGGTATTTGTAAATAAGTGTAGATATATATGTATTTTAAAGCAGTAATGATATTGCTAAGTAACTATAGAGTGTAGTATAATGTGCAAAAGCAGTATGAATATATGTAGTATGCTGGATCTAGTACTCACATAGGCTCACATCCTATCATTGTATGTAGGGTCTAAGCCAAATAGTGCCAGGTGTTGTCTTTTCCCTCCCCCTCATTAACTACATCCCCATGCTGGTTAACCCTTGACTCCCTCAGCGTTTCTGTAAGCTAGGGCTTTGGCCAATGCCGTCACCTCCATCACAATTGCGTGATGTCATGACGCAAAAACGCATGCGGGGCCGAGGCCACGCATGCATGCGGCGCCGAGACCACGCATGCATGCGGCGTTATGGCAAATCTGGAGGTGATCCAAGAAAGCCGCCGACGTGGTAATGCTCCCCGTATTGGCCAAAGATGGAATGGCACATCCTTACAGGAGCATAGCGATGGGGAGAATCGTGAATAATAACACGTCTCCCCGCTGTGTCGGGAAGCCTGTGGAAAAGACGGCACCCGCCCCACATGGAGAGGGGGGGAGGAATGAGGAGGGGAGCATTAGTGTGCACCCAGGACATCAAAAACATAAGAAATACAAAGTACAAAGTGAATAACCCAAAAGGGGTATAGTAACTGCATATACATTCAAACATTACATTAATGAGTGAATTACTTAACTGGTAGAGAGCTATAGGCTAGGTGAATAGATAGGGTCATTTATTATGGCAGTGATGGCGAACCTTGGCACCCCAGATGTTTTGGAACTACATTTCCCATGATGCTCAGCTACACTGCAGAGTGCATGAGCATTGTGGGAAATGTAGTTCCAAAACATCTGGAGTGCCAAGGTTCACCATCACTGTATTATGGCAATGATGGGTGTTATGGCGAGTTGACGCAAAAATATTTATCTTTGGGTTACAATTTTTGGACAATCCTTTCGGAAAGGGAACATACATTATGATACCTATAGGTGCACAAAAAAGTGATAGCCTATATACCAAAATTATAATACATATACTCATACCAAAACAATGTAAAATCCCAGAAAATACCCGTCTCGTTCGAAAACCGATGTTCGATCAAGAACAGGAAACATTGCCATAAACTAAAAAATTACCACTATGATATTCAAGAAGTAGACTATCACATTATTTATGTTAGGTTCTCATGCGTTGGATGGGGGAGGGGTGTTTAGCCACCCAAAAACACGTAATTGGGCATACAATGGTTATAGGGCCCGGGTCCTGCCCTGGGGGACGTGTATCAATAATTAAAAAAAAAGTTTGTGAAAAACATTTTTAAATGAGCAGTAATTTTTAGATTTTTAAAGTGAAAGCCTAAAAATGCTAAATTCCTTCCAATATAGTGTCTGGGGGGTCCCCTTAGTCCAGCTTTAAAGTGGCAGATCTGTACCATGTCTAGAATCTGCTGCAGGAATAATTGAATTTATAAAGCCAAAAAAATTACATTTTTCCTGCACACTTCCTTTATTTTGCTAAGCAACAGCTTTGGAGCCAGTGTGTATGATGAGGCCTCAATGCAGTGCACTGGGAACAAGATTAGAGATTCTGTGGATGCATTCTGGTGTCACTTTGACTTTGGATAGAAGTAATGGGTGCGTTAAAATTGGTCTTTGGATGTCGGTGGCACCTTCTCATCATAACCCTATAGTGCAAATAAGGAAATGTAAAGAAGTTTAAATCAGTACATAGATGCACTTTAATCAATGTAAAGAGGTGTTTGGTGCCCTTTAATTTGAGTACTCACACTACACAGACACATTCCATGGATACACTATAATATACTGCAATGTAATATGATATGGCATTAAACTGGTAGTAACGCATGCAAAACTATACGGCATTAAACTAGCAGTAACGCATGCAAAACTATATGGTGTTAAACTGGCAGTAACACACAAAACTATATGGTGTTAAACTGGCAGTAACACACGCAAAACGATATGATGTTAAACTGGTAGTAACTCACACAGAAGTAAATGGCGTTAAACTGGCAATAATGCATACATAAGTAAATGGCATAAAACTGTCTAAGCAATTAAATAGACGTTGTTCAACTGTCACTACACTGACGCTATCTGAGCTGTCCCTACTCTAGCTAAACACTAATGTCAAGATTACTGACACTACACTATAGGTGTATGAAAATGCAGCAAAGCAAGACTTTAATAGTAGTGAATTCTGTTTACACTGAACTCCGTTCCATGCATCTATACACATGAATGCTAAATAGAATCATAAAAAGGCACACATTTTTAGTTTATACACTCTGGGGTTTATTTATGAAAGGCAAATCCACTTGGAAGTGCAGTCGCTGTAGATCTGACGGACAGATCTGAAATGAGGGGAAGCTCTGCTGATTTTATTATCAAATCATGTGCAAGCTAAAATGCTGTTTTTTATTTTCCTTGCATGTTCCCCTCAGATCTACAGTGACTGCACTTTCAACTTTTTAGCACTTTTTAGCTTTCAGCGCTCTCACACTTTGAATGACATTTTTTTAGAAATGCTACACTTTACCCAAACAACATTTTTATATTTTTTTTTCTCACAAACAAAGCTTTATTTTGGTGGTATTTAATCCCAGCTGGGTTTTTTAATTTGTTGCAATATAAGCGAAAAAAGAGCGACATTTTTGAAAAAATAAAAATAAAACACTTTTTTTTAGTTTCTATTATAAAATTTTGTATTTGCATTTTGCATTTTCTTCATAAATTTGGGCCAACATGTATACTGTTACATATCTTTAGTAAAAATAACCCAAATTAGTGTATATCATTTGGTCTCTGTGAAAGTTATAGGGGCAGATTCACAGAGAATTAGATTCTCGTAGAGTATCAGAAATACACTACGCCGCCGTTTTTTACCTGGCTCTACGTGGAATCCAGGTAGATTTTGTCCAGTAAACGACGGCGGCGTAGTGTATTTCTCCCGTCGCAATCCATCAGCGCAAGTAGGGGGCGTGAAGCATTTAAAATAGGCGCGTTCCCGCGGCGATCGAACTGCGCATGCTCCGTTCACAAATTTCCCGCCGTGCATTGCAAGAAAACACGTCGTCACGTCGTAGTAGCGTTGTTTACGTACATTCCTATTCCCGAACGAGTTACGTAAAAAAATCATGGTTTGAGGATTCAAACTAGTGATACGGCGCGCAAAATTTGAAATTACTCCTGTCTAACACCAGTTAGACAGGCGTAATTGCTCTGTGAATCTGGGCCAGAGAGTCTACATGCTATGGTGCAAATCATTGAAACATGATCACAACTGATCACACCTGATGTACTGAAGGCCTATCTCATTTCTTGAGACCCTAACAAGCCAGAAAAGTACAAATACCCCCAAATTACACATTTTTGGAAAGCAAACATTCCAATGTATTTAGTAAAAGGCATAGTGATTTTTTTTAAGTTGTAACTTTTTCAATAATTCTTGGGAAAATTATTATTATTATTTTTGCACAAAATTGTCATAATAAATTATTTCTCTCACACAGCACATGCATAGTTGCAATGACACCCCAAAATACATTCTGCTACTCCTCCTGAGTATAGTGATACCACATGTGTTAGACTTTTACATGGCCTGGCCACATACAGAGGTCCAACATCCAAGAAGCACCGTCAGGCGTTCTATGAGCATAAATTGCACATCTCATTTGATGAAAACCTATCACACTTTTGAAGGCCCTAGACCACCAGGTCAATGAAAACGGACACAAAATGAGCTCATTTGGAAAGCTAACACCCCAAAGTGATAAAGTAGGGGTTGGTGCTGCGCTATTCCCAATGAATAAAGTGCCACTAGGCTAAAGAACAGAATGAGTATAGAAGTAGGCTCCTAGCAGAATATATAGAAGTGTATATATGCTGAATTAATAAATATGAACTGAAAACGATAATCCAGAGATATAAAGTGCAACATGCATAAATAATAATATTGAATGTGCACTGGGTACAACTTGAAGTGCAACGTAAACAAACTGTGCAAATGAGCAACAATAGGTGCAAACTCCACAATTCAGTGTGCAAAATATGTAAAAAATAAGTGCAAAGTCCACAATTCAGGGTGCAATTTTTTTCAAATTCTAATATGAAACTAATCTTTTATAATCTTTTCTATTCAAATTCGATTTCATTCAATAAGAAATTCGAATTTTGTATAAAATGAATTTAAATTTGAATAGAAAATATTAGAATGGAATAGAAAAGAAAAACAAGAGAATAGAATAAAATGTAATACATATTATAATTGTTCTATTCTGTTCTATTGTTTTTCTATTCTTTTATATTTTAGTTTCCATAAATTTTAATTATTTTCCAATCTATTCTAGAATTCAAATTGATACTATTCGAATTTCGGAAGACTATCATGTTCTATTGTATTACATTCTGTTAACTTCTATTGTATTCTTTTTGATTCTATTGCTTTATTGTTTTATATTCTATTTTATTGTAGTTTTTAGAAAATCGATTTCTATTTTTTCAAATTCGATTCCAATTTGTTTTCGAATTCGATTCAAATTCAAATTTTGTTTGCGTTTTTTCGAATTTGTTTAAATTTGTTAATTTTGTAATTCGGAAATTCGAATGCATCCGAATTTCCGAATAATGAAAAATGTGTCCGAATTCGAATTCATAACAAAACGAAATGCACATGTCTAGAACAGACGATCACTGACACTGCCACAATGAAGAACGGGGAAGGTGTGTTCACACACACCTCTCCCCGTTTTTCAGCTCTGTTACGTGGTTGTGCCCAGCCGTGCCATTCTGCCGACGTATAACGGCGTGAATGGGTCCTTAAGTGGTAAAATCTCTTGCTTCTTAACCACTTAAGACCTGGACCTTTAGGCAGCTAAAGGACCCGGCTAGGTTTTGCGATTCGGCACTGCAGCACTTTAACAGACAGTGGTGCATGCGACATGGCTCCCAAACAAAATTGGCGTCCTTTTTTCCCCACAAATGTAGCTTTTTTTTGGTGGTATTTGATCACCTCTGCGGTGTTTATTTTTTGAGCTATAAACACAAATCTCAGTTTAGGCCGATACGTATTCTTCTACCTATTTTTGGTAAAAAAAATCGCAATAAGCATTTACAAAATAGGGGATAGTTTTATTTTTGTTTTTTTACTACTAATGGCGGCGATCAGCGATTTTTTTTCATGACTGCGACATTATGGCGGACACTTTGGACAATTTTGACACATTTTTGGGACCATTGTCATTTTCTCAGCAAAAAATGCATTTAAAATGCATTGTTTATTGTGAAAATTACTGTTGCAGTTAACCACAAGGGGGCGCTGAAGGGGTTATGTGTGACCTAATATGTGTTTACAACTGTAGGGGGGTGTGGCTGTAGGTGTGATGTCATAGATTGTGTATCCCTATAAAAGGGATCACACGATCGATGACGCCGCCACAGTGAAGAACACACAGCTCTCCCCGTTCTTCAGCTCCGGGGACCGATCGCGCGACCCACGGCTGGGCACTAGCACATGACGAACTTGGACATGCATATGCCCAGCCGTGCCATTCTGCCATTCTGGCGACGTATATTTTACAAAAAATATGTAGAAGAATACGTATCGCCCTAAACTGAGGGAAAACATTTTTTATTTATATATTTTTGGGGGATATTTATTATAGCAAAAAGTAAAAAATATTGAATTTTTTTCAGAATTGTCGCTCTATTTTTGTTTTTAGCGCAAAAAATAAAAAACGCAGAGGTGATCATTACCACCAAAAGAAAGCTCTATTTGTGGGAAAAAAAGGACGCCAATTTTGTTTGGGAGCCACATCGCACGCACTGCCGAATCACAAAAAGTGCTCTGGTCTTTGGGCAGCAATATGGTGCGGAGGTTAAGTGGTAAAAGTGACTGTGAAGCTTTACAATGTTTTCATTAAATTAATAAGCGTGTTATACTTTTTCATTTTCCCACAACTTGTGTCAAAATATAAAATATTCAATGGGCTCAACATGCCTCTCAGCAATTTCATTGGGGTGTCTACATTCCAAAATGGTGACATGTTGGGGGTCGGTTGTACTGCCCTGCCATTTTAGCACCTCAAGTAATGAGATAGGCAGTCAAACTAAAAGCTGCGTAAAATCCAGAAAATGTACCCTAGTTTGTAGATGCTATAACTTTTGCGCAAACCAATAAATATACGCTTATTGATATTTTGCTTTACCAAAGACATGTGGCTGAATGCATGTTGGTCTAAATGTATGACTAAAATTGAGTTTATTGGATTTTTCTTACAGCAAAAAGTGTAAAATATCTTTTTTTTTTATATGTCTGTCTTTTTCCTGTGACTACAAGAAAATACCACAAAGGAATTTTCCAAGCCAAGAAAAAGTATTTTTCGGAGGCTATAAACGGTGCCCTAAACCGCCCCCGCGAACTCTTCAAGATGGTCACCCAAACCATGAAACCAGGATGCATTGAAGCCCCCAGTTCGGACACACAAGAATTTTGCAATGAACTATCGGATTACTTCATTGATAAAATCAAGGCAATCCGTGAAAGCATTCAGTAAAACAATCCCCCCTCAGCCCCCCCTGCAGCCTCTCACACAGCACCCATAGTAATTCTCCTATATCAGGTAAGTTTACCCTGGGACCCATCTCCATTGAGACCACCAAGAATGTCATTGGCGCTTTGCGTAATGGCACAGCGCCAAATTACATTATCCCCACAAAACTGCTGAAGGAATGCGCCTATATCCTGGCTCCTCCCATCACGCAGCTTATCAACCAATCTTTCTTGGAGGGCATAGTGCCCTCACAGTTGAAAGAGGGTATAATCCAACCCATCCTTAAGAAACCCTCCCTGGACCCCAAGGACCCACTCCACCGCCGTCCCATAACAAGCCTCAATGTACTCTCAAAGATAATGGAAAAAGTAGTGGTACAACAGCTGCAACAGCATCTAGATACCTACAAGCTACTTGACCCATTGCAATCAGGCTTCCGTCCCGGACACGGGACGGAAACAGCATTGCTGAAAGTATGGGACGATGTTCTCAAGGCCGCAGACGAAGGAGAATCTTGTCTTCTAGTTCTGTTGGACCTAAGTGCCGCTTTCGACACTGTAGACCACAAACTGTTACTGACTCGGCTTGCTGAAGTAGCCAGAGTCGCAGAAGGCGATTTATCTTGGTTCTCCTCTTTTCTGGAAAACCGATCGCAAACAGTGAAGTTAGGACCTCTTACGTCTGAGAAACGCACAGTAACATGCGGAGTCCCTCAAGGATCGCCTCTGTCACCAGTGCTGTTTAACATATATCTTCGTCCTCTTTTTGAGATTATCAGCAGCCAAAAACTGCTTTATCACTCATATGCAGATGATACGCAACTGTATTTCCGCATCTGCAATAGACAGGATCACCACCTCAATCTAGAGACATGTCTCTCTTTGATAGAGGACTGGATGACAAAGAGTTATCTTAAACTCAATGGAGCGAAAACAGAACTTCTCCTGTTTCACGCCAAGCGTAGGAATCAACTTTCAACAGCGTGGACCCCCCCGCCTATTTTGGGCAAGCTCATCACCCCCAGCGCCAAAGTCAAAAGCCTAGGGGTCATTTTTGACTCCTTTATGACAATGGACGCACAAATAGGGTCAGTAGTCAGCGGATCTCACCATCTACTGAGCCTACTACGCAGACTCACTCCGTTCATCCCTAAAGAAGATCTATCGGTCGTGGTGGGAGCAATTGTAAACTCCAGGCTGGATTATGCAAATGCCCTTTACCTCGGACTCCCCAAGTACCAAATCGCTCGTCTGCAAGTCGTTCAGAATACGGCCGCCAGACTTGTGACAGGGAAAAAACCCTGGGAATCTATCTCGCCTTCACTGAGAGCCCTTCATTGGCTGCCAGTTAAAGACAGAATTGCTTTTAAAGCTCTCTGTCTTACGCATAGATGTGTCCATGGGAATGCCCCCCTCTATCTATGCAAATTAATAAAAGCGCATAACCCCAATCGCGTTTTGCGATCCACGAATCAGAACCTGCTCCAGGTTCCGAAAGCCAACTTCAAGTCCAAAGGAGAAAGAAGATTCGCGATCCAAGGTCCCAGACTATGGAACGCTTTACCAACCAGCATTCGGTTGGAGGAGAACCACCTAGCATTTAGGAAAAAGGTCAAGACTTTTCTCTTTTGATATCAAAGGAGACAGGAAGAACAAGCGCCCAGAGGCGATTCAGTTCGCATGTGCCGCGCTATACCAGTTTTCATTCATTCATTCATTCATATTGCAAAAAAAAAAAATCGCAGAGGCAATCAAATACCACCAAAAGAAAGCTCTACCTGGTTGAAAAAAAGGACAGACATTTTGTTTGGGTATAACATTGCATGACCACGCAATTACAAGTTAAAGCAGAGCAGTGCCAAATTGTAAAAAGTGCTTTGGTCATTTAGCAGCCAAATCCTCCAGGGCTAAAGTGGTTAATAAACAAAAAATCTAACTGGAACTCTACTTTAAATTAAAAATCTGGTGCAGCAATTCAGACACTGCTGGGTGGTCAGGAGGGTTTAGAATCCACAGTTTACAAACTGTTTTAATAAATCCGGTGTTACAATCCATTAAGTGCCCCACTGTATGTGCTTTTTGAAAAAAAAAATTGGAGCTACATACCGCATTTCTCAGTGTGTGTACACGCCACTCATGTGACTGCCCGGCCCGCCTCTCTCCTCTCACCTGATGTCAGCGGGAAATTTCTCTGCCCTGCCCACTGACTGTAGCTATCAGATCAGAAGAGAGGTGGGCGGGGCTGAGAATTCCTCGCTGACGTCAGGAGAGACATGAGAGGAGAGAGGCAGGCCGGGCAGTCACATAAGCGGCGTGTACACACACTTACTGAGAAATGCAGTATGTAGCTTCATATTTTTAAAAAAGCACATACAGTGTGGCACTTAATGGATTGTAACACAGGATTTGTTAAGACAGTTATTTTAACAACTATACGTTCGGATCGCTCTTCCGGGAGGGGCAGGGTGGGGGATGTCGGCATGACGTCACCCGCCAATCAATTTTTCCAGTCATATGCATCAATGCCGCATCGGGGACACCAACATCGATGCTACAATTAATTTCATAACCCCTAGTAGTCCATCAGTGCAGCATATCAGTGCCCATCAATGCTGCCTCATCAGTGCCGCCTCATCGTTTGTTTAGCAAAAAAATGAAAAACCCAGAGGTGATTAAACACCATCAAAGAAAGCTCTATTTGTGTGAAATTTAAAAAAAAAATAATGTCATATGTGTACAGTGTTGAAAGCTGAAAATTGGGGGGGGGGGCGTGGCCGGCAGCCGAGGCGGATGACCGTGTGAAGGGAGAGCTCCGAGCCGAGAACCTACAATCAGCTATATTTAGCAATACTACCGACCCTGCAGTTTCACAGCAGATACCTGCGAGTCCCTGAGACATTCTGGCGGCGATGGGGAAGAGGAAAAATGACCGGAACCCGCGGAAATTTACTGACTTCTTTCCGCCGACGAGCACGCCTAGGCCGCAAGATGGCGACGGAGCATCGGACTTGCGTGATTCGCCACGCGGCGGGGAGCATCGCGGCCCGGTTCCCAGAGGAGAGGCAGTAAGATCCCGGACCAGCAGCGGAGGCTCCTCGCAGGGAATGTCGCCAGTCTCCAGCCCGCTGAAAGCCACACAGAAGCGCTCTACCAGCCACAGATACGCAGGTGAGCAAGATGATAACTGTGACTCTCAGGACAATACGAGAGTCTTTATTGAACAGATAAATTAGTTCCCTACCTCCGGACAGCCGTTAAGTGACACGGTCATGAAGGACATGTTAGTGACATTAAGAGGGTCCCTGCACAGAGACATGATGCTTTGCATCTCACAAATTAAATCTGATGTCACTTCCATAGGAGATAGAGTCAGCCATGTGGAGGACAAGATGGGCGACTTTTCAGGGGCACACAATGAATTGGTGGATGCCTACAATGATGCACAGGAGGAAATTCAGGCTATGAGGGAGAAGATCACAGATTTAGAGGACAGATCTCGAAGGAACAACGTTAAGTTTCGGGGGTGGAAGAATCAGTGACCCCGGCAGATCTGAGGCAATATGTACAAAGCTTCATCTCTGCCATGCTGCCAGGGGCCCCGGCTGGGGAGGTTATTGTGGACAGGGCTCATCGCCTTCCCAAACAAAATTCCTGCCTGAAAAAGTCCCGAGAGATGTGATCGCACGTATTCACTTTTTTCACATTAAAAATGACCTCATGCGTTTCTCAAAAAAAAATCATCCTTTACCCGCTCCATACTCAGATATCCCTGTGTACGCGGATCTATCGCAGCATACTATGTTAGCCCGCAAGAAGCTATCTACTATTACCAAGTTGCTGCAGAATCACAAAATCCCTTACTCCTGGGGTATCCCCACCAAGCTCCTAATTGTTAAAGACAACCATACCCATGTGATCAAAGACATAGAGGACGGTCTGGCTTTAGCTAAAAAGTGGGGCCTACTGCCATAGGATGCGCCCAGCTCATCACCTAAACAAGCTCCTACTAGGATGTCCCCTGAATGGTGCACAACCTGAAAGGAACTACTGGGCGTACATAGTCGCCTTTACTCAGTTTTCCTTTACCTTTTCTTCTTGTTGAACCTGGACTTCCAGGCTGTGAAACGGCTGAAAAACAACCAAAATGAACAACATACAAAAATGATTATGCTAAGTTGGTTCTCTTGGATCTCGTTACCCCCCTAATGTAGTGATGCGAGATTTGCTCGCAACTTATGACTGCTTTCAATTTTTCATTTTTTGCATTTTTGCTTTATGTTTTTCTTTTTTTTGTCCTCTGTTTTCCGTTTTCTGTTTTTTCTTGTTTTTTTCTGGCCGGCACCGCTGTACCTGATGATCGAAAAGAAGATTCGTCTATGCCTGCAAATAGATAGTTTTCATCAAGCACCCCTTTCACCGAGATTTCATACTGGAAATATACCTCTGCTCCACCACTGCCACCTAAAGGTACCATGATGGAAATTCATTTGAATTTTTCACAAACATTCCTCTTTATAGCACTCCCCCTTTCTCCAGGATAATGTCTGTGTCTATTCTATCAATGAATGTTCATGGACTGAACAGCCCGTAAAAGAGGGCCATGATGTGGAAAGAAATTGACAAACTCAAAGGGGAGGTGTTATGCGCCCAGGAAACCCACTTCATGGCTACTAAACAATCCAAATGCTCGAACAAAGCGTTTCCCCACATCTTTAATGCTCCGGCCCCAGTTAAAAAAAGGGGAGTGTTGATTGCTGTTAAGCATTCCGTGGCCTTCAGTCTACATGAGGCAATCTGCGACCCCAACGGTCGATATGTCATCTTAGTTTGTGATATGAATGGGTCTACATACACCTTGGTGAACCTTTACGCCCCTAACAAGAGACAGCATGCCTTCCTCAGGTCTTTGCTCAAAAAGGTGGACAAGGTCAAGAGGGGATCTCTCCTTCTCTGCGGAGATTTCAATTGTGTTGTTAATAAACATATGGACTGTTTGGGAAAGAACTCTCCTAGTAGACATGAGCTTCAGTCTCTCTTGTCTGAAAAGGGCCTGTTTGATCCCTGGAGATGCATTCATTCTTCCGAAAAAGACTATACTCATTACTCTTACCCCCACCGGTCTTATTCGAGGATTGATTTTTTTCTTTCTGACTTTAATTTGCTTCAAAGGACTGTATCAACCTCTATCCATTCCATTACATGGTTGGACCATGCCCCGATCTCCATAGAATTGAAGGGACAGGGCTCTGTTTCCCCGACGTACCTATGGAGGAAAAATACTGGGGTTTTGGCCGATCCTGTATCCTCTTCAAATATTGATAAGCAAATTCATGAATTCTTTGAATTAAATGACACAGGTGATACTAGTATAACCACGTTATGGTGCGCACACAAGGCGTTCAGTAGAGGGTTGCTTATTCAAGCTGCTGCCAGAATTAAATGGCGCAGAGGGGAGCTGTTGAACACTTTACTCGGGGACCTGAAGAAATTAGAAAGTTTGCATAAACAAACGCCCTCCCATAACATAGAAACCGAACTATTGGTTTGTAGAGACAAAGTGCGTCTACTGCTCCTATCCAACCACCAAAATTTACTGCGACGCACGAAAGCTAAATTCTATGCCCAAGGCAATAAAGCAGGTAAATTGTTGAAAAGGGAAAAAGGAAAAACTGCGCTAACTGAAAAAGTAAAACAATGTGAAAGCGGCTACAAAAACAATGTGACAAACATAAGATACAAAATGGTGAAAATAGTAGCGCTAAAAAGTGTTACTGGAAAATACATATAAATAACACTCAAAAGATGGTGAATCTATTGGGATGGGAAACAATCAGTGTCCACTGGTTGATGCGAGAAACATCAAAGAAAAAAACGGAAAGTCCATAAATCATGGGTGTGTAGATACAATATCAGCATGAACGGAACATTCTGTACTGAAATGTGGGAGTAGATGGAATACTCTTACCAACTGATGTTGATCTATATGCCAGCGACAATAGATCAAAGGCGCATAAGATAGACTCCAATCTGTTCGGTGATAGAAGACGCCCAACCGTAAACTTCACACAGGATGTCCAGAGAAGGATGTCGACCGTGAGGCGGGGTCACGCCGTGGAATGGTGGGCTCGAGATGCAACCGATGACAGGCACACCTGGAGATCTACTTGCTTGAAACCAGGATTGGAAGTGAATTCGATATCCTCTGAGGGACCAGCATGCTCATGGAGTGTGAAAAAAAGGGTTTCCATACACAGGTCATGTAAAGGGAACAAAAAACATGCTCCGATGGTGCAGGTAAATGAGGGAAAGGTTTTTATTCAAAACATCCTTCTCTGGACATCCTGTGTGAAGTTTACGGTTGGGCGTCTTCTATCACCGATCATGCTATAGACACTCATGCTGCATCAACCATTGGGATCTTATGTTAAAGATCCTCCACATATCCTACCTCATTCCAGTGAGAATTGCTCTAATTTTCCACTCGGACTCCAACCATTGTTGGAGGAATTGTGGAGCTAGAGGAAACATATTCCACATACTGTGGGACTGTAAAAGTCTCCGCAGCTTCCGGGGTGAAGTCTTTGGCTTATTGTCCTCAGTGGTGGGCTCCTGTGTGACACCTACCCCCCAATTAGCCCTCCTCTCTCTGACTATCAATAGTATTCCCATACATTTTAGGACCATTGCTACCCATATATTTATTGCTGCCAGGTTGTCAATTACCTCCAAATGGAAATCCACTCAGATCCCGACCATCTCAGAAGTAATACAAAGAGTCAATGGGGCTGATTTACCAAGCCTGTCCGCCATGACTCATGGTGCACAAGCAGGAGTAAAACTGTTTTTGACATTTACAAAAGAGATCTTCATTTACTAAACTGCCTAATGCGCCCAGGAGAGGGCGCACAGCACGCCAGTACAGAGCTGGCGTACGGCATTTAGTAATGTAAATATTGGGGATTTGGGCAGGAGTTTATGAGGGGAGGGAGGGGGGTGATGCAGGGGAAGTGTAGTGACATGTGTTTGAACGTGTGTGACGGGCCGAATTGAAAGCGAAAGTGACTTTTGAGAAGCGATCCCCGTGCGCTTGCAAAGTACGCCAGAACCTCGGAAGGTTCATTTGCATACTGGGCATGCGCAGAGGGAGATTTCAGGGAATGGCGTGCGCCGCATCAGTACGCCGAGAAATTCTTGATAAATTCCTTGCGGCGTAGCAGTATTTGCACTGCGTGAAGCGGCGCACGGCAATCTCCGAGCTGTTCTCGGGCTGCGCTGACACTGAAGGGGAACTCCGCGCCAAATTTCAAATTTGAAACCGGCGCGGGTTCCCCCCAGGGGTATAATAGGCTCTTCGGCTTTGGTCCGGAACGTGAGGGGTTAACCCAAGCCAAAAACGGCGTGGGGTTCCCCCCCCAGATCCGTACCAAGCCTTATTCCAGGCACGCAGTCTGGCCGGACAGGAATGGGGGTGGGGACGAGCGAGCGCCCCCCCTTCTGAGCCGTACCAGACCACATGCCCTCGACATGGGGGAGTGTGCGCTTTGGCGGAGGGGGGCACTGCCCCCCCACCCCAAAGCACTCTTGTCCCCATGTCGATAGGGACAAGAGCCTCTTCCCGACAACCCTGGCCGTTGGTTGTCGGGGTATGCGGGCGGGAGCCAATCAGAATCTGGGAGCCCCTTTAATAAGGCGGCCCCCAGATTCCGGCCCCCCACCCTATGTGAATGAGTATGGGGTACATGGTACCCCTACCCATTCACCTGGTGGAAAAAGTGTAAACACAAATAAACCACACAGATTAAAATAATTTATTAGCCAGCTACGGGGGTCTTCCGCCAACCCACCCCGGTCTTTGCCGCCGCAGTCTTCTGCCGCCGCCCCCTTCACCACGAAGCTCCGTGCTTGTGGGGGAGGGCAGCGGGCTTCAAAGTTTTCGGCCGGGGTGAGGGTCGCACATCCCACCCCGGTCTTCTAGTCGTCTTCCGGGCTTCGTAGTTTTCTGCCAGGGGGGCTCTCGATAGCCTCTTCTGCCTGGCTCTTCCGCGGGGGCCAGGGCTTCTCGTCGCACATCCCTCCCCGGTCTTCTAGTCGTTTTTGCCGTCGTTGTCTTCCGCCGCGGGGTGACACTCGCGGGCTTCTTCGGCGACCTCCGCTTCTGCCTGGCTCTGCCGCTGGGGCCAGGGCTTCTTCTTCCATTTGATGTTGACACGGCAAGGTCCGGCGCTGAAATGCCGACAGAGCGGCGGGCACCGACTTATATTGGCATTGGGCGTGGGCGTGGTTATGCCACCATGTGACCTTAACCCATGTGAAATCACAGGGCATGATGGGAATGTGATATCACATGGGTTAAGGTCACATGGTGGCATAACCACGCCCACACCCTATGCCAATATAAGCCCGTGCCCACCGCTCTGACGGCATTTCAGCGCCGGACCTCGCCGTGTCAACATCGAATGGAAGAAGCCCTGGCCCCAGCGGCGGAGCCAGGCAGAAGCGGAGGTCGCCGAAGAAGCCCGCGAGTGTCACCCCGCGGCAGAAGACAGCGACGAGAAGGCGGTGAAAACGACTAGAAGACCGGGGTGGGATGTGCGACCCTCACCCCGGCCGAAAACTTCGAAGCCCGCTGCCCTCCCACACAAGCACGGGAGCTTCGTGGTGAAGGGAGCGGCGGCGGAAGACGGCAACACAGCGACGAGAAGCCTGCCACATCGAAGTCCGGGATGGGATGTGCGACCCTCATCCCGGCAGAAAACGTCAAAGGGGGCGGCGGCAGAAGACGGCGACACAGCGACGAGAAGGCCTGGCCCCCGCAGAGGAGCCAGGCAGAAGCCGACAAAGCCCGCGGGTGGTGCCCCGCGGCGGAAGACAGCGACGAGAAGCCTGGAGAGTGGCGCCCTCCGGCGGAAGACATCGAAAGAAGCCCTGGCCTCAGGAGGAGCCAGGCAGTAGCGGAGAAGCCCGAGGGGGAGTGACACACCCGTTGTTCTCCACTGTTTTCGGCCGCCCCTACCGATTTAAAAGAGTTTAATTTTGGGGTGGGGGCCCGGCCGAACATGGCGGAGAGCATCAGTGGGTGTTTCCCCCCCCCGGCAGAAAACGGCTAGAAGACCGAGGAGTGGCGACGCCCCCATTGTTCTCCGCCATTTTCCGCCGCCCCCCCCGGATGTGAAAGAGCTTAATTTGGGGTGGGGGCCTGGCCGAACATGGCGGAGAGCATCGGTGGGTGTCTCTCCCCCGGCGGAAGGCGGCGGCGCAGACAGGGGGGGTAGGTGTACCCCCCGGCGGAAGACAGCCATCAGCCCGCGGGAGGCAGGAGCCCCCCGCAGAAGGTGGCGGCGAAGACCGAGGAGGGGCTCCGCCCCCCGTTGTTCTCCGCTGTTTTCGGCCGCCCCCCCCGGATGTAAAAGAGCTTAATTTGGGGTGGGGGCCTGGCCGAACATGGCCGAGAGCATCGGTGGGTGTCCCCCCCCCCGGCGAAAGGTGGCGGCGAAGACCGGTGTGGGGCTGAAGCCCCCCCGGCAGAAAACGGCTAGAAGACCGAGGAGGGGCTCTGCCCCCCGTTGTTCTCCGCTTTTTTCGGCCGCCCCCCCCCCCCCCGGATGTAAAAGAGCTTAATTTGGGGTGGGGGCCTGGTCGAACATGGCGGAGTGCATCAGTGGGTGTCGTCCCCCCCCGGCAGAAAACGGCGAAGCCCGGGGCCCAATGGGCTGGTGGTGGGGGGTCCCAGCAGAAGACCCCCAGAGCTGACTAATAAATTATTTTATTCTGTGTGGTTTATTTGTGTTTACACTTTTCCACCCGGTGAATGGGTAGGTGTACGATGTACCCCATACTCATTCACATAGGGTGGGGGGCCAGAATCTGGAGGCCCTCTTATTATAGGGGGCTCTCAGATTCTGATAAGCCCCCCGCCCGCATACCCCGACAACCAACGGCCAGGGTTGTCGGGAAGAGGCTCTTGTCCCTATCGACATGGGGACAAGAGTGCTTTGGGGGGGGGCAGTGCCCCCCTCCCCCAAAGCACACACTCCCCCATGTCGAGGGCATGTGGTCTGGTACGGCTCAGAAGGGGGGGGTGCTCGCTCGTCCCCACCCCCATTCCTGTCCGGCCAGACTGCGTGCCTGGGATAAGGGTTTGGTCTGGATCTGAGGGGGAACCCCACGCCGTTTTTGGCGTTAGTTTAACCCCTTATGTTCCAGACAAAATCTAAGAGCCTGTTGTGCACCTGAAGGGGGAACCCCCACGCCGTTTTTTTTTTTTACATTTGGTGTGGAGTTCCCCTTTATCCCGGTCCTGTCAGGAGGGGGAATGCCTGCTCGTCTGTCCATACAATGTATGAACAGCGATCTGTCATTTTCCCTAGTCAGTCCCACCCCCTTTACAGTTAGAACACACCCAGGTAACATAATCAACCCCTTCCTCGCCCCTAGTGTTAACCCCTTCCCTGCCAGTGACATTTTTATAGTAAGCAATGCATTTGTATACCATTGGTCGCTGGAAAAATGCCAAAGCTCACAAAAATGTGTCCGCCACAATGTCGCAGTTGCCAGAAAAATCAATGATCTGCACCATTACTAGTAAAACAAAAATATATTCCTAAAAAACCCATAAAACCAACCCCTACTTATAACTTTTGCCCGACCCCTTATTGCGATTTTTTGGAACCAAAAATATGTCGAAGAATACGTATCGGCTTAAACTGAGGGCAAAAAGTTTTTGGATATATTTTGGGGGAGATTTATTATAGCAAACAGTAAAAAAGTTGTCTTTTTATTTACAAAATTGTCGCTATATTTTTGGTGAGCAAATACCACCAAAAATAAAAAAATACCACCAAAAATAAAAAAAATTAAATTTTGTTGGGGGAAAAAAGGGGACGCCAATTTTGTTTGGGGGCCACGTCGCACAACTGCACAATTGTCAGTTAAAATTACGCAGTGTTGAAATGCAAAAACTGGCCCGGTCAGTGACCAGTAATATGGTCTGGGGCTCAAGTGGTTACAAATTAAGAAAACACTAAAGTTAGCCCAATTTATGGCCATAATGTGAAAGATGATGTTACACCGAGTAAATAGATACCCAACATGTCACGCTTTAATATTGCACACACTCATGGAATGGCGCCAAACTTCAGTACTTGAAAATACCCATAGGCAACACTTTTTTATTTATTTTCAGGTTACCAGTTTAGATTTACAGAGGAGGTCTCGTGCTAAAAGTATTGCTCTCGCTCTAACGTACGCTATGATACCTCACATGTGGGGTTTGAACGGGGGTTAAATATGTGGGCGGGACTTACACATTTAAGGCCCGCCCACATATGGAAACATCCTTCAAACCACACATGTGAGGTATCATAGTGTGCGTAAGAGCGAGAGGAATACTTTTAGCACTAGACCTCATCTGTAAATCTAAACTGGTAACCGGAAAAAAAAATGCTGCGTGTTCGCTTCTGACTGCGAGCTACTAGGGACAGGGGCGTTTTAATTATTATTATTTATGTTTGTTACGTAAAAATTCTATAAGACCTCCCCTTCAGGTTGTAAAGCATCAGTTCAGGCGGAACAAAAATAAATAAAACACCTCTAATGCTTTCATCCGCCATTGCAGATTTGATTCTGGTAATGCATCTCGAGTGAACTGGGCATGCACGAACACTTAGAAAATTAAGCTGGGTGTTTGTGCCTGAAAATGACATGCATCTTTCTGAGCATGCTCAGAAAGCTTGTTTTTTGGCTTAGTAATTTAAGGACATCCTTAACAGGTGTAAGCAGTTACAAGTGCACACAAACTACAGGCTGACATTTCTTCATGTGTTTCCAATTGGTTCATTAGCACACATGTTATAAAAAGCGTGGATAGAGCACGTGTCAGCTGCCCTCAGAGGGGGCAGACTTGCTGGCTGGAACGAATGGTGGAGCGAAACAGAGATGTTTTGGAGCAAGTTTTGTTTTTTTGATGTTTTGTCTGCTGCATAATTTTGCTAAATGTTTCTCAAGATGTTAATGACTAATGTTTTAATCCTGTGGGTCTATCCTGTTATTTCAAAAGCATGATTTATTTTCCAATGACTGTGTGAAATAAACCTGGTCTATTTTTTGTTTTATGTTTTTTTTATTTTTTTTGTGTGTTTATTTTTAATATTTTGTTTTGCTTTCCTTGTTTTGTGGACCAATAAAATTACTTTCAAATTTTGAAGTTTGTTTTGTGATATTTATTTCATGCTATGGATTTCAACAGCTGCAGCTGAAATAGTTTGGGCTTAAACCATCAAGTGTGATTTGTCTCTAAGCTCTTTCCTGGTGTGTATGCATGAAATGTTTAGTCACCAGAAAAGGAAGGACAAAGCGGTAAGTATTGTTTCCTAGAATTGATGTCCAGACTGACTTTTTAAAGCACATGTGCAAGATGAAGGAAAACCTGCAAACAAGGCCTGTTTGGGGGGGGGGGGGGTGGTGTATTGGTGGAAATTTTTTGGTTATTCAGACACGACATTAGGTACCAAATTTACAAATAACGGGGAAACATCAAGAAAATCTCACACTGCTTACAAACATTTACATATACAAGATAATCATTTAAACAACTATAACACTCCTATAAAACCAACATTGAATTTACAAACCTTGAAAACACAGACTACTAACACGCAACCAATTCACCAGTGCTAACCTCTATCAGGTTGGGCAAACTTTTACCACCCTCCATTATCCGGCTCATTGCACTTTGGGTCACTATTGGTGCATACCCATAATTAAGGTCCATAAGAAACAAAAGAAAGAATAACAAAATACTATATATGGCATATTTTACGCGGATTAGCCAACTACCTGCGCAAGCCTATTGGCATCAACTGCAGAAACCTACAGCCTCTGCCCCATCTGGCCACTGCACCAGGTCATAGCTAGCCAAATCCATCAACAGACCACATATCTATACATCATAAACATCGAACAAAATCCCGCTATATTAACCGACTAGTAAAATAACAAATTACTCTGCGGCACCAGCACCCTCATCCTGCTTAGAACAGGGCACATAACCCACTCCCGCATCACTCATTTAACACCTTTTTTTCTTTTTCTTCTTATTCTCCCTAAGCACTACCCAACCAGTATCACCGGCTGCTGGGCCCACCCCACTCATACCCTCTGAGGGCTCTTCACTTGACCCGGCCTGAGGTCTTTTCTGTGACCCAAGGGCCACCTCCATATCCTCCTGGGTTACTGCACCACCCAACGCATGAGAATCCACCCGGGGGGGGGGAGAGCGGGGCAAAACGGGAAGAAAGCGGGAGGGGAACAGAACAAGAATGAGAGGAGGGGGCAACAGGAAGAGAAAAGGAAGGGGGGGGGAGGATAGCACAGACTGGCCCCAACACCCCCCCCCCCCAGGGGGAACCACCAAACCCTCCTCACTCCCCTCTACTTCAGAATCGGTGTCTAAGGCAGAGGAGTCCAGCAAAAACTCAGGAGGCCCCCCAAGGAAAACCCCACCACCTCCTGACACTCCACTCTGACCCGGAGGGTCAGGGGCTACTGCACCAACCCCCGCCCTCCTCCTGATGAGACCCTGCCTTTGAGGCTCCTCACCCCCCTCTACCTCAGAATCAATGTCCACTCCACTCTGACCTGGAGGATCAGGGGCAGCTGCACCAACCCCCGCCCTCCTCCTGACAGAACCGTGCCTCTGGGGCATAGGGGCAGCCCGACCACCAGATCTAGAAGCACCCGCGGCCTGCCCCCCCCCACCCCCCTCCATCTCAGAATCAGTGTCCGAGGTGAAACCTTCCGACACCCCAGATTCCTCTTGCACATTACCCCTATAAGCCTGCGGACATCGACTGAAAGGGTGACCTAACTCGTTACAAAGATTACATCTAATATGGGCACACCCGTCCGCCAGGTGACCCCTCCCACCACAGCGCGTGCACTTCACAACAGTGCATTCAGCGCTCAAGTGAGTGGGGGACCCGCACTTAAAACACCTTTTAGGCTGTCCAGGATAAAAAAACAAAATTCTGTCTCTCCCAATGAAAGCACTCCCAGGGATATGAGCCATGCTATTTCCCTGCCTCTTCAACTTAATCTTAACCCCCCAGGCCCCTGTCCAGATCCCCCTTTCATCCACCTTCTTCCAAAGGGGGCACTGGAGCTGGCCATGACGGGTCAACCAGGTCGCAATGTCTTCCGGAGGAAGGGATTCATTGCGTACCAGGATGGTTACATTTTTGACCTCCTCCTGCCTAGACAGGGGGGTCAAACAGAACTTGGACCATGGGTCCTGTCTTTTGACTAGTTCATAATTCAACAAAAACATTTCCATAACGATGACTGACATAAAACTAAAATCAAACTCTACTGAACCTCCCGGATGGATAACCGCAAAGAGGTCAGACGCCCTTACTCCCAGAGAGAGGACCATATCGATGACCTCTCCTCGGGACGGGCACTGACCTTCACCAATAAACTTTAGTTGCACCACATTCCTTCTCCTGCGTTCTGTACCACCACCTCCCCTGGACCATGCCCTCTCACCCCGCTGCTCTTGCGCAGGGGGAACCCTGAAATTGCGGGCACCGAACTTGCTGTAAATATGATCCAAGGGGGCACTTAACCCAGCCACTTGAGCATAAGACCTGCCCTCCCTCAAAGCATTGAGCAAGCTCTCTTCCTGAGAGGTTGTGATAACTCCCGCAGGTTGGGGTGCATCAAATGGACCAACCCCCCTCAGGACCTCCATTGACGCAACCTGGGCAGTCTTCTCGTGACTCGCTGCCCTCCCCCTCACTACTGAAGGACCCGAAAGGGGGCCCGACCCCAACACAACTTCCTGTACCTGAGCCAATTGAGTATCATCCATATTAAAACCAGAGTCCCCCATCTCTTCACAGGCTCCATAGGAACCTACATGGACTTCTGTCACAGCTGCAGACTGGGAACCTTCTAACTTTCTAATAAAATCCATTGCCAAACATTCATCATCTAAATGTCCCGCAGGGTGATCCCCCCAAACTGGAGCCTGTTCAGAAGGGAGACCCGCAGATGGGGAAGTACTCACAAGTCCCTGGGTATTCTGTTCCAAAGCTGAGGACCGGACCTGGCCGGGAAATGGAGCTCCGGGTGTCACCACAGCCACTTCCGGTTCACCTGCTGACGGCACTTCCGGTTCCGGGTCACGTGCTGACGTCACTTCCGTTTCCGGGTCACATGCTGACGTCACTTCCGGTTCCGGGTCACGTGCTGACATCACTTCCGTTTCCGGGTCACATGCTGACGTCACTTCCGGTTCCGGGTCACATGCTGACGTCACTTCCGGTCGCGGCTCCGTCCCAATCACGGGAGATTCCAGCACAGCGGAAATGCCCTCCAAGTCACTGCTGATTGGTCGTCCAGAAGCAGGAGGCTCCACATGGCGTGGCGTGCCCTCTCCCTCGGCAGCCATTGCTATCCTAGCCATAGCTTCTTCCATACTAGATGTCATACAGTCCATCTCAACTGGATCCGCGGTAGATGCCTGCCCCTCACCCTGTAAACCCGCAGCGGTCGCCACCACAACGGCCGGCTGACCCTGCTGTAGGCTACTTGCTGGGTTCACAGAGGCTAAAGCACCCCCGCTTCCAGGAGCAGGCTTATCACCCTGATCTTGCTGGGAACCAGACACACTCTTCACGGTGACCAAAAGACTAGGCGGAAGACGAGGAAGACTCACCACGGGGTTGAGACCTCTCTCACTCACGCAAGTACCTCCTGCTTCGTGGGACAACCTCCCACTTGATGTTGTACCCCCTATCTTCACAGGTTGGGGTCCGGCAGGTGCCTGGGCGCCCTCAGCGGTACTCTCCGAGATAGTCCCCGAGGTCTGAGGTTCCACTAACAGAGAACCCCCAGCCCCCTCAGCTACTAATGCTGACTTGCCTCTCCTTGCTGCCTGCTTGCTCTCCTCAGAGGCACGTTGGAGCTCCCTCCTGATTGGAAGGAGGAAAGCCTTCTCTGCAGTCCCTCTGGAACAGAGACACATAACAAGACCCCATAACTGGCCATTCTGCTCTTTCAACAGGTCTATTGCTTCCTTGAATTCGAATCTTTTTGAGCTACTAGCCCGATCTCTTCTGTTCCTTAAACTGGCCAGCACTGTAATCCTGGAATGGAGAGCTTGTGCCGCCTTCTGAATCAAACCTTTGGTTTTTCTGCGTCTTCTCAGCATTCGCTGATCATCCTCCCCTTGCTGGGGAAAAGTCCAATCTGCCAGCTTGGACTGGACCGACAAAAATTGCTTCTCTTCTTTATTTAAATCCCCAAAACTCGGGAGATCCACGGTCCTCAGAGGTACCGGGCGGGAGGTGAACTCCCCTTGCCCAGGAACAAGCCCCTGGCCTGGGCTTGATGAGGCCATAGCCTCCCCTCTCCTCCAGGGTCTGGTTCTTCACAGGAGCTGCTTCAAAGACACAACCTCTTCCTTCAAGGCATTGGTGGAAATTTTTTGTTTATTCAGACACGACATTAGGTACCAAATTTACAAATAACGGGGAAACATCAAGAAAATCTCACACTGCTTACAAACATTTACATATACAAGTTAGTCATTTAAACAACTATAACACTCCTATAAAACCAACATTGAATTTACAAACCTTGAAAACACAGACTACTAACACGCAACCAATTCACCAGTGCTAACCTCTATCAGGTTGGGCAAACTTTTATCACCCTCCATTATCCGGCTCATTGCACTCTGGGTCACTATTGGTGCATACCCATAATTAAGGTCCATAAGAAACAAAAGAAAGAATATCAAAATACTATATATGGCATATTTTACGCGGATTAGCCAACTACCTGCGCAAGCCTATTGGCATCAACTGCAGAAACCTACAGCCTCTGCCCCATCTGGCCACTGCACCAGGTCATAGCTAGCCAAATCCATCAACAGACCACATATCTATACATCATAAACATCGAACAAAATCCTGCTATATTAACCGACTAGTAAAATAACAAATTACTCTGCGGCACCCGCACCCTCATCCTGCTTAGAACAGGGCACAGAACCCACTCCCGCATCACTCATTTAACACCTTTTTTACTTTTTTTCTTTTTCTTCTTATTCTTCCTAAGCACTACCCAACCAGTATCACCGGCTGCTGGGCCCACCCCACTCATACCCTCTGAGGGCTCTTCACTTGACCCGGCCTGAGGTCTTTTCTGTGACCCAAGGGCCACCTCCATATCCTCCTGGGTTACTGCACCACCCAACGCATGAGAATCCACCCGGGGGGGGGGGAGAGCGGGGCAAAACGGGAAGAAAGCGGGAGGGGAACAGAACAAGAATGAGAGGAGGGGGCAACAGGAAGAGAAAAGGAAGGGGGGGGAAGGATAGCACAGACTGGCCCCAACACCCCCCCCCCCAGGGGGAACCACCAAACCCTCCTCACTCCCCTCTACTTCAGAATCGGTGTCTAAGGCAGAGGAGTCCAGCAAAAACTCAGGAGGCCCCCCAAGGAAAACCCCACCACCTCCTGACACTCCACTCTGACCCGGAGGGTCAGGGGCTACTGCACCAACCCCCGCCCTCCTCCTGATGAGACCCTGCCTTTGAGGCTCCTCACCCCCCTCTACCTCAGAATCAATGTCCACTCCACTCTGACCTGGAGGATCAGGGGCAGCTGCACCAACCCCCGCCCTCCTCCTGACAGAACCTTGCCTCTGGGGCATAGGGGCAGCCCGACCAGCAGATCTAGAAGCACCCGCGGCCTGCCCCCCCCACCCCCCTCCATCTCAGAATCAGTGTCCGAGGTGAAACCTTCCGACACCCCAGATTCCTCTTGCACATTACCCCTATAAGCCTGCGGACATCGACTGAAAGGGTGACCTAACTCGTTACAAAGATTACATCTAATATGGGCACACCCGTCCGCCAGGTGACCCTTCCCACCACAGCGCGTGCACTTCACAACAGTGCATTCAGCGCTCAAGTGAGTGGGGGACCCGCACTTAAAACACCTTTTAGGCTGTCCAGGATAAAAAAACAAAATTCTGTCTCTCCCAATGAAAGCACTCCCAGGGATATGAGCCATGCTATTTCCCTGCCTCTTCAACTTAATCTTAACGCCCCAGGCCCCTGTCCAGATCCCCCTTTCATCCACCTTCTTCCAAAGGGGGCACTGGAGCTGGCCATGACGGGTCAACCAGGTCGAAATGTCTTCCGGAGGAAGGGATTCATTGCGTACCAGGATGGTTACATTTTTGACCTCCTCCTGCCTAGACAGGGGGGTCAAACAGAACTTGGACCATGGGTCCTGTCTTTTGACTAGTTCATAATTCAACAAAAACATTTCCATAACGATGACTGACATAAAACTAAAATCAAACTCTACTGAACCTCCCGGATGGATAACCGCAAAGAGGTCAGACGCCCTTACTCCCAGAGAGAGGACCATATCGATGACCTCTCCTCGGGATGGGCACTGACCTTCACCAATAAACTTTAGTTGCACCACATTCCTTCTCCTGCGTTCTGTACCACCACCTCCCCTGGACCATGCCCTCTCACCCCGCTGCTCTTGCGCAGGGGGAACCCTGAAATTGCGGGCACCGAACTTGCTGTAAATATGATCCAAGGGGGCACTTAACCCAGCCACTTGAGCATAAGACCTGCCCTCCCTCAAAGCATTGAGCAAGCTCTCTTCCTGAGAGGTTGTGATAACTCCCGCAGGTTGGGGTGCATCAAATGGACCAACCCCCCTCAGGACCTCCATTGACGCAACCTGGGCAGTCTCCTCATGACTCGCTGCCCTCCCCCTCACTACTGAAGGACCCGAAAGGGGGCCCGACCCCAACACAACTTCCTGTACCTGAGCCAATTGAGTATCATCCATATTAAAACCAGAGTCCCCCATCTCTTCACAGGCTCCATAGGAACCTACATGGACTTCTGTCACAGCTGCAGACTGGGAACCTTCTAACTTTCTAATAAAATCCATTGCCAAACATTCATCATCTAAATGTCCCGCAGGGTGATCCCCCCAAACTGGAGCCTGTTCAGAAGGGAGACCCGCAGATGGGGAAGTACTCACAAGTCCCTGGGTATTCTGTTCCAAAGCTGAGGACCGGACCTGGCCGGGAAATGGAGCTCCGGGTGTCACCACAGCCACTTCCGGTTCACCTGCTGACGACACTTCCGGTTCCGGGTCACGTGCTGACGTCACTTCCGTTTCCGGGTCACATGCTGACGTCACTTCCGGTTCCGGGTCACATGCTGACGTCACTTCCGGTCGCGGCTCCGTCCCAATCACGGGAGATTCCCGCACAGCGGAAATGCCCTCCAAGTCACTGCTGATTGGTCGTCCAGAAGCAGGAGGCTCCACATGGCGTGGCGTGCCCTCTCCCTCGGCAGCCATTGCTATCCTAGCCATAGCTTCTTCCATACTAGATGTCATACAGTCCATCTCAACTGGATCCGCGGTAGATGCCTGCCCCTCACCCTGTAAACCCGCAGCGGTCGCCACCACAACGGCCGGCTGACCCTGCTGTAGGCTACTTGCTGGGTTCACAGAGGCCAAAGCACCCCCGCTTCCAGGAGCAGGCTTATCACCCTGATCTTGCTGGGAACCAGACACACTCTTCACGGTGACCAAAAGACCAGGCGGAAGACGAGGAAGACTCACCACGGGGTTGAGACCTCTCTCACTCACGCAAGTACCTCCTGCTTCGTGGAACAACCTCCCACTTGATGTTGTACCCCCTATCTTCACAGGTTGGGGTCCGGCAGCCCCCTCAGCTACTAATGCTGACTTGCCTCTCCTTGCTGCCTGCTTGCTCTCCTCAGAGGCACGTTGGAGCTCCCTCCTGATTGGAAGGAGGAAAGCCTTCTCTGCAGTCCCTCTGGAACAGAGACACATAACAAGACCCCATAACTGGCCATTCTGCTCTTTCAACAGGTCTATTGCTTCCTTGAATTCGAATCTTTTTGAGCTACTAGCCCGATCTCTTCTGTTCCTTAAACTGGCCAGCACTGTAATCCTGGAATGGAGAGCTTGTGCCGCCTTCTGAATCAAACCTTTGGTTTTTCTGCGTCTTCTCAGCATTCGCTGATCATCCTCCCCTTGCTGGGGAAAAGTCCAATCTGCCAGCTTGGACTGGACCGACAAAAATTGCTTCTCTTCTTTATTTAAATCCCCAAAACTCGGGAGATCCACGGTCCTCAGAGGTACCGGGCGGGAGGTGAACTCCCCTTGCCCAGGAACAAGCCCCTGGCCTGGGCTTGATGAGGCCATAGCCTCCCCTCTCCTCCAGGGTCTGGTTCTTCACAGGAGCTGCTTCAAAGACACAACCTCTTCCTTCAAGGCATTGGTGGAAATTTTTGATTTATTAGACACGACCTTAGATACCAGGTTTACAAAATAAACAGGGGAAAAAAGAAAACAGCAAAATCTCACATCACTTACAAACTTTTGCATGTACAAAAAACACATCAACTACAATACTTTTCCATGAAATTTACAAAACATAAAAGACAAAAGAAAAATATTATACATAACATCCCTTACACGGTTTAACCAACTACCTGCGCAAGCCTATAGGCACCACCGTAGAAACCTACAGTCTCTGCCATATCTGGCCACTGCACCAGGTCATAGTTAGTCAATTATACCGACAAAACTACACATCATCAGACTCTGAAGACAAAATCCCACTATGTTGAGCAGCGTCCACCCTCATCCTGCTCAAAACGGGGCTCAACACCCCCTCCTACATCGCTCACTCCCCCTTTTTTTGCTTTTTTCTTTTTCTTCTTACTCTTCCTAAGCACTACCCGACCAGCACCATCGGCCGCTGGGCCAGCACCACTCATACCCTCTGAGGGCTCCTCACTAGACACAACCTTAGGTCTTTTTTGTGACCTGAGGGACACTTCCATATCCTCCTGAGCTACTGCATCACTTAAAACATGGGAAACCACTGGGGGAGGGGGAAACGGAACAGCACAGGAGGAAAGTGGGGGGGAGACAGGACAAGGACAAGAGGAAGGGGCAACAGGAAGGGGAAGGGAAGGAGGGATATCATCAAATGAACCCAAACAAAGGGGGGGCCCCCTACCACTTGACATTCTACCCTCCTTAAAAGCAGAGACCTTCGTCGCCAAGCCCTCCTCACCCCCCTCTACCTCGGAATCAGTATCCAAGGTAGAGGAATCCAAAAAACTGGGATACTCAAGAAAAACCCCACCTCCACCCGACACACCACTTTGACCTGGAGGGTCAGGGGCAGCTGTACTCGCCCCCGCCCTCCTCCCAGCAGGACCTTGCCTCTGGGGCATAGGGGCAGCTCGGCCACCAGATTTAAAAACATCCGTAGCCAAGCCCTCCCCACCCCCCTCCATCTCAGAATCAGTGTCCGAGGTAGAAACCTCCGACACCCCAGATTCCTCTGACACATTGCCCCTAAAAGCCTGCGGACAACGGCTAAAAGGGTGACCAAGCTTGTTACATAAGTTACATCTGATACGGGCACACCCATCCGCCAGGTGACCCCTCTCACCACAGCGCGTGCACTTCACCACAGTACAACCAGCGCTCAAGTGAGTGGGGGACCCACACTTAAAACATCTTTTAGGTTGACCAGGATAAAAAACCAAGATTCTATCTCTCCCAATGAAGGCACTCCCGGGGATGTGAGCCATGCTATTTCCCTGTCTCCTCAATCTAATTTTAGCCCCCCAGGCCCCTGTCCAGATCCCCCTTTCATCCACCTTCTTCCAAAGGGGGCCCTGCAGCTGGCCATGGCGGTTCAACCAGGTCGCAATGTCTTCCGAAGGAAGAGATTCATTGCGTACCAAAATGGTCACATTTTTGACCTCCTCCTGCCTAGTCAGGGGGGTCAAACGAAACTTGGACCATGGGTCCTGTCCTTTAACCAAATCATAATTAAGTAAAAACATTTCCATAACAACAACTGCAACAAAACTAAAATCAAACTCTACGGAACTCCCAGGATGAATGACCGCAAAAAGGTCAGACGCCCTTACTCCCAAGGAGAGGACCATATCAATGGCCTCCACTCGAGATGGGCACCGACCCTCACCAACATATCTCAATTGAATAACATTTCTCCTTCTACGCTCTAAACCACCGACTCCCCTGGACCATGCCCCCTCACCCTGCTGTTGCTGCGCAGGGGGGACCCTAAAGTTACGGGCACCGAACTTACTGTAGATATGATCCAAGGGAGCACTTGCCCCAGCTACTTGGGCATAAGACCTTCCCTCTCTCAAAGCTTTAAGTAAATTTTCCTCCTGGGAGGCTGTGATGACTCTCCCAGGCTGAGGTGCACCAAATGGATCAGCCCCACTTGGGACATCCATTGGCGCAACCTGGGCAGATACCTCTTGACTTACTACCCTCCCCCCTGGTACCAAAGAGACAAGAGGGGGACCTGTCTTCTTAAAAGCTTCTTGTACCTGAGCCAGTAAAGTGTCATCATCCATATAAAAACTAGAGTCCTCCATTTCTTCACAGGCTCCATAGGAGCTCACATGAACTTCTGTCACAGCTGCAGACTGGGAACCCTCTAGACCCCTAATAAAATCCATTGCTGGGCACTCCTCTTCTAAATGTCCCGCAGGGTGATCACCCCAAGCCTGAGCCTGCTCAGGAGGAAAACCCACAGACAGGGGGGTACTCACAAGTCCTTGGGTAGTCTGTACCAAAACCGAGGGCCGGATCTGGCCGGGAAACGGAGCTCCGGGTGTCACCGCGGCCACTTCCGGTTCACCCGCTGACGTCACTTCCGGTTCCCCCGCTGACATCACTTCCGGTTCCGGGTCACGCACTGACGTAACTTCCGGTCGCGGCTCCGGCCCAATCACGGGAGATTCCAGCACAGTGAGAACGCCCTCTAAGTCACTGCTGATTGGTTGTCTAGAGGCAGGAAGCTCCACATGGCGTGGCGTGCCTTCTCCCTCGGCAGCCATTACTGTCCTAGCTATGGCTTCTTCCATATTAGGTGACACATAGTCCATCTCAACTGGATCCATGGTAAGTGCCTGCCCCTCACCCTGTAAACCCGCAGCGGTCGCCACCACAACGGCCGGCTGACCCTGCTGTAGGCTACTTGCTGGGTTCACAGAGGCAGAAGCACCCCCGCTTCCAGGAGCAGGTTTATCACCCGGATCTTGCTGGGAACCAGATACACTCATCTCAGCGGCGAAAAAGGAACCACGAGGAAGACGGGAGAGTCTCACCACAGGATTAAAACCTCTCTCACTCATACAGGTACTTCCCGCTTCATAGGACAACCTCCCCACTTGATGTTGCACCCCCTTTCTTTGCAGACAGGTGGGGCCCAGCAGGTGCTTGGGCGTCCTCAGCGGTACTCACCAAAGTGGTCCCTGAGGTCCGAGGCTCCACTGACAGAGAATCCTCAAACCTCTCAGCTACTGATGTAGACTTGCTTCTCCTTGCAACCTGTTTACTCTCTTCAGAAGGCACGCTGGAGCTCCTTCTTGATTGGAAGGAGAAAGGTCTTCTCCGCAGTTCCCCTGGAACAAAGACCCATGGTAAGACTCCATAGCTGGCCATTCTGTTCTTTCATCAGATCTATCGCTTCCTTAAACTCGAAATCTCTTTGAGCTGCTAGACCCGATCTCTTCTGTTCCTCAAACTGGCCAGCACTGTACATCCTGGAGTGGAGAGCCTGTGCAGCCTTCTGAATCAATACCTTGATCTTGCTGCGCCTTCTCAGCACTCCCTGGTCATCTTCCCCATGCTGGGGAAGAGTCCAATCCACCAGCTTAGACTGGGCCATCAAAAACTGCTTTTCTTCTTTGTTTAGATCCCCAAAACTAGGGAGATCCACAGTCCTTGGAGGTACCGGGCGGGAGGTGGACTCCCCTTGCCCAGGAGCAAGCCCCTGACCTGGGCTTGATGAGGCCATAGCCTCCCCTCTCCTCCAGGGTCTGGTTCTTCACAGGAGCTGCTTCAAAGACACAACCTCTTCCTTCAAGGCATTGGTGGAAATTTTTGATTTATTAGACACGACCTTAGATACCAGGTTTACAAAATAAACAGGGGAAAAAAGAAAACAGCAAAATCTCACATCACTTACAAACTTTTGCATGTACAAAAAAACACATCAACTACAATACTTTTCCATGAAATTTACAAAACATAAAAGACAAAAGAAAAATATTATACATAACATCCCTTACACGGTTTAACCAACTACCTGCGCAAGCCTATAGGCACCACCGTAGAAACCTACAGTCTCTGCCATATCTGGCCACTGCACCAGGTCATAGTTAGTCAATTATACCGACAAAACTACACATCATCAGACTCTGAAGACAAAATCCCACTATGTTGACCAGCGTCCACACCTCATCCTGCTCAAAACGGGGCTCAACACCCCCTCCTACATCGCTCACTCCCCCTTTTTTTGCTTTTTTCTTTTTCTTCTTACTCTTCCTAAGCACTACCCGACCAGCACCATCGGCCGCTGGGCCAGCACCACTCATACCCTCTGAGGGCTCCTCACTAGACACAACCTTAGGTCTTTTTTGTGACCTGAGGGACACTTCCATATCCTCCTGAGCTACTGCATCACTTAAAACATGGGAAACCACTGGGGGAGGGGGAAACGGAACAGCACAGGAGGAAAGTGGGGGGGAGACAGGACAAGGACAAGAGGAAGGGGCAACAGGAAGGGGAAGGGAAGGAGGGATATCATCAAATGAACCCAAACAAAGGGGGGGCCCCCTACCACTTGACATTCTACCCTCCTTAAAAGCAGAGACCTTCGTCGCCAAGCCCTCCTCACCCCCCTCTACCTCGGAATCAGTATCCAAGGTAGAGGAATCCAAAAAACTGGGATACTCAAGAAAAACCCCACCTCCACCCGACACACCACTTTGACCTGGAGGGTCAGGGGCAGCTGTACTCGCCCCCGCCCTCCTCCCAGCAGGACCTTGCCTCTGGGGCATAGGGGCAGCTCGGCCACCAGATTTAAAAACATCCGTAGCCAAGCCCTCCCCACCCCCCTCCATCTCAGAATCAGTGTCCGAGGTAGAAACCTCCGACACCCCAGATTCCTCTGACACATTGCCCCTAAAAGCCTGCGGACAACGGCTAAAAGGGTGACCAAGCTTGTTACATAAGTTACATCTGATACGGGCACACCCATCCGCCAGGTGACCCCTCTCACCACAGCGCGTGCACTTCACCACAGTACAACCAGCGCTCAAGTGAGTGGGGGACCCACACTTAAAACATCTTTTAGGTTGACCAGGATAAAAAACCAAGATTCTATCTCTCCCAATGAAGGCACTCCCGGGGATGTGAGCCATGCTATTTCCCTGTCTCCTCAATCTAATTTTAGCCCCCCAGGCCCCTGTCCAGATCCCCCTTTCATCCACCTTCTTCCAAAGGGGGCCCTGCAGCTGGCCATGGCGGTTCAACCAGGTCGCAATGTCTTCCGAAGGAAGAGATTCATTGCGTACCAAAATGGTCACATTTTTGACCTCCTCCTGCCTAGTCAGGGGGGTCAAACGAAACTTGGACCATGGGTCCTGTCCTTTAACCAAATCATAATTAAGTAAAAACATTTCCATAACAACAACTGCAACAAAACTAAAATCAAACTCTACGGAACTCCCAGGATGAATGACCGCAAAAAGGTCAGACGCCCTTACTCCCAAGGAGAGGACCATATCAATGGCCTCCACTCGAGATGGGCACCGACCCTCACCAACATATCTCAATTGAATAACATTTCTCCTTCTACGCTCTAAACCACCGACTCCCCTGGACCATGCCCCCTCACCCTGCTGTTGCTGCGCAGGGGGGACCCTAAAGTTACGGGCACCGAACTTACTGTAGATATGATCCAAGGGAGCACTTGCCCCAGCTACTTGGGCATAAGACCTTCCCTCTCTCAAAGCTTTAAGTAAATTTTCCTCCTGGGAGGCTGTGATGACTCTCCCAGGCTGAGGTGCACCAAATGGATCAGCCCCACTTGGGACATCCATTGGCGCAACCTGGGCAGATACCTCTTGACTTACTACCCTCCCCCCTGGTACCAAAGAGACAAGAGGGGGACCTGTCTTCTTAAAAGCTTCTTGTACCTGAGCCAGTAAAGTATCATCATCATCCATATAAAAACTAGAGTCCTCCATTTCTTCACAGGCTCCATAGGAGCTCACATGAACTTCTGTCACAGCTGCAGACTGGGAACCCTCTAGACCCCTAATAAAATCCATTGCTGGGCACTCCTCTTCTAAATGTCCCGCAGGGTGATCACCCCAAGCCTGAGCCTGCTCAGGAGGAAAACCCACAGACAGGGGGGTACTCACAAGTCCTTGGGTAGTCTGTACCAAAACCGAGGGCCGGATCTGGCCGGGAAACGGAGCTCCGGGTGTCACCGCGGCCACTTCCGGTTCACCTGCTGACGTCACTTCCGGTTCCCCCGCTGACATCACTTCCGGTTCCGGGTCACGCACTGACGTCACTTCCGGTCGCGGCTCCGGCCCAATCACGGGAGATTCCAGCACAGTGAGAACGCCCTCTAAGTCACTGCTGATTGGTTGTCTAGAGGCAGGAAGCTCCACATGGCGTGGCGTGCCTTCTCCCTCGGCAGCCATTACTGTCCTAGCTATGGCTTCTTCCATATTAGGTGACACATAGTCCATCTCAACTGGATCCATGGTAAGTGCCTGCCCCTCACCCTGTAAACCCGCAGCGGTCGCCACCACAACGGCCGGCTGACCCTGCTGTAGGCTACTTGCTGGGTTCACAGAGGCAGAAGCACCCCCGCTTCCAGGAGCAGGTTTATCACCCGGATCTTGCTGGGAACCAGATACACTCATCTCAGCGGCAAAGGAACCACGAGGAAGACGGGAGAGTCTCACCACAGGATTAAAACCTCTCTCACTCATACAGGTACTTCCCGCTTCATAGGACAACCCCCCACTTGATGTTGCACCCCCTTTCTTTGCAGACTGGGGCCCAGCAGGTGCTTGGGCGTCCTCAGCGGTACTCACCAAAGTGGTCCCTGAGGTCCGAGGCTCCACTGACAGAGAATCCTCAAACCTCTCAGCTACTGATGTAGACTTGCTTCTCCTTGCAACCTGTTTACTCTCTTCAAAGGCACGCTGGAGCTCCTTCTTGATTGGAAGGAGAAAGGTCTTCTCCGCAGTTCCCCTGGAACAAAGACCCATGGTAAGACTCCATAGCTGGCCATTCTGTTCTTTCATCAGATCTATCGCTTCCTTAAACTCAAATCTCTTTGAGCTGCTGACCCGATCTCTTCTGTTCCTCAAACTGGCCAGCACTGACATCCTGGAGTGGAGAGCCTGTGCAGCCTTCTGAATCAATACCTTGATCTTGCTGCGCCTTCTCAGCACTCCCTGGTCATCTTCCCCATGCTGGGGAAGAGTCCAATCCACCAGCTTAGACTGGGCCATCAAAAACTGCTTTTCTTCTTTGTTTAGATCCCCAAAACTAGGGAGATCCACAGTCCTTGGAGGTACCGGGCGGGAGGTGGACTCCCCCTGCCCAGGAGCAAGCCCCTGACCTGGGCTTGATGAGGCCATAGCCTCCCCTCTCCTCCAGGGTCTGGTTCTTCACAGGAGCTGCTTCAAAGACACAACCTCTTCCTTCAAGGCATTGGTGGACAGGCTTGAAGTGCTGATTTACAGCGCTGTGCTTGAAACTAGCACAAGACAATCCTATTCTAATTGTGGGTTGTTTGAGGGAAGCCAAGTTGAGTGTTAGAACCCCTGCTAGTGTTTTTAGGTTGGGCTTTGTGTCCCTTTTCTTATAATTGGCTTCACTTCCTGTCACACAGCTGAACAGGAAGTGAGGTTAAAACCCTACCAATGGTCTTTTCTTCGGGACACAGGTCAATCTAACTAGTGTCCCCATTAAGCAAATTGCACTGCAGTGTACACCCCAAATGATTAGTTACTTTGGGGTTTAGTAAAGACAAAGCCGCTCTGCAGTAGAAGCGTAGGCAATGAAAATCAGAAGGGAAGCACTGATGGTTTTAACTTCCAATCCCGTCCAAGTTTTTATTTTTCTTCCTTGCTTGTCCACTTGTAGTGCTAAGTGGATTTGCCTTTAGTAAATGGACCCCAAAGTCCAAGATCTATACTAATTTGGGGTGTACACAGCAAAATGCAATTTCCAAAATGGGAAACATTTAGATTGATCTGTGTGTCCCCAACAAGACATTACTCAGGTTTTTCCCTCACTTCCTGTTTTGGCTATGTGGCAGGAAGTGAATAATTAAGTAGAAAGTGACAACATTTGTGAGGTGTCTTTACCCTATCAGGGGTGCAGGCATCCCCAAAACAAACAAGAAAATTGTTGATTTAACATTGGGTGGTGTTTGTGGGGGTCCCTAACACACATTCATACATATTAGCAACGCTGGATCCTGGCCTATTGGCATGGTTATATTTCCTTAAGCCTCTCAATAAAATGATCTGAAATTTGGGGTTAAACTGGAACTATAATCATCACTTTTATTTTTTTTGTTTTCTTTCATTTTGGATAGAGTTTGGGGGGGGGGGGGGGTTAGAAGCTCTGTCAGTTTATTTTGTATTATCCCTGTCCGTTTGGGGAGATTGGCCTTCACTTCCTGCCCCATAGCCAAACAGGAAGTGATCGAAAAACTAGGCAAATTAAGGGACTCCTGTGCCCCCGCCCCCCCCCCACAGAACTTGTGTGTGTCCCCTAAAATTCCAGGGTGGGTCATAAAAAAACAGGGTGTGGCCTTGACAGGAAGGGTGGGTCATTTTTCTATTAGGGGGTGCCAAAATTTGGTCAGGCCTAGGGCAGCACAAAACCTAAAAATCCTAATGCATATTAGGGCTTATTTAGACAGGATCCAATGTACAGCATGTTTTTAGATTGTGGGAGGAAACCCGCACAGGGAGAACATGCAAACTCCAGGCAGATAGTGTCACGGGCGGGATTCGAACCAGCAACCCTATTGCTGCTAGGTGAACATGCTACACACTACCCCACTGTGCTGAACGAACATGATCGCAGCTGAAAGCATGAGATGTTTTTTTTGTTTTTTTTCCAATTCCATGCTTTCCAGCCTGGAGGACAGATGTGGGGTCTAATTGACCCCGCCTCTCTCTATAAAGAGGACCTGTCACACACTAGTCCTATTACAAGGGATGTTTACATTCCTTGTAATAGGAAGAAACGTGAAAAATAATACAAAAAAAGGGACAAACAAGTGCAAAAATGAAAATATTAAGTAAACAAAAAAAAAAAAAAAAAAAAACTAAATTTAAATGCTCCCTGTCCCTAGTAGCTCGCACTCAGAAGCGAACACGCATGCAAGTCCCACCCACATATGTAAACATCCTTCAAACCCCACATGTGAGGTATCATAGCATGCGTTAGAGTGAGAGCAATCATTTTAGCACTAGACCTCCTCTGTAACTCAAAAGTGGTAACCTGAGAAAAAAAGTCAATCGTCGCCTATGGAGATTTTTAATAACGAAGTTTAGCGCCATTCCATGAGTGTGCGCAATATGAAAGCGTGACAAGTTAGGTATCTATTTACTCGGTGTAACATCATCTTTCACCTTATCCCTAAAAATTGGGCTAGCTTTACTGCTTTTTTATTTTGTCATTCATGAAACAGGTTTTTTTTTGAAAGCCAAAAAAAAAAAAAAACGTTAGAAAATTTTTAGCGCAAATACCGTTGGGAATTTGTAAAAAAAAATGGCCGCCACTTTATTCCCTAGGGTGTTTGTTAATAAAATATATATAATGTTTGGGGGTCCTGAGTAGTTTTCAAGGAAGAAAATATAATTGTTACATGAAGGAGAGAAGTGCCAGAATAGGCGCGGTATGGAAGTGGTTAAAGTGCAACAATAAAAGTTAAAAGTTCCTTGAAATTTCGTACCATGGGGGGGGGGGGGAATCAGGGCCGCCATCAGGAATTATGGGGCCCCTTACACAGCTTCAGGCATGGGCCCCCTGGAGCAGAGAACAGGGGGGGGGGGGGTTGCCGCAATTTGATTAGCGGTGGGTTCCTTTACAAAAAAATAAATATAGTAAAATAAATATTAAAAAAAGGGTGGTAGCCATCCGGGGCCCTGGGGACCTCTGGGCCCTTTAATAAAAATAAACCTCTGGGCCCTTTAATGAAAAAAAAATAAAAAAAAATATATATATATAAAAAAAGGGGGTGGGAGCTGTGGTGGCTCAATGTGAATGGCACTGCGCTGACAAGCCATTCACCTCTGCAGCCAAGGGTTCGGATCCCGGTCTCGGCTACATGTGAATTGAGTTTGGTGGTCTCAGCCCGGCTCCTGGTGGGTGTGCTATGCAAGGTACGCCTGTGCTTAGTACACCCACCCCCCCCCCCCCAAAAAAAAATACACCACACTTGCACGCACACGAACGCACTTTGGCCATGAGGTCTCCTAAAAATAAAGAGAGGCGAAGGACCTACAGGGCTGGCTGGGTGGGCTAGACTCCCTCATAGGGGGAGTCCCTCTGTCCCATCGGGGTCCCAAGTGTAGCGTGAGTGGGAGGGTGGGGTGAGTGGGAGGCCCCCCCTCACACCCGCCATTGCCACCGGGGGCATGGAGAAGGATGGCGATTGCAAGTCCAGCTCCTTTCTCTCGAATTCACGCACAAAATACACTTTAAAAAATAAATTAAAGAAAAAAAACACAACCTGGGGAAAATATAAAATGTTTATAACATTTTTATAAGCAAAAAGGTTGTCATCTGGGGCCGTCTGTGCCCTTTCATAATTATATTATATATATATATATATATATATATATATATATATATATATGTTAAAAAAATACAAAAAAATATATAAAAATATATAATTTTTTGTATTTTTTTTTTTAAAAAGGGGGGGGTTGTCATCTGGAGCCCTGGGGATCTCCGGGCCACTGGGGACCTCCGGACTGCTAAAAAAAATTAAATTCCAAAAATTGGCCCTTTAATAAAAAATACAAAAAAAATAAACTAAAAAATATATATATAAAAAAAAAGAGGGGGGTTACCATCTGGGGCGCTGGGGGGCCTCCAGGCATCTGGGCACCTCCGGACCCCCGGGCCCCTTACAGGTGTACTGCCTGTACCCCCCTGATGGCGGCCCTGGGTGTAATGTCAGCATTTGAAAAATGACATTCTGAAGGAAAAAAGCCATTTAAAACTGACTCGCGGCAATAATGAATTGTCGGCTCCCGGCAATTGCAGGAGAATTCATTCATAAAAAACACCAAAAAAAAAGCGTGGGGGTCCCCCCAAATTCAATAACCAGACCCTTTAGGTCTGGTATGGATATTAAGGGAAACCCCGCCGTCAATTTTCTAAAAAAAATGACGTGGGGTCCCCCCCAAATATCCATAACCAGACCCTTCAGGTCTGGTGTGGAATTTAAGGGGAACTCCACCCTAAAATAAAAAAAAATAGCGTGGAGTCCCCCCTAAAATCCACACCAGACCCCTTATCCGAGCACGTTGACCTGGCCGGCCGCAGAAAAGAGGGGGGGGGGACAGAGCGCGCCCCCCCTCTCCTGAACCGCACCAGGCCACATGCCCTCAACATTGGGAGGGTGTTTTGGGGTGCCCCCCAAAACACCTTGTCCCCATGTTGATGAGGACAAGGGTCTCTTCCCCACAACCCTTGCCCGGTGGTTGTGGGGGTCTGCGGGCAGGAGGCTTATCGAAATCTGGAAGACCCCTTTAACAAAGGGGCCCCCCAGATGCCGCCCCCCCCTGTGTGAAATGGTAAAGGGGTACATTGTACCTCTACCATTTCACCAAAAAAAAAAAAGTGTCAAGTGTAAAAAACGACAAGAGCCGGTTTTTGACAAGTCCTTTATTATCTTCTTTCTTCTTCTTTTCTTCTTTCCTTCGGGTTTCTTCCTCCATCTTCTTCTTCCTCTGCTTCTGTCTTGGGTCTTCTATTCCCGCATCTTGCCCGGAATGTTCTTCCATCTTCTTCTCCTCCCGCTGTCCTTCTCGTCCGCATCTTCTTCTTGTTCTTCTTCGCCGGAGCCGCCGCTTCCAATTGAAATCCCCGCTGTCTGCCGGACCACGCCCCCCTCTGACGCCACGGGCAAGCTCTTAGGAAAGTCCCCGTGTGCTGCATGTGCGTCAGAGGGGGGCGTGGTCACATGTTCCAGAAAGCGGGCAATTCAATTGGAAGCGGCGACTCTGGCAAAGAAGAAGCCGCGCACAAGCTTCCAATTGAATTGCCCGCCCTCTGACATGTGACCACGCCCCCCTCTGACGCACTTGCAGCACACTCCTAAGAGCTTGCCCGTGGCGTCAGAGGGGGGGCGTGGTCCGGCAGACAGCGGGGATTTCAATTGGAAGCGGCGGCTCCGGCGAAGAAGAACAAGAAGAAGAAGAAGATGCGGACGAGAAGGACAGCGGAAGGAGAAGAAGATGGAAGAACACGCCAGTCAAGATGCGGGAATAGAAGACCCAAGACAGAAGCAGAGGAAGAAGAAGGAGGAGGAAGAAGAAACCTGAAGGAAAGAAGAAAAGAAGAAGAAAGAAGATAATAAAGGACTTGTCAAAAACCGGCTCTTGTCGTTTTTAACCCTTTACATTTTTTTTGGGTGAAATGGTAGAGGTACAATGTACCCCATAACCATTTCACACAGGGGGGGTCGGGATCTGGGGGGCCCCTTTGTTAAAGGGTTCTTCCAGATTTCGATAAGCCTCCTGCCCGCAGACCCCCACAACCACCGGGCAAGGGTTGTGGGGAAGAGACCCTTGTCCTCATCAACATGGGGACAAGGTGTTTTGGGGGGTACCCCAAAACACCCTCCCAATGTTGAGGGCATGTGGCCTGGTGCGGTTCAGGAGAGGGGGGGCCGCGCTCTGTCCCCCCCCTCTTTTCTGCTGCCGGCCAGGTCAACGTGCTCGAATAAGGGGTCTGGTGTGGATTTTAGGGGGGACTCCACGCCATTTTTTTTTTAAATTTGGGGTGGAGTTCCCCTTAAATTCCACACCAGAACTGAAGGGTCTGGTTATGGATATTTGGAGGGAACCCCACGTCATTTTTTTTTCCAAATTTTTTTAAGAATGAATTCTCCTGCAATTGCCGGGAGCCGACAATTCATTATTGCCGCGAGTCAGTTTTAAATGGCTTTTTTGCTTTGAAAAATGTCATTTTGTGCAGAGACAGTTCTAACCACAGGAAACATGCGCTTTTTCACATGCTGACATTAGAGCCCCCCATAGTACGAAATTTAAAGAAAAATTACACTTTTATTGTTGCACTTTTAGCATTATTAAAATCACTGCTCCCGAAAAAAGGGCCGTTTTAAAAAATAAAAAAAACATTGATACATGTCCCCTAGGGCAGGACTGAGGTCTCCAAACACTTTTTAGGACAAAACTTGCAGATTAGCCTTTAAAATTAACAAATAAGATTTCCCCCATAGACTTTAACAGGGAGTTCGGCGGCGGCTTTACTTATCAATTGCATTGCGCTGCTGCTGCGGCCGGTTCATGCGCCTAATTAAGGCTTCATCCAGCGCACGTATTAAGGCATGAACCGGCGCAGCGCAGCTTCAATAGTAAATCACCCCCACAGTGTCTTTTCAGATAGATAGAGAGATAGATAGATAGATAGATAGATAGATAGATAGATAGATAGATAGATAGATAGATAGATAGATAGATAGATAGATAGATAGATAGATAGATAGAGCAGGGAGGCTAGTAGTCAGTATAGTTAAATTTACAGTTTGTAGAGAATATATTGACATCCCTAGGAGTTGTCAATATATTTATAAACTGTATAGCTTAGCTAGATCTGCTATTAGTATCTGTCAGGTAGGAGATTGTGCTTGATGCAGTGCTCTAACGTGTTGTATTGGGCATTAGGGTTTACCTTAAACATAGTACTCCGTGTTAGTCAACGTGTGCTAGTTAATTGCACATAGACGCATTACCTGTTACTGCAAGTGTGCTATTTATTTGCACAGAAATGCAGTTGCTGTTAATCCAAGTGGCCTATTGAATTGCACAGAAACGCAGTCGCTCTGACTGTGCGTGTGCTGTTTAATACCACCTAAACGCAGTTGGTGTCACTGCGTGTGTGCTATTACATAGCACCTGAGCGCAGTTGGTCTCACTGCGCTTGTGCTGTTACATACCACTTGAGCGCATTTGGTGTCACTGCACGTGTGCTGTTACATACCACCTGAGCGCATATGGTGTCACTGCACGTTTGCTGTTACATACCACCTGAGCGCAGTTAGTGTCACTGCACGTTTGCTGTTACATACCACCTGAGCACATTTAGCCTCACTGTACGTGTGCTGTTACATACTACCTGAGCGCATTTGGTGTCATTGCACATGTGCTGTTACATACCACCTGAGCGCATTCGGTGTCACTGTACGTGTGCTGTTACATACCACCTAATCACATTTGGTGTCATTGCACATGTGCTGTTATATACCACCTGAGCGCATTCGTTGTCACTGTACGTGTGCTGTTACATACCACCTGATCGCAGTTAGTGTCACTGCACGTGTGCTGTTACATACCACCTGAGCGCATTTGGTGTCACTGTACGTGTGCTGTTACATACCACCTGAGCGCAGTTAGTGTCACTGCACGTTTGCTGTTACATACAACCTGAGCGCATTTGGTGTCACTGCACGTGTGCTGTTACATACCACCTGAGCGCAGTTAGTGTCACTGCACGTTTGCTGTTACATACCACCTGAGCGCATTTGGTGTCATTGCACGTGTGCTGTTACATACCACCTGAGCGCATTTGGTGTCACTGTACGTGTGCTGTTACATACCATCTGAGCGCAGTTAGTGTCACTGCACGTTTGCTGTTACATACCACCTGAGCGCATTTGGTGTCACTGCACGTGTGCTGTTACATACAACCTGAGCGCATTTGGTGTCACTGTACGTGTGCTGTTACATACCACCTGAGCACAGTTGGTGTCACTGCACATGTGCTGTTACACACCACCTAAGCGCATTTGGTGTCACAGCACGTGTGCTGTTAAGTACCACCTGAGCGCAGTTAGTGTCACTGCACGTTTGCTGTTACATACCACCAGAGCGCATTTGGTGTCATTGCACGTGTGCTGTTACATACCACCTGAGCGCATTTGGTGTCACTGTACGTGTGCTGTTACATACCACCTGAGCGCATTTGGTGTCACTGCACTTGTGCTGTTACATACCACCTGAGCGCAGTTGGTGTCACTGCACGTGTGCTGTTACATACCACCTGAGCGCAGTTGTCACTGCGCATGTGCTGTTTAATACCACCTAAACGCAGTTGGTGTCACTGCGCTTGTGCTGTTACATAGCACCTGAATGCATAAATATGTCTGGAAGGACAACAAAGAGAGGCAGAGAGTCACGAGGGCAAGCAGGCTCTGCATTTATAGGTAACGCTGGTGGTGGATGTGGTGCATCCTCTTCAGCACGTGGGCGTGACCGCTCATCCTTCTTTTCGGGAGCTGGCCGTGTTGAGCCTCAACATGCAGAGAAATTAGTAGAGTGGATAACCAAGCCGTCCTAATCCTCCTCATCCTTTCTCACACAGACTGATCTAAGTTTGTCTGGCAAAGCAGCTGCCAAGGCGTCCTCTTCCCTCTGCACAATGGCTTCACACAATCCTTCCCTAGTCCCACCATGTCCTCCTGAGGAGTCCCCCGAACTGTTTCAACACAGTGTTGGGTACATGCTGCAGGAAGATGTGCAGCGTTTTGAAGACTCCGATGACGGAACACAGATAGAGGAAGGCATTGATGTGAGCCCAGGGAGAGGGGGTGGCCGAGAGGGACAGCAATCTGGGAGTGATGTTCCCCCAGCTGGAGCATACTGCCAGGATTTCGACAGTGATGATGAGGAGGGAGGGGATGATGAGGTCACTGACTCTACCTGGGTGCCTTATGGGAGAGAGGAGGAGGAGGAGGAGGATGAGGACGAGGCACAGGCACATCTCCAAAGAGGCAGGATGCCCTCCAGGGGTCAGCTTAAGGGCAGCACACCAACTGGATTATGTGGCACATCTTCGCATGGCACTGTAGTGTCTCAACGGTACAGCAAAAGTTCTTTGGTGTGGGCCTTTTTTGAAACATGTCCATCAGATCGTACCTTTGCTGTTTGCAACATGTTTCTCAAGCGTATCTCGCGTGGCCAAAACATCACCTGCTTGAGCACCACATGCTTGTCAAGAAATATGTCGACCTGCCATGCAACTCATTGGCAAGCATACCAGAAAGACCCACACCAAAGACCAAAGTGGACCTCCCCTTGCCCTTCTGTGACCTCCAACCCCACTAGACCCCCAGTCCTCTCTAAAGCCTGCACTGAAGTTGTAAAAATAGGTGTGTCACAACCTAGTAGTGGTAGTACATGCGGGCAATCTAATGATAGTACCAGACAAATTTCCCTGCCCCAGCTGCTGCAGCGCCGAAAGAAGTACACTCCCAGCCATCCACATGCCCAGCGGTTGAATGCTAGCTTAGCGAAATTGCTAGCACTTCAACTGCTACCTTTTCAGTTGGTAGATTCTGCCCCCTTCCGTGAGTTTGTGGAATGTACCAAAACGCCACTTTTTCTCACGGAAGGCGATTCCGGCTCTCTACCGTCATGTGGAAGGCAATGTCCATGCCTCGCTGGACAGGGCAGTCAGTGGTAAGGTGCATCTTACCACTGACTCATGGTCCAGCAGGCATGGACAGGGACGTTACCTGTCTTTTACGGCCCATTGGGTGACTCTGCTGGCAGCTGGGAAGGACGCAGGGCAAGGTACAGTAGTTTTGGAGGTTGTTCTGCCACCACACCTCCAAAACACTACTACTGCTTGTGACACACCTCTCTCCTCCACCCCCTCCTCTTCATCTTTCTCTGTGGCCTCTTCCTGTGCTGATGTTTCCTCAGAACCAGCCGTGCTCCGTAGGCGTACGAGAGGCTACACAGGAATGCAGGCTAAGAGATGCCATGCGGTGCTAGAGCTGGTGTGCTTGGGAGACAGAAGCCACACTGGGGAAGAGGTTCTTTCAGCTCTGCAGGGGCAGGCTCAGAGGTGGTTGACGCCACGCCAGCTGAAGCCTGGAATGGTGGTCAGCGATAATTTGCTTGTGGCTCCTTGTTGCGCTCCAATTGGAGTTATTGGGAGGGGTTGCAGTGTTGTGTTGTGCCCAAGGCACAATTTTTTAGCCCCTGTTTAACAGGGGCACCTAATAACAATTTTTGATGCAATACTTTGCACGTGGCTCCTTGTTGTGCTCCAATTGGAGTTATTGGGAGGGGTTGCAGTGTTGTGTTGTGCCCAAGGCACAATTTTTCTGCCCCTGTTTACCAGGGGCGCCTAATAACAATTTTTGATGCAATACTTTGCACGTGGCTCCTTGTTGCGCTCCAATTGGAGATATTGGGAGGGGTTGCAGTGTTGTGTTGTGCCCAAGGCACAATTCTTCTGCCCCTGTTTGACAGGGGCGCCTAATAAGCAATACTTTGCATGTGGCTCCTTGTTGCGCTCCAATTACAGTGTGTTTGAGGGGTGTCCTTTTTTCTAAAAATTGTCTTTGACAAAACAATAATGTCCCCCCACCACCGCTAAAATATTCGACATATTGTTGCCACACAGCACGTGCGCAAGCAGTATTATTTACTTTTTTTTATAGTCCTCTCATGTTGTGCAGGGACATTTCTAAACACGTGCCACTACTATAGACACCCAGCAGGTGTGATATTTAACCACTTGCATACTGGGCACTTACACCCCCCTCCTGCCCAGGTAAAATTTCAGCTTCCGTTACTGCGTCGCTTTAACTCACAATTGCGCGGTCGTGCGACGTGGCTCCCAAACAAAATTTACGTCCTTTTTTCCCCACAAGTAGAGCTTTCTTTTGGTGGTAATTGATCACCTTTATTTTTTGCGCTATAAACAAAAAAGTGCGACAATTTTGAAGAAAAATACAATATTTTTTACTTGTTGCTATAATAAATATCCCAATTAAAAAAAAAAAACATTTTTTTTCTCAGCTTAGGGCGATACGTATTCTTCTACATATTTATGGTAAAAAAAAAAAAAAATCGCAATAAGCGACTGGTTTGCGCAAAAGTTATAGCGCTTACAAAATAGGGGAGAGAATTATTATTTTTTATTATTTTTTTTACTAAAAAATTCACATTTATACTGCGATCGGTGCTATAAATATGCACTAATTACAGTATAAATGTGACTGGCATTGAAGGGGTTAACACTAGGGGGTGAGGAAGGGGTTAAATGTGTATGCTAGGTGTGTTCTAACTGTGGGGGGAGGGGGGGGTGACCGATCTGTGTCCCTATGTAGGAAGGAACACAGATCGGGCTCCTCCCCTCCAGTGACAGGACGCTGTCTCTGTGTAAAACTGCAATGAGAGATGATCTATGAGAGATCATCTCTCATTCGCCCACAGATCGCATCGCAAACGGCCACTCTGATTGGCCGTTTGCCGCGATCTGTGATTGGCCGTGTCCAAGGGACACGGACAACACAGGGCTTCCCCGCAGCGTGCTCTACAGCGCGCGCTGGGAACGCCAGAATGACATGCCGTCAAATGACGGCATGTTGGATATTCAGGCCCATGCTGTTGCCGTCATCCGACGGTAGCGCGGGCCTGAAGTGGTTAAAGGAATTTTTTTTCACTTTAAGCATCACTAAAATGGCTGCTCCGGAAAAAACGGCCGTTTTTAAAACTTTTTTTTCCATTGATACATGTTCCCTGGGGCAAGACCCGGGTTCTGAACGATGTTTTCCAACATTAAATTGAATATTGGTCTTTAAAATTATCGTTTTTGAATTCGAACGTTTGAGTCCCATAGACTTCAATGGGGTTCTAAATGTTCGAGTGAACCCGCGGTCTGTTCGAACGTTCTGATGCGAACCGAACACGGGTATGTTCGGCTCATCCCTATCCACTGCAGCTTGTGCCTTGCACTTAGATGACTGGTCATGCAGGTTGTGCTCAGGTTGAGATGCCGCGCTTCAGCCTCTGATTGCATAGCGTGCAAACCACTTGTGTCCTGTCATCAGCACATTGTGTGAAGAACTGCCATGCTAGGGAACTCCTTGGACCTGGCTTTGGTGTGCTTGGTCCCTTGCTGCGTTGGGCAGTAGCAGGCGTACTGTCTAGGGGACGGACGCTCCGCTTTGGCACCCTGCTCCCTCTTCTGCTGTGCTGGTGGCTCTGTGCGACCACCGCCTCTTCCTCCGAACTACATGGGTAACCTGCATGAGGTTGATTCCATGTGTGGTCGAGGACCTCATCGTCCACCACATCATCTTCCACCCAGTCTTCACCACTGCCCTCCTTGGCGGTCTGCACAATTGCAAAAGCAGCAGCAGTTGGCAACTGTGTTTCATCATCATCGAGACGTGCTGTGATGGTCCCCCCATGTACTCATCTTGAAACATAAGTGGTTGGGCATTGGTGCACTCAATCTCTTTCAATTTCTGGGGCAGGGCTAGGTGGATGGCCCTGGGAAAACATGCTAACAGACTCATCAAAAAGCAGAAGAGACTGCTGCATGATTTGGGGCTCAGACTGCTTGGCTGATTTGAAAGGGGGTGAGGTGAAAGACTGATGGACATCGACTGCAGGTGCCAACTCTGAGGTGCCGTACACACGGCCGAGGTTCTCGCTGAAAATCAGCGAGAACCTCGCTGGAATGCACATTCCAGCGAGCCAGCGAGGACCTCGGCCGTGTGTACGGTCTCAGCGAGCTTCCCGTCGGGAAGCCCGTCGAGCCGAAATAGAGAGCACGCTCTCTATTTCCTCGACGGCCCGCCTGGAAGAATGGCTGGTTGCCATTCCCGACGGGCGGGTCGCCGAATCCGACGGCCGGGAGAGAACCTCGACGGGCGGAACGATGTGTTCTGCCCATCGAGGTTCTCTGCCGTGTGTACACGGCCTCATATTTCAGCACAAGACTGGTTGGGAGACAATGTGAAGGAACTGGAGGCACTGTCAGCAACCCAATCTACTACGGCCTGTTCTGCTTCTGGCCTCAACATTTGTAGAGCTGGATTAGGCCCGACCAAATATCGCTGCAGGCTCTGTCGCCTACTCGCACCTAAGAAAGGTGTTTCACTTGTGCGTGTAGCTGGCACAGATCGACCACGTCCTCTGCCTGCAACAGGAGTTCCACCAACATCCCCACGACCGCGGCCACGTCCCTTATTTGACGTAAATGGGTGTTTTTTGAATAGAACAATAGAAGAACACTAGCTAAAGTGTTTATCTCACACCTACACATATGCAGGAAACGCATAAAAAAAATGATTTGCCCAAATAGAAAATAGAAAACAGTATATGTATGTATATGTATCTCACACGTACAGATATGCAGGCAAGTCTACAGCAAACACTGGAGGAAAAACTGTAAAATATATATTTTTTGCCCTAAATGGGTGTTTTTTGAATAGAACAATAGAAGAACACTAGCTAAAGGGCCATATTCAGGTAGAGCTAGGCTGGAGTATCAGTGATTCTCCAGCCTAACTCTCACTTTGAGCCGGCGTTTCTGTTTTCAGTAAGCAGAAAACATGAACCGCCGGGTTGGAGTTACTATACGAGCGGCGTAATTGTATTTCGCCGTCGTATCGTAACTTCAATTTTAAAAATGGCGCGCGGGGCGTTCCCGCTGATTAACGCCAAGAATATGTTAATCAGCGGGAATCGGAAATTCACGATCGTATTCGGGCACGACGCAGTGACTTTCCGACGTTTCCGTAAGAGATACGCGGCGCAAAGATAAAGCAGCCCCCTAGTGGAGTATCCTATGTTAAGTATGGCTGTCGTCATCGCGTCGAAAAAAAAAAACGCGTAGTTTGCGTAAAACGTCTGTGAATGGGGATTGACATCATTGACGTTCCCTGAAAGAATCTGGAGCATGCGCACTGAAAGTCGACGCATGCGCAGTACGTTCGCCGCGGGATCGCGCATAGTTAACATAATACACGCCCCCTACCCGCCCAATTTGAATTCTGCCGGCTCATTTTTGCTACGCCGCCGCAACTTTAGGAGCAAGTGCTTCGTGAATAACAGTACTTGCTCCTAAAGTTACGGCGGAGTAACATAAATGAGAAACGTTACTCCAGATTAAAGTTTCGCCCATCTACCTGAATCTGGCCCAAAGTGTTTATCTCACACCTACAGATTTGGAGGAAACACTGCAAACACTGGAGGAAACACTGCAACATTTTTATTTCTTAACTAAATGGATGTTTTTTGAATAGCACAATAGAAGAAAAGTATATAAAGGGTGTATCTCACGGTAACATATGCAGTGCTAGTGTAATATGCAGAGTATCTCACAGGAACCTATGCAGTGCTGGAGCAATATGCAGAGTATCTCACAGGAACATACAGTAGATGACCGCGATATTGTGTCAATCTCGCTCCCTTTCTCGGCGAGATTGACCACCTACGATTCTGGCTTGCCGCGATGGAGACAAAGCCGTCATAGATGCGACGGTGATCCGACTTGGATTCCTGCCAAATCTACACACAGTGTTTGGTATGAATCATGAGGGGGAACTCCACGCCAAATTTTAAATAAAAATCCGGCATGGGTTCCCCCCAGGAGGCATACCAGACCCTTAGGTCTGCTATGGATTGTAAGGAGAACCCCCCATGCTGAAAAAAAACAGCATGGGGGTTCCCCCACAATCCATGCCCGACCCGTATCCAAAGCACGCCGCCCAGCCGGTCAGGAAAGGAGTGGGAACAAGCGAGCGCCCCCCCCCTCCTGAGCCGTACCAGGCCGCATGCCCTCAACATGGAGGTTCCCAGATTCCGATAAGCCCCCCGCCCTCAGACCCCGACAACCAACGGCCAGGGTTGTCGGGAAGAGGCCCTGTCCTTATCAACATGGGGACAGGGTGCTCTGGGGTGGGAGGGGCCGCAGTGCCCCCCTGCTCCAGAGCACCTAAACCCCTCATGTTGAGGGCATGCGGCCTGGTACGGCTCAGGAGGGGGGGGCGCTCGTTAGTCCCCACTCCTTTCCTGACCGGCCGGGCGGCGTGCTTTGGATACGGGTCTGGTATGGGTTCCCCCACGCCATTTTTTTGGCATAGGGGGGGTTCTCCTTACAATCCATAGCAGACCTAAGGGCCTGGTATGCCTCCTGGGGGGAACCCATGCCGGACTTTTATTTAAAATTTGGCATGGAGTTCCCTCTCATAATTCATACCAAATGCCGCGTGTAGATTTGGAGGGAATCCAAGTCCGATCCCCGTCGCTTCTATGACGCGCTCGCTGGAATGTGCTTTTTCCATTCCAGTGAGCGCGAGATGTCGGCACCCTGTCGCCGAGAATCAGCGCGATGCTGTCATGCTGGAAACACATTCTCGGTAACAGGTACTGTATGCAATGCTGCTGCAATTTGATTTGTGAAGCAGGACTGACTCCTATATAATTCTCTCCCTATAAGAACAAGCAGGAACCTTGCCCTAAACTATCTAATTCAGAGTATCTCACAGGAACAGATGCAGTGCTGGTGCAATATGCAGAGTATATCAGAGGAACATATGCAGGGCTGGTGCAATATGCAGAGTATCTCACAGAAACCTATGCAGTGCTGGTGTAATATGCAGAGTATCTCCTATACAATTCTCTCCCTATAAGAACAAGCAGGAACCTTGCCCTAAACTATCTAATGCAGAGTATCTCACAGGAACCTATGCAGTGCTGGTGTGTAATATGCAGAGTATCTCACAGGAACCTATGCAGTGCTGGTGTAATATGCAGAGTATCTCCTATATAATTCTATCCCTATGAGAACAAGCAGTAAACTTGCCCTAAACAATCTAATACAGAGTATCTCACAGGAACAGATGCAGTTTTGCTGCAATTTGATTTGTGAACCAGGACTGACTCCTATATAATTCTCTCCCGATAAGAACAAGCAGGAACCTTGTCCTAAACTATCTAATTCAGAGTATCTCACAGGAACAGATGCAGTGCTGGTGCAATATTCAGAGTATCTCAGAGGAACATATGCAGGGCTGGTGCAATATGCAGACTATCTCACAGAAACCTATGCAGTGCTGGTGTAATATGCAGAGTATCTCCTATACAATTCTCTCCCTATAAGAACAAGCAGGAACCTTGCCCTAAACTATCTAATGCAGAGTATCTCACTGGAACCTATGCAGTGCTGGTGTAATATGCAGAGTATCTCACAGGAACCCTTTGCAGTGCTGGTGTAATATGCAGAGTATCTCCTATATAATTCTCTCCCTATAAGAACAAGCAGGAACCTTGCCCTAAACTATCTAATGCAGAGTATCTCAAAGGAACCTATGCAGTGCTGGTGTAATATGCAGAGTATCTCACAGGAACCTATGCAGTGCTGGTGTAATATGCAGAGTATCTCCTATATAATTCTCTCCCTATAAGAACAAGCAGAAACCTTGCCCTAAACTATCTAATGCAGAGTATCTCACAGGGACAGATGCAGTGCTGGTGTAGATTTCTGAAGCAGGATAGTCCTATCTAAATCTCTCCCTCAGATAAGCAGCAGCCTTTCCCTACCCTAGCTAAAGCAGAGTGACGAGCTGTGCTATGTGCCTCTAGCTTATATAGAGGCTGGGTCACATGCTGCACTGGAAAATCACAGCCATGCCTACTATTGGCTTCTTAGTCACAGTAGTAAAACAAATGGCGATTGGCTGCCCTGCAGCCCGCCGTAACATTGCCGAACACCGGACCCGAACCCGTACTTTCAGCAAAAAGTCTGGGTTTGGGTACAAAAAAAACAAAGTCCGTACCGACCCTAATCACATACTAATCCCATCTAGTATGATGCCTGAAGTCATATCTTCCAAAATCATCCCCTTTCCATGGACTGACCATTGCACAGTATTTACTACCATTTCCTCCATTATTCCCAGACCACGCGATAAAACCTGGTGTATTAATGACTCAATCTTGACTCATCCATCCTATAGCATTGAAATTGAGAAAATGATAACTGACTACTTGAACACTAATGACACAGATGATATCTCAGATATTACTCTTTGCGAGGCTCATAAAGCTGTCATCGGGGGAGGTTTGATACAACAAGCATCTAAACTTAAAAGAGAACGCAAATTACTATTCGCTAAGCTTGAGACTGTTTTCAATTCATGCCACTCAGCATTTCAAACCTCCCCGAATGTCGTTAACAACCTGGAAAAAGCCTGTCACTTTCCAAACTGGAAAAGACCCGTCTAGATCTTGATCTCTTCTCGACAGACTCGGCTGATAAACTTATACGCAAACGTCAACATAAACAATATCTCAAGGCTAAAAAAACTTGATACTCCCATGGCCAAAAGCCTTAAATACACACACAACATTCACAGGTACCCATCAGGTTGAAAATATCCCGTGAAGCATACAGTACACCAGTAACCCAGTTGAGATTTTAGAGATTTTTCGCTCTAATTTGGCTAAACTATATTCCTCTGCTCAGAACTTTGATGTTACAAAAGCTGACTGTCACGTACCTGGTGGAAGAGTCTGGTATGCAGAGAGAGGCCTCCCTTTCCCCCTTTGACTCAAGGCCCCTGATAGGGAAGACAGGAGTGCAGAGTCGCATGAGAGCCTGGCAAACTTGCTGTTAGACGAGCTGGACGGAAACCAGGAACAAACAGGCTCAATTCAGCAGACTGGAACAGCTTGGACAGGAGCCAGGACAGACAGGAATCGTTCAGAAGACTGGACTGGAACTAGGAACAGACTGGAACCGTTCAGCAGACTGGACTGGAACTAGGAACAGACTGGAACCATTCAGCAGACTGGACTGGATATAGGAACAGACTGGAACCGTTCAGCTGGACTGGAACTAGGAACAGACTGGAACTGTAGACACACAAGTCCAAAGCAGGTGAACATTGAAGCAAGGTCAGATACAAGCAGGTAAGTAACTGGCTGGTGGTAGAGTAGCAGAAGGAGTAGGCGGACACGTCGTCTCAGGTACAGGCAAGTTCGGCAACAGGCTGTCGGCAAGGTAGCAGGAGGAAACAGACAGGGACATAGTCACAGGCCGAGGTCATATACAGGCAGATAAACAGGGTAGTCAGAGCAAGCCGGGTATGGTCAGCTGGAGCAGAGTGCAGGTAAGCGACAATCAGAGGTCTCAGGTAACGCTGTAGACCAGACAACACCAATTTAAGGAAGTAAGGCAGTTTAAATAGCCTATTGGGGTAGGACAGGGGAACAACCATAGCCGCCATTGCTGGCGTGCCCTTCCTGACACTGACTTTCTGTTTTCCAATATCAACCTTCCAACTCTTGACCAAAAGCAACGTGTACACAGAGGTTTTAAATGCCACAAAAAACCCTAAACGTTATAAGAGACTGGGCCCTGATGGGTTTTCAACAGCTTATTATAGGAAATTTTCACATACTTTGACGCCAGTCCTTACCAGAGCCTTTAATGCGATACTGACTGGACAGTCAAAAACTGAGACTTTGACCTCTATTATATAGCTATGATCCCTAAACCACACTCCAACTCTACATCCTGGGCCAACTATCGCCCCATATCACTCCTAAACTTAGACATCAAACTAATAGCTAAAATTCTGGCCATTAGATTAAATAATATAATCGGCTGCTTAATAAATAGAAACCAAACAGGTTTTACACCTAAGCGTCAAGCCAGAGATAACATTAGACAAGCACACTTAGGCCGCATACACACGATCAAATTTATCTGCTGAAACCGGTCCGACGGACCGTTTCAGCAGACAAATCCGATCGTGTGTACGGGCTAGCGGACATGTTTTACCATCAGACAAATTTCAAAGCATGCTGTCCGTCGGATATGTCCGCTGGTTAGTACACTGACCAGCGGACATAACTGTCCACGCATTCGTCAAATGAATTTGACGCATGCGTGGAAGTATTTTACTTCCTGGAGTGGTGACTTGGCGGCGTCAACGTCACCGCCACGTTACCGCGTCCTCAGTCCGAGGGGATTTTCGTCCGATGGTGTGTACACGTCATCGGACCAAAATCCGATGAGACATGTCCGTTGCAAACGGTCCGTCAGACATGTTTGAGCGGACATGTCTCATCGTGTGTACGCGGCCTTACTTATCCATGCAGCCAAGAATAGACGCATTCCCGGCTTGCTTACTGTCTCTAGACCTAAGGAAGGCATTAAATTCTGTTTCATGGCCATACATGCAGTATACTCTTCAAAAAATGGCGTTTTGGTAATAATTTTCTGACCTGGGTCTCCTCCTTATACATTGACCCAAAAGCATACATAAAATACGCTGGTTACAATTCACCAACGTTCGATATTCAAAGAGGTACTAGACAGGAATGTCCCCTTTGCACTTTACTTTTTGCTTTACTCATTAAATCCCTAGCACAACTAATTAGAACCAATCCCGACATGAAGGGTATAGAATTAGGTGGTCATCACCAAAAACTTGCTCTCTTTGCATATGATATCCTCATCTTCCTGTCACATCCTCACATATCAGCCCCAAATTTACTAAAAATATTAGATAATTTTGCCCAAATCTCATGACTTCATGTTAACACCACAAAATCAAATGCGATAACATATCCCTACCACAATCAGATCTTCAACTCACTCAAACCTCTTTACCATTCAATTGGGTTCCAAAACAACTTTCTTATTTAGGCATTCAACTCACTATTCCCCTAAAGATATCTTTGTCTCTAATTATCTACCTCTTTTGATACAAACTTCAGGTGTCAAATGGTACACCGGAGGGGGGAGAGTTCCGATGAGCGGAAGTTCCACTTGGGTGGAGCTCCGCTTTAATGAAATTATGGACTACTCTTTCACTGTCTTGGATAGGTAGACTTAACGCTATAAAAATTTCTATACTGCCTACATTTTTATATTTATATAGGGTGCTTATCACTCCATTATCATCTTACTTCCTAAGACTCATCAAAAACAAAGTCATGTCTTTTATCTGAGGTTCAACCAAACCGCAAATTTCTAAATCTATGCTTTATCTACATAAGTTGAAAGGTGGATTGGGATTGCCTAACTTCACTTCTTACTATAAACTTCACAAATTGCATCTCTTTCTAAATACCATGCTGCGGTGGAAACACCTCTATGGGTTGCTATTAAATCAGTAGATACTGATCCCATATCGGTGGCTAATATGTTATGGCTCAAGCCAGCTGATAGATCTAATTTTTCTAACCCCATAACAAAGCATTCCTTTGCATTATGGGATACATTTTAAAGCTCACATAAACTCCAATCCACACACAATCCCTTGCTTTCATTCCTCAAGAATTCCACCTTCTATCCAGCCTGGAAATATTCAAACATATTCTTAGCATGGTCATCTGCAAACCTGATTTGTCTACATAAACTAACATCTACTACTAATTTTCACACATTTCACACAAAGTGAAACTTTTGGGCTCCCCAGAACTAATTATTTCCGCTATTTACAAATAAATAATTTTTACGAACAATTTATCAATACAGATTCATTGCTTACTCAAATGTCTCAATTTGAGCGGTTATGTATGTCAGGTCACCTGAGGCCAGGTGACAAGTGCACCCCGTTGGGGACAGGGATGCACCACAGGGTAATGAACCCTTAGCCGACTGCTGAGATCAGTGAGGAATCGTGAACCCAAGATCCCCCAGGGCGCGGAATCTAAGACCCAGCTTTGTGTTCACCAGAGCCTCTAGTGGTGAGGATGGGCTTCGCTGCTACTGGATCCAGGTCGTGACCCCTGGAATCACCTAGGTCAGGCTCCAGAAGGAGAGAGAGGAAGCAGCAAGCAATAGTGATGGTAAGCCTAGGTCAGGGCAACAGGCAGACAAGGGTAACCAGGGGACAGGCCAAAAGGTCGGGGTAACAGGCAAGCAAGGGTAGTCAGGGATGGGCCAAATAGGTACACAGGAAGATAAACTAGCACACAGCAGACAAGAACTCTTAGCTACAAACAAAGGTTGAACAGCACTGCAGACATGCAGTGCAACAGTTAATACAGGCTTCCCGGGATAGCTTAGGGTGGAGCCATCCAGGGAGGAAGGTGATAAGAGACAGCCAGAAGGAGGGCCAGGCCTCTAATAACCACATGGAGACAAGTTAACTGCCAGAGGTTAATGCATATCCATGACAATGTATAAGCAACCCACAAACTAGAGGACTCATTTCAACTTTATATTAACTACTCACTGCAAACCCTAATGATGTATTACCCTTATACGCAACCAAATGGGAACAAGACATGAATCATTCTTTTGACATCAAAGACTGGTCAAGTTTTTGACTAGCCACAAAAAATTCCTCTCCAAATTGCTATACGGTAGAGACGAATTACAAGGTTCTACCTCGCTGGTACCTTGTCCCAGCTAGAGTTTCAAAATTCTTCCCCACATACTCACTGAATTGTTTCAGAGGATGCGATTTACCAGGCACATATTTTCACATCTGGTGGCAATGTCCGGTGGTTCAAGATTTTTGGACAAATATATTTTCTGGGGCATCTAAAATCTTCGATTATCCAATTCCTCCAGACCCTACTGCTTTACTAAACATTAAGCCTTCCACACTTATCCATACTCAATTTCAATTACTAATTCATCTCACTACAGCTGCCAAACAAACTATCGCCAAATCTTGGAAATCAAACTCTCTAATTTTGGCAGAGGCTAAACATAGAATGAATAGAGCAATGTTATATGCAAAACTGACAGCTATTGAAGAAAATAAAATAAGTATGTTTCGTAAAATGGCAGCCTTGAGTGAAACATTACTTCCCGCTGATTTTGACCAGTCTTTGTTGTTACCAAACTAGAATCTTTTACAATTGTTCAAAGTATATGTATGCCAGGAGTCAGACCACCATCCCGGGTGCTTTATTTTTTATTATCTACATTTTTTTCCTCTTTCTTGTTTACCGATAGAATAATCGCGAGGCAATTTAACATATTTTTTTTCTAAGGTTACTCACTCATATTTCTATTATGATTTTATGTCCTACTAAACTATAATAATTCCTTGATAATTAGTTGGATCGATACATCTTATATTTTTTCCTATTTAGTTTATATACTCACTTAATTTTCTGTGTGTATTTATTAATTATAGGGCATTCACCCCCCTTCTTACCCCTAGATTAGTAGAAGTTTTTAATAAAGCAGTAGAAACAGGTAAAATCTCAAGTAAAATGCTACAGGCCATAATGGTAATCATACCGAAACCAGTAAAGGACCCCTCACATCTTCAAAACTTTAGACCCATCTCCCTATTAAACTCAGATGCTAAAATATACGCAAAAGCAATTGCCAGTAGATTGATAGAAATCACCCCCATCCTCATAGGCCTAGAACAGGTGGGATTTGTCAAAGGAAGACAGGCCCCTGATGGTACCAGAAGAATGATAAATCTATTGAGACACACAGAATTAACGCGTACACCCAGCATATCCGTAGCCTTAGATTTAGAAAAGGCGTTTGATAGGGTGCATTGGAAATACCTATCAGAAACACTGACTAAATTTGGACTAACAGGATTTGTTCCCACAGCTATAATGTCCCTATATTCCAACCCCACGGCCAAAGTATATACAGTACCTCAGGTATACTATCTGATTCCTTCCCCTAACTAATGGTACGCGTCAAGGATGTCGACTATCCCCAATTGTATTTTATCCAGCTATTGAACTGCTAACAGAACTCATAAGGAACAATACTGACATCCACAGGCTCACAATAGGACAGAAGGACCACATAATCTGGCTTTTTGCCGACGATGTTATACGAACACTATTTATTCCTGAATCTTCAAGACACATAGTTAAAAACACTCTCCATAAATTTAGAAAATCAATCTACCACAAAATCAACACCAATAAATACCATGCTCTTCCTTTAAACCTCCCCATGGAAAATATATCCAGGCTTCAAAAGATATTCCCTTGCACCTGGGATCTACCTTCTATCACATATTTAGGTATACAATTGACCCATCCTACCTCTAATCTGTACACCACCAACTATATACCCCTGCTTTCACAAATACAGAAAGAATTCATACAAATATCCAAAATCCACTTAACATGGGTAGGACGTATAGCAGCTTACCAAATGCAAATACTCCCCAAATTACTTTATCTATTTAGAACGCTCCCAATCCCCATCCCACCAACACTTTTCACCAATTTAGCCTCAAGACTGAATAGGTTTATCTGGCAAGGCAAGAAACCCAGAGTAGCTCTAGCAACTCTCTATAAACAGAGGAAATTGGGTGGAGGTGGACTACCTAACACCCAAGCTTATTATCATGCGTCTTTGTTGGACCATTTGAAATACTGGTTTTCTTGCCAGGAGGATAATCTATGGTCTCATGTTGAATGTGACATCACACCGGGACATGACCTAATGGCACTGTTAATGGCCTCTACTATCCACCACAAGCCCTTTACCACATCCTACCCTACCATACAAGCAACACTCACAGCATGGCCATCATAAATTAGAAATCAGTTCCCAAATGAATTGCTCTTTAAGCTTAATATACCCTTGTCAACCTACGAGTATCTTATACACAATTTGTCCACACACCACTGGAAACAAAAGGGCATCTACTTCTCCACGGCAGATCTAACAAATCCTACGGCCCTAGATATTCTTGGAATGCAGCAGATTAACCACTACACACAAAAAAATCCAATCCTGACAACAACAATCCCACTCTCCATCTGGAATTTTCTACTGATCAAACACAAACCCAGTACTAAAGGAATATCATTATGCATAAATATTGTAACTTTCATGACACCCACATTAAACTACGAACGATGGATACATGGGTAACTGAACTGCAAATGTCTTTCACTCTACCGCAGTGGCTACTAGCAATAAAGCACAATAGTACCTCTTCGGCATGCACCGACCACCGGAACAACTCACATAAAATGCTCCACAGGTGGTACATGACTCCCATGCGTCTACACAATATAGACACCACACTTTTTCCACTATGTTGGAGAGACTGCCATCAGAATGGCAACCTGCTACATATCATGTGGCACTGCAAAACCCTACACACTTTCTGGAAGGATGTATTCTCCTTACTATCGAAAACTACCAATACAATATGTACGCCTTCTCCAGTACTAGCTTTACTAAGCCTAGGAATAGACTCTTTTCCCATCCTGCACAGAAAAGTAGACTCTTCTCCCTTTGCAGCACGCATCTCCATTGGAAATCAACCACCCCCCCACCTTTAGAGAAGTCATTGATGGAGTGAACTTGCAAAGCCTTATGGAAAGAATGTTAGCGTATGAAGAAGGCAGGATACATATCTACCATAAGTACTGGGACAGCTGGTTAAATATCCAAAATACCTCTAGTGTTGAACTTGTTGAAGACACCTACAACTAGATATGCAACGATGCGGATACTGGTATTGGTATCGATACTAGGCATTTTCGGGAGTATCGGTACTCATGAAAATGCCCCGATATCAGAAACCGATACCGGAAGTGACGTCAGCTTGGGCGGACCTCAGTAGCCGGATAAGGTTGCGGCCTCCCTACATGGCAGTAAGTGTCATTTCCCAAATGACTTGTGTTTTGCTGATGGTGCTAAATGGATGCCCCACATGGCGAGCGTCGTCCTTACACCATGTCCCCGCATGGCGGCCGGTGTGTGCGCTCTTATTGTCTCTGTTCTGTTGCTTTCTTCTTATATGTCCCCCGCGGCCGGTGATTGCTGCGTTAGTTAGTACTACTTACATTGTGTCTCTGTTGCCTAACATGTCCAGCATGGCAGCCGGCCTGTGTTAGATAACTTACAATTTGTCCCACATGGTCTCACTCTCCTGCTTAACATGTCCAGCATGGCGGCCGGCCTGTGTTAGATAACTTACAATTTGTCCCACATTATGTCTCTTTCTCTTGCCTAACATGTGTTGGACCTGTGTTTTGTTACATAACTTACAGTGTCCCACATTGTCTCTGTTGCCTAACATGTCCATCATGGCGGCAGATGAGTGCTGCTGTTACATAAAATCATCACTGTGTCACATTGTCTCTTGCCTAACATTTTCCTGCATGTGCCTTTCTGAGACCATCCTCTGCTTTTTGTATTGTAGAGTTACCGATCGTTACAATACCGATTGTCAAAAAGGGAGAGTCTAGCCTCAGTTAAATTCAATAAAGAATAAGTAAAATGTACCAGCATCCCGTGATTGAATCGAAGACAGGGACCATGTGGTTAGAGACAAAGGCTGCTTGGGGCCAGTAAGTCTATAAATTCACAGGTCAAGGGGTTTGTTAAGTTGGGACTTTCAAGGCACTGATAGGAGAGCGTAAATGTAGTAAAAAATTGTTTATTCACATAAAACAATAGAACATAAAAAAAAATATATAATGGGACAAGCCCCACAGTTCAAAACAATTCAAGATTTGTGAAAAAAAAAAAAAATGTGTAGGTCTTAAGAGTGGAGCCAGCCAGCAACCTCGACCGGTTTCGTGGTAGGTACCGCTTCTTCAGGAGGGTCTATAAGATACATACAAATTATACAATAAAAACAAGCATAGTTTAAGAAAAATTTACATATTAGAGGTAATAAAATAGACGGTGAAATATCTTGGAGGTTTAAGAATTGCTCACCTAGGGCGGTCCAATAGCTGGAGCAGGTGCTTACCACTTCCCCTCGTGGCGCACAAAGGGGAAATTGATACGAGTTCGAATGGAGTGGAGAGGGATTTAAAAAGGGTTAAATAGGCTAATTGGGTGGACTAGGGTCTGGGACACCAAGTGCTGGGGCGAAATAAGGTGAGTGTAAGGAGGCAAAGGGGGGGGAGAATGGACAAGAGGAAAGGTTAAGGGGGTTAAGGGGAACAAGAAAGAGGGAGAGAAGGGAAGAAAAGAGTAAATGAAGAGGAAGGAAGGGGGAGAGGGAAAAGGGAGGGGAAGAAGAGGGAAAAGGGGGGAGGAGGGGAGGAGAAGGAGGGAAGGGAGAAAGGGAAGGAAGGAAAGGATAAAGGAGGGAGAGGGGGAAAAAGGTGGAAGGGGGGGGAAGAAAACAAAGGGGTGAAGTAAAAAGGGTGAGGGGGGAAGGGAAAGGGGAAAAAGGACAAAATGGGGGAGGGGGGAGGAAAAACAAAGGGGAGGGACGTGGACAGAGGGGGGGAGGGGGACAAGACAATACAGGGGAAAGCGATGGGGACGAGGAAGAGGGGGGGGAGAGAGAGAAAGGAAGGGGGAGGGAAGGAAAAGGAAGAAGAGTTGGAGGGGAGGTAAAGGTAAAGGGGTAGGAAAAGAGGGGAGGGGGGTGGAAAAGGTGTGACGGTGAGGGGTGGGTGTGAATGGAAGGAAGGGATTAGGAAGGTGGGAAGGGAAGGGGGAAAAAAGAAAGGGGAATGAGGGGTGCCATTGGGAAGGAGAAGATGTGTATAAGGATAGGACCCAGGAGTTACCAGTATTAGAAGATTAGGGGTGAATTTAATAATCCTTACCACGATAGCCAAAGCTTGGCTAAATGGACTGGGGGCAAGAAGGGGCGGCAGCACTGAACAGATGGTAGAAAGGTAGGGGTCCAAGGTGGTAATAGGGCCAATAGTGCTCAATTGCAACAAGCTGAGAATAAAGCCAGGCAAAGGGGTATTAAGAAGAATGGTTTAAGAGTAAAAAATGCAATGGTTAGAGCAGAAAGGTATCTTACCAATAATAAGTGGCCGCAGTGTGTCCCCAGGGAGAGCGTCAGTGTATCTCAACACAAAGCAGCCGGTGGGCTGCTTATGTGTGAATTCCCTGATCACGTGAGGCGTCACATGACCGTGAAGCCTGAATTGCGTCACAAGGCTGCGACGCCGACGCAATCATCCGTCCCAGCATCCCGCGCGCCGATGAGGGGCGGGATGTGCGATCGTAAGACCCAATGGCAGTGCGCCAGGTCAGAGGTCGCAAACGAGAGCTCGGATAGGAGCTCTCGCCCTGGGACGGACATTCGTGCGCCAATAGCAAGAAGGGGGGGGGTGGTCCGATCTCCAGGAAGTGACCAACGGTGGGCAATATAAACACACACAGGATAATGCATTGATCGCTATTGAATATAAAACAAGTACAGGATAATGTTATTAACATAACAGAAATAAAAAAGCAATAATGAGTTTACAGCATAGGAGGTTAATTCCTATAATTCATCACAAGGAGGAAGTCGTGTTTGTTTCAAAACACAGAGGAGAAAAGGGAGAGAGAAGAAAGGGGAGGGGAGGGGGGGGGGAAAGAAGGAAGGGGAAAAGGCTGAAAAAAGAAGGGGAGGCAGGTGGGAGAGGGGGGGGGGGGGGAGGCAGATGAATTGAAGACAAACTGAAAGAATATCAATAGGAGCTCATATACAGTTAATTCTTTAATCCCACACCAAGGGACCTGAAAAACATGTAGGGCCAGATTCTCAAAAGAGATATGACGGTGTATCGCAGGAAACACCGTCGTATCTCTGTTTTTTTTACTGGGTTTTTATGCGTGTGATTCATAGAATCACTTACGCATAGATACAGTGAAGATCCGACAGGTGTAAAACACTTACACCATCGGATCATAGATGTAATTACTTTCCTGGCCCTTTACTTTGATTTCTCATTTGCCTATGCAAATGAGCCTAATACGCCGATTCCCGAACGTTTTTACGCTGCCCCATCGTCGTTTACGTAGTTTCCGTAAGAGTAAACCTACCCCTGCTATATGAGGGATAGGCTTACGAAGTTCCGTCGTATGCCATGTTAAGTATGTTGTCGGGTCAGCGTCGTCTTTTTCTGTCGGTTACGTCGTTTTACTAATTCGTTCGCGAATAGGGCATTGCGTAAGTGACGATCACGTCAATTTCACGTCGATTTCAACAATGTTTTCCGACGTGAGCTGGAGCATGCGCTCTGGGCTTTTTTCCCAGCCGGCGCATGCGCAGTTCGATCGATGCGGGAGCGTGCTTAATTTAAATACAAGCCGCCCCCTTTGAATTACACGGCCTTACACCGGGCCATTTACACTACGCCGCCGCAAACTACGGAGCAAGTGCTTGGAGAATACGGCACTTGCTCCATTAAGTTGCGGCTGCGTAGTGTAAATGGCTTACGCTACGCCGCCGCAGATTCTATGTGAATCTTGCCCCCAATGTTTAAAAGATAAATCGAGTTTAACATGATAAATGGAGGGCGGGGGGGGGGGGGGAATACCGATTGTACCCAACAGATGGATTTCATGTTCCCCATTGGTTTACTTGGCCATACCAGGATGCTGGATGCAGCAGGAAAAACTAACAACATGCACTGGTGAGAGCAGCTTAATTATTGACGTAGTACGCTGACGAGCTGGGGGCGGAACCTGACCATGACTCCGGAGGTGTGGGGCTGAGCAAGACTCCGGGCGCCAAGCAAAAGATCTGATGCTGCTGGGTTTGTGCGGTGTGAGAGACCGCGGTTAACATTGATACCATCGAGACAGACAGTGCCAGTATCAGACAGTACCCCCCTGAAACCCCCTGAGATCCCAGGACGTGGCTCACAGTACACCGCCAGAGGAGGAGTTAAATGCGGTGGTGAGTGTACAGTAAGTGCGGTGACGAGCCGGTGGAGCGACAGATGCCCCGTATGAGCACAGGACATCTGCACCTAGCGAGAACTCCTGCAACCCCTGCACCCCCCCTGGTCTCAGGAGATGGGAAAACTAACACAGGGGGCAAGGTGAGCAAAACAAGCAAAATGAAATTAAGTGAAAGTATACGGAAGTTATCAGCATGGTTTCCCTCTGTTAAGATCAAAACATGTGGGAGTGAGAATATGGGTGCATAATGCCGCGTACACACCATCACTTTATGTGATGAAAAAAAAAACGTTTTTTTTTGTGAAGTAAAAAACAACGTTTTTGAAACTTCAATTTTCAAAAACGACGTTGCCTACACACCATCGTTTTTTTCACAATGCTCTAGCAAAGCGAAGTTACGTTCAGCACTCTTTTCCATTGAAGCTTGCTTCATAACTAGCTTCTGGGCATGCGCGGGTTAAAAAACATTGTTTTAAACGTCGTTTTTTGCTACACACAGTAAAACCGTTTTTGACATTTACAAAAGAGATACACTGCCAGTGCAGTGTATTTCTTAATTTACTAAACTGCCTAATGCGCCCAGGAGAGGGCGCACAGCAAGCCAGTACAGAGCTGGCGTACGGCATTTAGTTATGTAAGCATCGGGGATTCAGGCGGGAGTTTATGAGGGGAGGGAGGGGGGTGATGCAGGGGAAGTGTAGTGACATTTGTTTGAACGTGTGTGGCGGGCCGAATTGAAAGCGAAAGTGACTTTTGAGAAACGATCCCTGTGCGCTTGCAAAGTACGACAGAACCTCGGAAGGTTCATTTGCATACTGGGCATGCGCAGAGGGAGATTTCAGGGAATGCCGTGCGCTGCGTCAGTACGTCGAGAAATTCTTGGTAAATACCAAGCGGCGTAGCAGTGTTTGCACTGCGTGAAACGGCGCACGGCAATCTCCGAGCTGTTCTCTGGCTGCGCCGACACTGAAGGGGAACTCCGCGCCAAATTTCAAATTTGAAACCGGCGCGGGTTCCCCCCCCAGGGGTATAATAGGCTCTTCGGCTTTGGTCCGCAACGTGAGGGGTTAACCCACGCCAAAAAGGGCGTGGGGTTCCCCCTCAGATCCGTACCAAGCCTTATCCCAGGCACGCAGTCTGGCCGGACAGGAATGGGGGTGGGGACGAGCGAGCGCCCCCCCCCTCCTGAGCCGTACCAGACCACATGCCCTCGACATGGGGGAGTGTGTGCTTTGAGGGGGGGGCACTGCCCCCCCACCCCAAAGCACTCTTGACCCCATGTCGATAGGGACAAGAGCCTCTTCCTGACAACCCTGGCCATTGGTTGTCGGGGTATGCGGGCGGGAGCCAATCAGAATCTGAGAGCCCCTTTAATAAGGCGACCCCCAGATTCTGGCCCCCCACCCTATGTGAATGAGTATGGGGTACATGGTACCCCTACCCATTCACCTGGTGGAAAAAGTGTAAACACAAATAAACCACGCAAGAATAAAATAATTTATTAGCCAGCTCCGGGGGTCTTCCGCCAACCCACCCCGGTCTTCGCCGCCGCAGTCTTCCGCCACCGCCCCCTTCACCACGAAGCTCCGTGCTTGTGGGGGAGGGCAGCGGGCTTCGAAGTTTTTGCCGGGGTGAGGGTCGTACATCCCAACCCGGTTTTCTAGTTGTCTTACGCCACGGCCCCCTTTACCATGAAGCTTCCTGCCTATGGGGGAGGGCCGCGGGCTTCGTAGTTTTCTGCCGGGGGGGGGGCTCTCGATAGCCTCTTCTGCCTGGCTCTTCCGCGGGGGCCAGGGCTTCTCGTCGCTGTGTCGCTGTCTTCCGCTGCCGCCCCCTTCACCACGAAGCTCCGTGCTTGTGTGGGAGGGCAGCAGGCTTCGAAGTTTTCGGCCGGAGTGAGGGTCGCACATCCCACTCCGGACTTCTAATCGCTTTCGCCGCCGCCCCATTCACCATGAAGCTTCCTGCTTATGGGGGAGGGCGGCGGGCTTCTCGTCTCTGTCTTCCGTCGCGGGGTGACACTCGCGGGCTTCTTCGGCGACATCCGCTTCTGCCTGGCTCTGCCGCTGGGGCCAGGGCTTCTTCTTCCATTCGATGTTGACACGGCGAGGTCACATCACAGGGCATGATGGGAATGTGATGTCACATGGTGGCATAACCACGCCCACGCCCTATGCCAATATAAGTCCGTGCCCACCGCTCTGTCGGCATTTCAGCGCCGGACCTTCGCCGTGTCAACATCGAATGGAAGAAGAAGCCCTGGCCCCAGCTGCGGAGCCAGGCAGAAGCGGATGTCGCCGAAGAAGCCCGCGAGTGTCTCCCCGCGTAGGAAGACAACGACAACCAACGGCCAGGGTTGTCGGGAAGAGGCTCTTGTCCCTATCGACATGGGGACAAGAGTGCTTTGGGGTGGGGGGGCAATGGAAGAAGAAGCCCTGGCCCCAGCGGCGGAGCCAGGCAGAAGCGGATGTCGCCGAAGAAGCCCGCGAGTGTCACCCCGCGGCAGAAGACAGCGACGAGAAGCCCGCCGCCCTCCCCCATAAGCAGGAAGCTTCATGGTGAAGGGGGCGGCGGCGAAAACGACTAGAAGTCCGGAGTGGGATGTGTGACCCTCACTCCGGCCGAAAACTTCGAAGCCCGCTGCCCTCCCACACACGCACGGAGCTTCGTGGTGAAGGGGTTGGCGGCGGAAGACGGCGACACAGCGATGAGAAGCCCGCAAACGTCCAAGTCCGGGATGGTATGTGCGACCCTCATCCCGGCAGAAAACGTCGAAGGGGGCGGCGGCAGAAGACGGCGACACAGCGATGAGAAGGCCTGGCCCCCCCGGAGGAGCCAGGCAGAAGCCGACAAAGCCCGCGGGTGGTGGCCCGCGGCGGAAGACAGCGACGAGAAGCCCGGAGAGTGGCGCCCTCCGGCGGAAGACGGCGAAAGAAGCCCTGGCCTCAGGAGGAGCCAGGCAGAAGCGGAGAAGCCCGAGGTGGGGCGACACCCCCGTTGTTCTCCGCTGTTTTCGCCCCCCCCCCGGATGTGAAAGAGCTTAATTTTGGAGTGGGGGCCCGGCCGAGCATGGCGGAGAGCATCGGTGGGTGTTTCCCCCCTGGCAGAAAACGGCTAGAAGACCGAGGAGTGGCGACGCCCCCGTTGTTCTCCGCCATTTTCCGCCGCCCCCCCCCCCGGATGTGAAAGAGCTTAATTTGGGGTGGGGGCCTGGCCGAACATGGCGGAGAGCATCGGTGGGTGTCTCTCCCCCCGGCGGAAGGCGGCGGCGAAGACCGGGGGGGTAGGTGTACCCCCTCGGCGGAAGACAGCCATCAGCCCGCGGGAGGCAGGAGCCCCCCGCAGAAGGTGGCGGCGAAGACCGAGGAGGGGTTTCGCCCCCCGTTGTTCTCCGCCATTTTCCGCCGGCCCCCCAGGATGTGAAAGAGCTTAATTTTGGGTGGGGGCCTGGCCGAACATGGCGGAGAGCATCGGTGGGTGTCCCCCCCCCCCCCGGCGGAAGGCGGCGGCGAAGACCGGTGCGGGGCTGGAGCCCCCCGGCAGAAAACGGGTAGAAGACCGAGGAGGGGCTCCGCCCCCCGTTGTTCTCCGCTGTTTTCGGCCGCCCCCCCGGATGTAAAAGAGCTTAATTTGGGGTGGGGGCCTGGCTGAACATGGCGGAGAGCATCAGTGGGTGTCGTCGTCCCCGGCAGAAAACGGCGAAGCCCGGGGCCCAATGGGCTGGTGGTGGGGGGTCCCGGCAGAAGACCCCCAGAGCTGACTAATAAATTATTTTATTCTGTGTGGTTTATTTGTGTTTACACTTTTCCACCCGGTGAATGGGTAGGTGTACGATGTACCCCATACTCATTCACATAGGGTGGGGGGCCAGAATCTGGGGGCCCCCTTATTATTGGGGGCTCTCAGATGCTGATAAGCCCCCCGCCCGCATACCCCGACAACCAACGGCCAGGGTTGTCGGGAAGAGGCTCTTGTCCCTATCGACATGGGGACAAGAGTGCTTTGGGGTGGGGGGGCACTGCCCCCCTCCCCCAAAGCACACACTCCCCCATGTCGAGGGCATGTGGTCTGGTATGGCTCAGGAGGGGGGGCGCTCGCTCGTCCCCACCCCCATTCCTGTCCGGCCAGACTGCGTGCCTGGGAGAAGGGTTTGGTCTGGATCTGAGGGGGAACCCCACGCCGTTTTTGGCGTGGGTTTAACCCCTTATGTTCCAGATCAAATCTAAGAGCCTGTTGTGCACCTGGAGGGGGACCCCCACGCCGTTTTTTTTTTAATTTGGTGTGGAGTTCCCCTTTATCCTGGTCCTGTCAGGGGGGGGGGAATGCCTGCTCGTCTGTCCATACAATGTATGAAGAGCGATCTGTCATTTCCCCTAGACAGTCCCACCCTCTTTACAGTTAGAACACACCCAGGTAACATAATCAACCCCTTCCTCGCCCCTAGTGTTAACCCCTTCCCTGCCAGTGACATTTTTATAGTAAGCAATGCATTTGTATACCATTGGTCGCTAGAAAAATGCCAAAGCTCACAAAAATGTGTCTGCCACAATGTCGCAGTAGCCAGAAAAATCAATGATCGCCACCATTACTAGTAAAACAAAAATATATTCCTAAAAAACCCATAAGACCAACCCCTACTTATAACTTTTGCCCAAACCAATCAAACGCTTATTGCGATTTTTTGGAACCAAAAATATGTCGAAGAATACGTATCGGCCTAAACTGAGGGCAAAAAGTTTTTGAATATATTTTGGGGGAGATTTATTATAGCAAACAGTAAAAAAAAATGTCTTTTTATTTACAAAATTGTTGCTATATTTTTGGTTCAAGCTAAAATAAGAAAAAACGCAGAGGTGATCAAATACCACCAAAAAAAAAAAATTTTGTTGGGGGAAAAAAGAGGACGCCAAATTTGTTTGGGGGCCACGTCGCACAACCACGCAATTGTCAGTTAAAATGACGCAGTGTTGAAATGCAAAAACTGGCCCTGTCAGTGACCAGTTATATGGTCTGGGGCTCAAGTGGTTGCCAATTAAGAAAACACTAAAGTTATCCCAATTTATGGCCATAATGTGAAAGATGATGTTACACCGAGTAAATAGATACCCAACATGTTACACTTTAATATTGCACACACTCATGGAATGGCGCCAAACTTCAGTACTTGAAAATACCCATAGGCAACACTTTTTTATTTATTTTCAGGTTACCAGTTTAGATTTACAGAGGAGGTCTAGTGCTAAAAGTATTGCTCTCGCTCTAACGTACGCTATGATACCTCACATGTGGGGTTTGAACGGGGGTTAAATATGTGGGCGGGACTAACACATTTAAGGCCCGCCCACATATGGAAACATCCTTCAAACCACACATGTGAGGTATCATAGCGTGCCTAAGAGCGAGAGGAATACTTTTAGCACTATACCTCATCTGTAAATCTAAACTGGTAACCGGAAAAAAAAATGCTGCGTGTTCGCTTCTGACTGCGAGCTACTAGGGACAGGGGCGTTTTAATTATTATTATTTATGTTTGTTACGTAAAAATTCTATAAGACCTCCCCTTCAGGTTGTAAAGCATCAGTTCAGGGGGACCAAAAAAATAAATAAAACACCTCTAATGCTTTCATCCCCCATTGCAGATTTGATTCTGGTAATACATTTCGAGTGAACTGGGCATGTTTGAACACTTAGAAAAATAAGCTGGGTGTTTTTTTTCCTGAAAATGACATGCATCTTTCTGAGCATGCTCAGAAAGCTTGTTTTTTTGGCTTAGTAATTTAAGGACATCCTTAACAGGTGTAAGCAGTTACAAGTGCACACAAACTAGAGGCTGACATTTCTTCATGTGTTTCCAATTGGTTCATTAGCACACATGTTATAAAAAGTGTGGATAGAAGGGGCGTGGCTTGGCGCGCAAAGTGGATGGCTGCGGTCTAGAGGAGCTCCGTCTTTCAGGGAGAAAGGAAGCCTCATTGCAACCCGTTCTTGTGGCCAAAAAATGTCTAGCCTTACAAAGAAAGGACACTGCAGTCGCTCCCTACGCTCAAAAGGCACGCCGAAGGGGAAACTTACCCAAGCGAACCTGGTGAGATTTAGCTTCGGCGGGAGCGGCAAGAGTCCCAAGATGGCGCTGAACCACAGCTCGGAGCATGGCGGAGATGGACAGGACATAGAGGAGGACGATGAGATCTCGCTCCCAGCCTCGGAGGGCTCATCACGAGGTAACATACCTAACGATCACCCGCTGAACTACGCTATCATGACCGACATAGCGGCGGACATTAAACAGTCCTTTGCAGCGGCCATCACGGACATTAAGTCTGAACTCCTGAGACTTTCAGAGCAGATGGCGATACATGACAGGGCAGGCAAGCGGAGGGACAGGGCCTTGGTGAGGTTAGATGACATAGCGATGGCTCACTCCACTCACCTGATAACCGTGAACAGACAATTAGAAGATTTGGATAACAGGGGACGCAGAAACAATGTTAGGGTGAGGGGGGTCCCCGAGTCCGTCGCCCCTGACCAAATCAAACCCGTCCTTACATCCATCTTCAATGGCCTCCTGGATAGGCCCGAGGCCTCACCCATCGAGTTCGATAGGGCGCACAGGGCCCTGAGGCCTAAAGCTCCAGATGACAGCCCGCCACGAGACATAATTTGCTGCATGCCAAACTACACTCTGAAAGAAGACATATTGCGGAAGGCCAGACAAAACGACCAAATTAACTTTAATGAATCCACCATACAGCTATTCCAAGACCTGTCTCCCATAACGCTGCAAAACAGGAGAGCCCTGCGCCCACTGCTGGAGGCTCTAAGAGGAAAGGGTCTGCCGTATAGATGGAAGTTCCCGTTTGCGCTACAAACCTCATATAACGGCAGACAATACCTGCTTAAGACCCCTGACGAGCTTCAGAAATTCTGCGAATCTGTGCAAATTTCCCCGGTGGAACTGCCTGAATGGTATGCAGAATTTCGTTTACCACCAGAAATCAACAACTATTCAGCCAAACAGGGCCCTTCCCCCGCCAAATCCCCCTACAGGCACGGCACCCCCAGGAGAAATGCGGGTTGGAATGAATACAGCTCCCCGGCTGCTAAAAGCCCCAGGATGTGATGGTCGTGGGGTTAACCCCCAGCTCTCAACCGTGAATGTCTTTTTCTTTGCATTCTTCCCCAGGACAGTGCCCGCTGGGCTCCATAGATCTGCCCTCATGTTTTTGGTTCTCCACAACCTGCTCTGAACTTTTGATTGCAGTTTCAATTCTATGCTCCCCTAGAGAGGATCTGTGTTTTTCCTGCCAGGTGACAGTGGTGTAGCGGACAAGCTGATCTTGCTACAACCTCTCCGGGAACTCGATATTGCCCCACGAACACTTCTCCCATACCAACCGCACTACCGTTCCCAATGGATGAGATGGACGTGCAGGTAAACCCACTGATCTATCCGTTGCCCTCAATGGCTCCTAGAACAGTGATGCCACGGATCTCTCACTTCCCGGTTAGGCCCCGCAGCGCAAACCCTGACCAGGGCTGGTCTCTATGGACTGAGTCTTAGTATGTTCAGCCTATCGGACAGCTGGGGTTCTCTGGTCACAGATTGCCCATATTCTCGCATCCACAATATCGAGCTGCCCTGACTTTGTATCAGCTCGCAACTCCATGTTTGCCTTCTATGCTCATCTCCTGCACTCCCCCCATCCCCTGCTGATTCAACGGTGTGTGGAACCGTGATGCTACTGTACACCCCATGACTTTCTTGCCCGCCACTGATACGCTACTGATCCTGCCATTGGATTGACCCTGGTCTTGGTTGAGCACATTGTGAATGACATCATCAGCATGCAACCTGTTTGTGCAGTTAATCTTTTATTTTCACAGGTCCATGGAGACCGGGGAAGGACACAAGCTGTCCCCTTGTGTGAGAAGACTACTGCTGATCCGGGTTTTCTGTTTGGACATTTTTTTTTTCTAGAGCAGATAAGTTGTCTTACACTTTGTTTAGATACCACTGACAGAGCGGTTATATCGCTCCTGAACTCAAATGATAGTTATGTTAAGATGCAAGTATGGGGCTGTCCCCTAGACGGGTACCCCTGGGGAAATGTTAATTTCTGTTTTATGTTACCTTGGTTCTACACAGCAGTTTCTTACAATGGTTTGCTTGGTGCACCTACATCGGGTTGTAATGCATACTTGCTTAAAGATGCTATTAATACTTTCTCCCTGGAACTTCACGTTCCTTGACATACACGTTTATAGACTTTTTTCAACTTTGCATATCCACTTTGACACCTCCCACTTTCCCCCACTAGAGACACCAAAGGTGCACACATAGTGACGCCTGATATCTCTGCGCTTTTATAAGCGATATCCAGAGCAGGATCTCTACTTTTCTGCAAATCCCTTTTGGCTCACATACACATATCTCTCCTTTATCCCCCCCCCTACCTGATTTCCCCACCCCACCCAGACCTAACCTCCATCCTTAATTTCCATCCCCCACGCAGCACATCCCTGCTGGTATCTCTCACTAATACCTCTACCTTTCCCTCCCTCAAGATGTCATACTCCCACTTGGGAAAGACACCTACGATCATTTCCCACAACGTTAATGGCCTCAATGTACCCGAGAAAAGGGCAAAGCTTCTAAGAGAACTCAAAAAAACAAACCCTGCAGTAATATTCCTTCAGGAAACCCACTTCAAGGGACCAAACCCCCCTAAACTTACTAACAACTTCTTTACCAAGGCATTCCACGCCACAAACCCTCTAGCAAAAACTAAAGGAGTCTCTATTATACTGAGTAAGCGGGCCCCATTTGAAGTCTCCAGCCAATTGGCTGACCCAGAAGGTAGATTCCTCTTTCTCAAAGGTTCTTGGAAGGGCACGCCAGTCACCCTGGCAAACGTGTATTTTCCTAATTCTGCCCATATTACATTCTGCACCAAAATTATCTCGGAACTCAAGTGGTTCGCAGAGGGTTGTATTGTATTGGGTGGAGACTTCAATATACCATTATCTCCCTCTCTGGACTCCTCCACTGGTCACTCCCATGTGTCCTATAGGGTCCTAAGGAAGATCAAGACCCTACTTCAGTCACTCAAACTCGTAGACTCCTGGAGACTCCTACACCCCACAGATAAGGACTACTCTTTCTATTCTCCCCCCCACAAGAAATATTCTAGACTAGATTTAATTTTTGTTTCTCAAAGGAATCTTCAGGCACTCTCAAGGGCCGAAATAGGCGTCATCGCATTCTCTGACCACGCCCCGGTAGCCGTCATGTTGACACTAGGAATTAAACAAAGATCACAGTTTAACTGGAGGCTTAACGCCTCTTTGCCAACAGACCAGGTTATTCATGACAGTATTAAAGACTCTATTGACACATACTTCAGGCTAAATAAAGACTCTGATACGGACCCACTCAACAACTGGGAGGCACACAAAAGTGTAATAAGGGGTGAATTCATCAGCTGGGGAGCGAGGCGCAAAAAAGAAAGGACAGACGAGATCACACGCCTTTCAAACACCATAGCCTCACTTGAGACACTCCATAAGAAATCACTCTCTGACGCAGTGTTAGATGACCTGACCAGACATAGGAAATCCCTCACACAAATACTGACTTTCCAAACCCAAAAATCCCTGTTTTTCAAAAAAATCATCTTTTATGAAAAGGGAGACAAGGGGGGGGAAATCTGGCCAGAGCCCTCAAAGATGCCACATTGGCGAATCAAATTTTTTCGATCCGAAATAGCTCTGGCACTCTTGAATACGCCTCTGAAAAAATAGCCACGATTTTTTATGATTTTTATGCGGGCCTGTATGACCTCCCACCCCAACACAAGCCAACCCACATTCACACCTCCAAAGAAGACACGATACGACAGTTTTTGACCGATAGCAGACTCCCTTCGCTCCCTCCCGAGGATGTTTCCAAACTAAATGAACCCATTACTACCACTGAAGTACAACAAACAATTAAGGACCTGAAGTCGGGGAAGAGCCCAGGGCCCGACGGTTACACGTCACAATATTACAAAACTTACTCTCTCACCCTCACTGATCCCCTACTTAAAGCCCTAAACCACCTGGCAAAGCAAACGCACGACTCTAGATCCCTACTCTCGGCCCACATAGCTGTAGTGCCAAAACCTGACAAGGACCATACTGAAGCTGCAAACTACAGGCCCATATCCCTCTTGAATTTGGACATAAAAATATTAGCAAAAATCCTAGCCAATAGACTCAAACCCCTCCTGTCCAGAATCATAGGCCCTGAACAGGTTGGCTGTATGCCCGGCAGGGAGGCGAGAGACAACATAACTAAATCTTTAAACTTAATCCATTACACACATGTCTCGAAAACCGAGGGCCTTCTCCTGTCCACTGACGCGGAGAAGGCCTTTGATAGGATTTCTTGGGATTACCTGTTCGCAACATGCTCACATATAGGTCTTAATGGGAATATCGCAAATTGGATTAAGGCCCTCTACCAAAACCCAACCGCTCAGATTAAAGTTAACTCTATTCTATCCAACCCCATTAACATACGGAATGGCACTCGCCAAGGCTGCCCCCTGTCCCCTCTCCTCTTTATTTTATCCCTGGAACCTTTAATTCGGACTGTTAACCTTTCACCTGACGTTAGAGGCCTTACCATCGGAGATAGAGAATTTAAATTGGCAGCATACGCGGACGACCTCCTATTCTTTATTACACAACCACACATCTCCATGCCAAACCTATCCAAAATATTTAAAACATTCGGGTTTATTTCAAACTTTAAGGTCAACCCAACCAAATCCGAGGCATTGAACCTTAACCTCCCCCCAGATAGACTCAACTCACTTAAACAAAACTTCAAATTTAAGTGGGAAAAGGATTCAATGAGGTATCTGGGAATCAAACTCACACCTGATCTAGACTCCTTGTTCAAGACTAACTTTCTACCACTACTGAATGCGATCTCCGGGGACCTGAAGAAGTGGAACTCCGAATTCTTCTCCTGGTTCGGAAGGGCGGCCATCTTGAAGATGGTGGTGCTTCCTCGCTTACTGTACCTCTTCAATGCCCTCCCAATTCATATCCCGAACTCCTTTTTTGCCAAGCTACAATCGGCCCAACGGGGATTTCTTTGGTCAAATAAAAAATTGAGAATCTCACTGGAAACTCTTAGGCCTCGTACACACGAGGGGATATGTCCGCTGAAAATGGTCCGATGGACCGTTTCAGCAGACATCTTCGCTCGTGTGTATGGGCTAGCGGACAGATTTCTCCACCCGACAGATTTCAAAGCATGCTTTGAAATCTATCCGGTGGAATCTGTCCGCCCGACATGTCTGCTGGTTAGTACACTTACCAGCAGACATGTCGTCCCCCACCGCCGCCGCGCCGCCGCCGAATGGATTCGGCGCATGCGCGGAAGTGTTTAACTTCCTGGTGCGGTGACGTGGCGGCGTCAACGTCACCGCCGCGTCACCGCGCCGTCCGGCGGCGGGGAATTTGATCCGATGGTGTGTACACGCCATCGGATCAAACTCCCGATCGGACATATCCGATGGAAATGGTCCGCGGACCGTTTTCATCGGATATGTCCGATCGTGTGTACGAGGCCTTAAATTTTTCCAAAAGCAGCGGAGGCAAGAGCTCTGCCTCAAGAGGTCTCCTGTCACTAAAACCACTTCCATGGCATACAAATGGCTGAATTCGCAGGACTCTCTGAGCTCGAGCTGGCACAGGGAGAAATGGGAGAGAGACCTAGGTAGACAAATTACTGACCGACAGTGGGAAAAGGCCTGCATATTCGCACACAAATGCTCTTTGAGTACCAAACACCAGGAAACTTCCTACAAGATTCTTACGCAATGGTATATTACTTCTGTGAAAGCTCATGCATGGTCCCAGACGATCTCTGACACCTGCTGGCATTGTAAAACCGACACAGGCACCTTCCTACACATTTGGTGGGGATGCCCCCTGATCCGCAGTTTCTGGGATGAGGTAACCTCATGGATCAAGCACATAACTGATACGAAACTTACTTTGGATGCTGCAGCGTGTTTGCTGCATATCAATTCCTTCTCAATTAAGCGCTATAAAACATCCCTAACCAGACACCTGCTCACAGCGGCAAAATCCTTGATTCCATTATACTGGAAATCAGATAAAGTCCCAGGGGTCAGAGACTGGCTGAATAAAGTGAGATATACGTACAAGATGGAGGAACTAGTGGCCATGAAAAATGAATGTAGTTCCGCTTTCATTGAGGTCTGGTCTCCATGGGTGGCTTTCACATATACAAAAGAGTATGAATCGCTTTCTCCTTGTTAAGATGGTTGCCAAGGATCATAGCCTCGAGGCCTGTTATTGAAAGTTTTGTTCTTTAACTACTGCAGAACATAATATCTACTAAGAAATCTACATGTGAAATGATTGTGCCCACTATGTTGCCCCTCTCACCTGTCCCCCCCTCCTTCCCTACCTCTTTCCTCCTCCCACCCACCTACCCTTTGCTTATATATCCCCTCTGTTCCTTCTCTCCCCATTTCAGTTTGTGTCATATACAAGTTCATCTTATAAGATATGAACCGTTATTTTTGCTATTCAAGTTATCCAATATATGCTTTATATGAATGTTACTCTTCGTTGCTTGTTGTACAATCCTACATTTGTTCTAATAAACCTTGGATTGTGAAAAAAAAAAAAAAGCGTGGATAGTGCATGTGTCAGCTGCCCTCAGAGGGGGCAGATTTGCTGTCTGGAAGTAATGGCGGAGCGAAACAGAGATGTTTTGGAGCAAGTTTTGTTTTTTGATGTTTTGTCTGCTGCATCATTTTGCTAAATGTTTCTCAAGATGTTAATGACTAATGTTTGAATCCTGTGGGTCTATCCTGTTACTTCAAAAGCATGATTTATTTTTCAATGACTGTGTGAAATAAACGTTGGTCTTTTTTGTTTTTAGGTTTTTTTACATTTTTTTTGTGTGTTTATTTGTAATTTTTTGTTTTGCTTTCCTTGTTTTGTGGACCAATAAAATTACTTTCAAATTTTGAAGTTTGTTTTGTGATATTTTTTTCATGCTATGGATTTCAACCGCTGCAGCTGAAATAGTTTGGGCCTAAACCATCAAGTGTGATTTGTCTCTAAGCTCTTTCCTGGTGTGTATGCATGAAATGTTTAGTCACCAGAAAAGGAAGGACAAAGCAGTAAGTATTGTTTCCTAGAACTGATGTCCAGACTGACTTTTTAAAGCACATGTGCAAGATGTAGGAAAACCTGCAAACAGGGCCTGTTTGGAGGGGAAGGGGGGTTGTGTATTGGTGGAAATTTTTTGTTTATTCAGACACGACATTAGGTACCAAATTTACAAATAACGGGGAAACATCAAGAAAATCTCACACTGCTTACAAACATTTACATATACAAGATAATCATTTAAACAACTATAACACTCCTATAAAACCAACATTGAATTTACAAACCTTGAAAACACAGACTAATAACACGCAACCAATTCACCAGTGCTAACCTCTATCAGGTTGGACAAACTTTTATCACCCTCCATTATCCGGCTCATTGCACTTTGGGTCACTATTGGTGCATACCCATAATTAAGGTCCATAAGAAACAAAAGAAAGAATAACAAAATACTATATATGGCATATTTTACGCGGATTAGCCAACTACCTGCGCAAGCCTATTGGCATCAACTGCAGAAACGTACAGCCTCTGCCCCATCTGGCCACTGCACCAGGTCATAGCTAGCCAAATCCATCAACAGACCACATATCTATACATCATAAACATCGAACAAAATCCCGCTATATTAACCGACTAGTAAAATAACAAATTACTCTGCGGCACCCGCACCCTCATCCTGCTTAGAACAGGGCACAGAACCCACTCCCACATCACTCATTAACACCTTTTTTACTTTTTTTCTTTTTCTTCTTATTCTTCCTAAGCACTACCCAACCAGTATCACCGGCTGCTGGGCCCACCCCACTCATACCCTCTGAGGGCTCTTCACTTGACCCGGCCTGAGGTCTTTTCTGTGACCCAAGGGCCACCTCCATATCCTCCTGGGTTACTGCACCACCCAACGCATGAGAATCCACCCGGCAAAACGGGAAGAAAGCGGGAGGGGAACAGAACAAGAATGAGAGGAGGGGGCAACAGGAAGAGAAAGGGAAGGGGGGAAGTATAGCACAGACTGGCCCCAACACCCCCCCCCCCCAGGGGGAACCACCAAACCCTCCTCACTCCCCTCTACTTCAGAATCGGTGTCTAAGGCAGAGGAGTCCAGCAAAAACTCAGGAGGCCCCCCAAGGAAAACCCCACCACCTCCTGACACTCCACTCCGACCCGGAGGGTCAGGGGCTACTGCACTAACCCCCGCCCTCCTCCTGATGAGACCCTGCCTTTGAGGCTCCTCACCCCCCTCTACCTCAGAATCAATGTCCACTCCACTCTGACCTGGAGGATCAGGGGCAGCTGCACCAACCCCCGCCCTCCTCCTGACAGAAACTTGCCTCTGGGGCATAGGGGCAGCCCGACCACCAGATCTAGAAGCACCCGCGGCCTGCCCCCCCCCACCCCCCTCCATCTCAGAATCAGTGTCTGAGGTGAAACCCTCCGACACCCCATATTCCTCTTGCACATTACCCCTATAAGCCTGCGGACATCGACTGAAAAGGTGACCTAACTCGTTACAAAGATTACATCTAATATGGGCACACCCGTCCGCCAGGTGACCCCTCCCACCACAGCGTGTGCACTTCACAACAGTGCATTCAGCGCTCAAGTGAGTGGGGGACCCGCACTTAAAACACCTTTTAGGCTGTCCAGGATAAAAAAACAAAATTCTGTCTCTCCCAATGAAAGCACTCCCAGGGATATGAGCCATGCTATTTCCCTGCCTTTTCAACTTAATCTTAACCCCCCAGGCCCCTGTCCAGATCCCCCTTTCATCCACCTTCTTCCAAAGGGGGCACTGGAGCTGGCCATGACGGGTCAACCAGGTCGCAATGTCTTCCGGAGGAAGGGATTCATTGCGTACTAGGATGGTTACATTTTTGACATCCTCCTGCCTAGACAGGGGGGTCAAACAGAACTTGGACCATGGGTCCTGTCTTTTAACTAGTTCATAATTCAACAAAAACATTTCCATAACGATGACTGACATAAAACTAAAATCAAACTCTACTGAACCTCCCGGATGGATAACCGCAAAGAGGTCAGACGCCCTTACTCCCAGAGAGAGGACCATATCGATGACCTCTCCTCGGGACGGGCACTGACCTTCACCAATAAACTTTAGTTGCACCACATTCCTCCTCCTGCGTTCTGTACCACCACCTCCCCTGGACCATGTCACCACAGCCACTTCCCTTTCACCCGCTGACGTCACTTCCGGTTCCGGGTCACGTTCTGACGTCACTTCCGGTTCCGGGTCACGTGCTGACGTCACTTCCAGTCGCTGCTCCGTCCCAATCACGGGAGATTCCCGCACAGCGGAAATGCCCTCCAAGTCACTGCTGATTGGTCGTCCAGAAGCAGGAGGCTCCACATGGCGTGTCGTGCCCTCTCCCTCGGCAGCCATTGCTATCCTAGCCATAGCTTCTTCCATACTAGATGTCATACAGTCCATCTCAACTGGATCCGCGGTAGATGCCTGCCCCTCACCCTGTGAACCCGCAGCGGTCGCCACCACAACGGCCGGCTGACCCTGCTGTAGGCTACTTGCTGGGTTCACAGAGGCCAAAGCACCCCCGCTTCCAGGAGCAGGCTTATCACCCTGATCTTGCTGGGAACCAGACACACTCTTCACGGTGACCAAAAGACCAGGCGGAAGACTAGGAAGACTCACCACGGGGTTGAGACCTCTCTCACTTACGCAAGTACCTCCTGCTTCGTGGGACAACCTCCCACTTGATGTTGTACCCCCTTTCTTCACAGGTTGGGGTCCGGCAGGTGCCTGGGCGCCCTCAGCGGTACTCTCCGAGATAGTCCCTGAGGTCTGAGGTTCCACTAACAGAGAACCCCCAGCCCCCTCAGCTACTAATGCTGACTTGCCTCTCCTTGCTGCCTGCTTGCTCTCCTCAGAGGCACGTTGGAGCTCCCTCCTGATTGGAAGGAGGAAAGCCTTCTCTGCAGTCCCTCTGGAACAGAGACACATAACAAGACCCCATAACTGGCCATTCTGCTTTTTCAACAGGTCTATTGCTTCCTTGAATTCGAATCTTTTTGAGCTACTAGCCCGATCACTTCTGTTCCTTAAACTGGCCAGCACTGTAATCCTGGAATGGAGAGCTTGTGCCGCCTTCTGAATCAAACCTTTGGTTTTGCTGCGTCTTCTCAGCATTCGCTGATCATCCTCCCCTTGCTGGGGAAAAGTCCAATCTGCCAGCTTGGACTGGACCGACAAAAATTGCTTCTCTTCTTTATTAGTGTTGAGCAGAATACGCCATATTCGCTTTCGCAATATTTCGCGAATATATAGGAGAATATTCGAGAAATATTCGTAAATTTCGAATATTCGTGATATTTCATCCAAAAAAAAAATTGCGAAATTTCGCTAACGTGAAATTTCGCAAATGCGAAATTTATTGCGAAATTCTCGACCGCGCATGCGCGCGGACAACACGCGGTCGCGAAAACGGCGATCATTTCCTGGATTCTTTGCCAGTGTATATTCGGATTGCTATTTAGTGCTGCCCTGCGAATCTACTGCTGCCCTGCGAAGCGAAGATGGTGGGGAGTAACTTTTCATCCAGTGAGGAAAAACTGCTGATTACTGTAAGTAATTTCACCACTTGTTATTTCATTATCTTTAACTGCATTTTAGACTAGTTAAAAAGTTAGGATGCAAGATCAGATATTAGTATTTCCCAAACAGTGTGTTTCCAGCGGTTGCAAAACTACAACTCCCAGCATGCCCAGGGTTGCCACCTTTTGTTCATTTCAAACCCGAACACTTCAGCGTCGCACAGCAATTTTTTGTCTTAGTTTGCATAGATGTCGCTATTAAATAACATTTCTAACCATATGAAATTAATCATAAAAGTTCCTCTTTACATCAGAGTCCACAGACTTCCCCTTTTACATCAGAGTCCACAGACTTCCCCTTTTACATCAGAGTCCACAGAGTTCTCCCTTTACATTAGAGTTCACAGAGTTCTCCCTTTACATCAGTGTCCACAGAGTTCCCCCTTTACATCAGAGTCCACAGAGTTCTCCCTTTACATCAGAGTCACAGAGTTCTCCCTTTACATCAGAGTCCACAGAGTTCTCCCTTTACATCAGAGTCCACAGACTTCCCCTTTTACATCAGGATCCACAGACTTCCCCTTTTAGATCAGTGTCCACAGAGTTCTCCCTTTACATCAGAGTCCACAGAGTTCTCCCTTTACATCAGAGTCCACAGAGTTCTCCCTTTACAACAGAGTCCACAGAGTTCTCCCTTTACATCAGTGTCCACAGAGTTCTCCCTTTACATCAGTGTCCACAGAGTTCTCCCTTTACATCAGAGTCCACACAGTTCTCCCTTTACATCAGAGTCCACAGAGTTCTACCTTTTACATTAGAGTCCACAGAGTTCTACCTTTTACATTAGAGTCCACAGAGTTCCCCTTTTACATTAGAGTCCACAGAGTTCCCCTTTTACATTAGAGTCCACAGAGTTCTCCCTTAACATTAGAGTCCACAGAGTTCCCCTTTTAAATTAGAGTCCACTGAGTTCCCCTTTTACATTAGAGTCCACAGAGTTCTCCCTTAACATCAGAGTCCACAGAGTTCTCCCTTAACATCACAGTCCACAGAGTTCTACCTTAACATCAGAGTCCACAGAGTTTTCCCTTTACATCAGAGTCCACAGAGTTCTCCCTTTTACATCAGAGTCCACAGAGTTCTCCCTTTTCATCAAAAAGTGAAAAGAAACAAACATATTATTTTTCATATGTAAAGATAGGGATTAAAAAAAATAATCTATTGTACAGGGCCAGTGTAAGGCTCAAAAAATTATTATAGTGGTCAGATGAATAGCAACTCATTTCTCCCCTATACGTCTATCCTGTGATGTTACTCATATATACATAATTATGCAAATGATAATGGCTGCTATATTTATTCCAAAAAGCTGGTGACCAAAATGGCAACATATAAAAATCTGTCATGTTACCACTGTCAGTGATTAATAAGGCGAGAATGCTTCCAATTATTGAATACCATACATTTACGTCATATATCCATAAGGGTTTAAACAAAAGTATTATAATATACTTTGTTCTTCATCTTGCAGAGGTTCCTGCAACATGGTTACGACCTAATGAGGTGCCAGCAGGATAAACAAAAAATCGTCCAGTCCGTATTGGAGGAATTACATGAGTTTCATGGCGGGTCACATGACCACATGGCCATTCTCAAAAAATGGTCAGACTTGAAGAGGCGCCACATGGACCGGGTCACACAGATCCGCGATGAATTTCATCCAGGTAAGTTATTGGTGACAGTCATGTAAGGTGATATGTAATTAACCTTAGGGCAGATGTTGTTAACCCAGACGCCATGTTGTGGTAACATATATCACCACCGAAGGTATTCATAGTACTGTTGAAAAAAGACATTATTCCATCAAGTTAAACCATGGAATTAAAGTGGTGGTGTGGTGGGTTTCAAGGGGAAAGGGTGGTATTTTATAACTCAATTACCACTAAATTCCTGTGCTAGGCGTGGGGTTATCATAGTAATCACGTGTACTCCATCAGGCCCTTTTTTTAACATGAGATCTTCAGAATAATACAAAGGAAACACAAACAGCTAATTTTACCATGGTGGCAGCCCAGCTCACACTCAGTCCCCTGTAGTGCCAGCAAGACCCTTTAGTATAACATTATCCCATTGGTTAACTGTCTATATAAATAAATGTGTATTCATATACAATACAGCAGAGTACACAGAATGTGCATATGTTATTAGAAATCATTTTTACATATATAAACATTGTGTTATTATAGGATCTCCTCTACCATCTGTGCGCCCCAAGCGCACAAGGCGACAGGCCGCAGAGGAGGAGGAGGAAGAAGAGGAGGATGAAGAGGAGGATGCAGAGGAGGAGAGGGATAAGGAGCAGCCAGGGCCCTCCGACTTACCACCCCAGCTCCTGAGGAGCTGCAACTTCCCCCCACCCAACCTCCTGGTGAATGCCATGATGCAGAAGAGGAGCAGGAGGATGACACAGCGCCTGTGATGACCATCAGTCAGGAGGGTAAATATGTGCACAACGATTAATGACATTTCAACAATAAGATGTAGATATAAAAAAGTACAGTATTTAATCCTAATTTTTTTTTTCTTATATCCTAACAGTTTTGAAAGAGATTCAGGAGAAATCCTATGTCATGGAGAGGACCAATCAAAAAGTCCTGTCCAATCGGCGCAAATAAAAAAATTGGACCTCGAGAATGAACAGCTGTTACAACAGCAGAGAAAAAATTTCAAGGAGCTGGCTGAGATTTACAAGCGCTTGAAAAAATCCATGTAAATATTTATATTTTTGGTTATTAAACCTGTTATTCTTTTCAAATGTTTCCTTTCTTATTGAGATTCTTAGGTCTTTCAACACATCTAACTTCACATCTAACACATCAACATCAACACATCTAACTTCATAATAACCTAAAAACATTTCATACTATTATTTTATTTAACACAAATCTAATAAAAAACAAAATACACGGACACAGACACTACTAACACAAACTAAACTGTTGAAAAATTACTATAACAAAAGCTACAATATATACATATATACATATATATATATATATATATATATATATATATATATATATATAGATATAGATATAGAGAGAGAGCGAGAAAGAGAAAGAGAGTGCTGATTTGCTCTTGCAGATAGGCTAAAAGTTGCAGTAAAAAGGCCACAAACCAGGGTTTAACATAACGTTCAGTCATTTAGTCACACTTGCTGTTTGTTACGATCCGGTCTGGTAGCTTTTAGCGGATGCTGTTTGTGGATCCGCTGTGACAGAGAGGTCATGAAGCATTACTCAGCATGAAGGCAGCAGCAGTAGTATTCAAATATAAAGTAATTATCACACACACAACATTTACAAGCAGTAGTGGTAATAGTACTAGACAGCATCTAAACACTTGGGCAAGACTTGACAGCAGCAGTAGTGGTAATTGCAGCATATAGTGCCAAAGAACTTGTCACATAGGTATCTGAGCACTGGCAGCAGCAGTATAGTAGTAACAGTACCCAATAAAGTGTTGTATCACTTGTGGAAGAGGTGGCAGCAGCACAGCAGCAGCATTGGTAATTGTAGCATATAGTGCCAAAGAACTTGTCACATAGGTATCTGAGCACTGGCAGCAGCAGTATAGTAGTAACAGTACACAATAAAGTGTTTTATCACTTGTGGAAGAGGTGGCAGCAGCACAGCAGCAGCATTTGAAATTGTAGCATATAGTGTCAAAGAACTTGTCACATAGGTATCTGAGCACTGGCAGCAGCAGTATAGTAGTAACAGTACACAATAAAGTGTTGTATCACTTGTGGAAGAGGTGGCAGCAGCACAGCAGCAGCATTTGAAATTGTAGCATATAGTGTCAAAGAACTTGTCACATAGGTATCTGAGCACTGGCAGCAGCAGTCTAGTAGTAACAGTACACAATAAAGTGTTTTATCCCTTGTGGAAGAGGTGGCAGCAGCACAGCAGCAGCATTGGTAATTGTAGCATATAGTGCCAAAGAACTTGTCACATAGGTATCTGAGCACTGGCAGCAGCAGTATAGTAGTAACAGTACACAATAAAGTGTTTTATCACTTGTGGAAGAGGTGGCAGCAGCACAGCAGCAGCATTGGTAATTGTAGCATATAGTGCCAAAGAACTTGTCACATAGGTATCTGAGCACTGGCAGCAGCAGTATAGTAGTAACAGTACACAATAAAGTGTTGTATCACTTGTGGAAGAGGTGGCAGCAGCACAGCAGCAGCATTGGTAATTGTAGCATATAGTGCCAAAGAACTTGTCACATAGGTATCTGAGCACTGGCAGCAGCAGTATAGTATTAACAGTACACAATAAAGTGTTGTATCACTTGTGGAAGAGGTGGCAGCAGCACAGCAGCAGCATTGGTAATTGCAGCATATAGTGCCAAAGAACTTGTCACATAGGTATCTGAGCACTGGCAGCAGCAGTATAGTAGTAACAGTACACAATAAAGTGTTGTATCACTTGTGGAAGAGGTGGCAGCAGCACAGCAGCAGCATTTGAAATTGTAGCATATAGTGTCAAAGAACTTGTCACATAGGTATCTGAGCACTGGCAGCAGCAGTATAGTAGTAACAGTACACAATAAAGTGTTGTATCACTTGTGGAAGAGGTGGCAGCAGCACAGCAGCAGCATTTGAAATTGTAGCATATAGTGTCAAAGAACTTGTCACATAGGTATCTGAGCACTGGCAGCAGCAGTCTAGTAGTAACAGTACACAATAAAGTGTTTTATCCCTTGTGGAAGAGGTGGCAGCAGCACAGCAGCAGCATTGGTAATTGTAGCATATAGTGCCAAAGAACTTGTCACATAGGTATCTGAGCACTGGCAGCAGCAGTATAGTATTAACAGTACACAATAAAGTGTTGTATCACTTGTGGAAGAGGTGGCAGCAGCACAGCAGCAGCATTGGTAATTGTAGCATATAGTGCCAAAGAACTTGTCACATAGGTAAGTGAGCACTAGCAGCAGCAGCAGCATAGTAGTACCAGTACACAACTAAGTGTTTTTTTCACTCGTGGTCGTGGAAGAGGTGGCAGCAGCATAGGAGCAGCAGCATTGATAATTGTAGCATATAGTGCCAAAGAACTTCACACATAAGTATCTGAGCACTGGCAGAAGCAGCAGCATAGTAGTACCAGTACACAATTAAGTGTTTTTTTCACTCGTGGTCGTGGAAGAGGTGGCAGCAGGATAGCAGCAGCGTTGATAATTGTAGCATATAGTGCCAAAGAACTTGTCACATAGGTAAGTGAGCACTGGCAGCAGCAGCAGTGTAGTAGTACCAATACACAACTAAGTGTTTTTTTCACTCGTGGTCGTGGAAGAGGTGGCAGCAGCATAGGAGCAGCAGCATTGATAATTGTAGCATATAGTGCCAAAGAACTTGACACATAAGTATATGAGCACTGGCAGCAGCAGCAGTGTAGTAGTACCAGTACACAATTAAGTGTTTTTTTCACTCGTGGTCGTGGAAGAGGTGGCAGCAGGATAGCAGCAGCGTTGATAATTGTAGCATATAGTGCCAAAGAACTTGTCACATAGGTAAGTGAGCACTGGCAGCAGCAGCAGTGTAGTAGTACCAGTACACAACTAAGTGTTTTTTTCACTCGTGGTCGTGGAAGAGGTGGCAGCAGCATAGGAGCAGCAGCATTGATAATTGTAGCATATAGTGCCAAAGAACTTCACACATAAGTATCTGAGCACTGGCAGAAGCAGCAGCATAGTAGTACCAGTACACAACTAAGTGTTTCTTTCACTCGTGGTCGTGGAAGAGGTGGCAGCAGCATAGGAGCAGCAGCATTGATAATTGTAGCATATAGTGCCAAATAACTTGACACATAAGTATATGAGCACTGGCAGCAGCAGCAGTGTAGTAGTACCAGTACACAATTAAGTGTTTTTTTCACTCGTGGTCGTGGAAGAGGTGGCAGCAGGATAGCAGCAGCGTTGATAATTGTAGCATATAGTGCCAAAGAACTTGTCACATAGGTAAGTGAGCACTGGCAGCAGCAGCAGTGTAGTAGTACCAGTACACAACTAAGTGTTTTTTTCACTCGTGGTCGTGGAAGAGGTGGCAGCAGCATAGGAGCAGCAGCATTGATAATTGTAGCATATAGTGCCAAAGAACTTCACACATAAGTATCTGAGCACTGGCAGAAGCAGCAGCATAGTAGTACCAGTACACAACTAAGTGTTTCTTTCACTCGTGGTCGTGGAAGAGGTGGCAGCAGCATAGGAGCAGCAGCATTGATAATTGTAGCATATAGTGCCAAAGAACTTGACACATAAGTATCTGAGCACTGGCAGAAGCAGCAGCATAGTAGTACCAGTACACAACTAAGTGTTTCTTTCACTCGTGGTCGTGGAAGAGGTGGCAGCAGCATAGGAGCAGCAGCATTGATAATTGTAGCATATAGTGCCAAAGAACTTGACACATAAGTATCTGAGCACTGGCAGAAGCAGCAGCATAGTAGTACCAGTACACAATTAAGTGTTTTTTTCACTCGTGGTCGTGGAAGAGGTGGCAGCAGGATAGCAGCAGCGTTGATAATTGTAGCATATAGTGCCAAAGAACTTGTCACATAGGTAAGTGAGCACTGGCAGCAGCAGCAGTGTAGTAGTACCGTGGTCGTGGAGTACACAGCATAAAGTGTTTGCCAAAGAACTTTTAGGTAAGTGAGCACTCGTGGTCGTACACAATAAAGGACTCGTGGTCGTGGAGAGGTGGCAGCAGGATAGCAGCAGCGTTGATAATTGTAGCATATAGTGCCAAAGAACTTGTCACATAAGTATCTGAGCACTGGCAGAAGCAGCAGCATAGTAGTACCAGTACACAATTAAGTGTTTTTTTCACTCGTGGTCGTGGAAGAGGTGGCAGCAGCACCAGCAGTAGTAAGAAAGTGGCAAATCTCACAGACAAAAGGTAACAGCACCAGTATGAGTAATATATCGGTACATAATCACTCAGCCTTTTGGCATTAGCAGTAGGAGCCCATATAGTGCCAAAATTACAAAAGCTTGAAATTGCATTAGCATGGTGATTACATTTGAAAAGCAGAATGACACAGGCCTTAAGTAGCTGTGGCACCGGGTGGAGTTTTTGGGTTGTGTTTTGCACGCCACAGGCTTTTCAAAAAAACAAAAAAATATCCACCTTCTTCCCAGCAGCAGCATAAGGAAAGGGAGATGCACTGTGATGTAAGGGAGAGGGGGAACTCCACTTCTGATGGTGGGGTAGGATGGTGGGGTGGCCTTTGACATCGAATGTAAGGGGAGGGGATGCGCTGGACATATAATATTACAGATATAACCGGCCCTTTTGAGGGCAACCATAATGCTGATGCGGACCACGATGAAATTGAGTTTGACACCCCTGGTATAAAGAGATAGGAGAGGTATTGGTAACTGACAAGGGACCATTCAGCGCCCTGAAGCGACGGCGGGTGCCAGAAAGTCACCGCCGATCCAGGACTCATTCATTTTGATGAATGTGAGTCTGTCCACGGAGTCTGTGGACAGACGGGTCCTCTTGTCCGTGACCACCCCCACCTGCCGCGCTGAATGTCCGCTCAGATAGTACGCTGGAGGGGGGCAAGACAATAACTCCAGCGCATACTGAGCGAGCTCGCGGCAGGTGTCCAATCTGGCAACCCAGTACTCCATGGGGTCGTCGGTGCTCATACTGTCAGAAGCACTGACGGACCCCATGTAGTCTGCCACCATGTGGGCCAGCCGCTGGTGGTGATGGCTGCTGCTGCTGCTGCTGCTGCTGGTACTGGGTCGCTCAGTTTGCATGAACATCCTCATCTCACCCATTAGGTCCCCTGCTCGGCTGCTGATGTTGCTGCTGGGTGCAGCCACCTGCTGGGTGAGATGAGGGGGGACAACTGGAGGCCGGGGACTTGCCTGCTCCAAACGGCTGACTAGGCATGCCTGCAGTTCCTCCATCCGGGGCTGCCTCCGTCTGGCTGGGAGGAACTGCTCCAGTTTCCCCTTAAATCTGGGATCTACAAGGGTGGCCAGCCAAAACTCGTCCCTCTCCTTGATGGCTTTAACCCGGGGGTCCCTCCTGAGGCATCTCAGCATGTGGGCAGCCATGGGGAAGAGCACAGCCCGCTGTGACTCCTCATGGCTGCCTGGGTCCATGACGTCCGCTTCCTCGTCATGGAGGCGCTGCTGTTCGCGGTCAGTCATGCCAAACCCCCGGACTATCGGTGCCCCCAACACCGGCTCTCCCTCCTGACCAGGCCCTGACTCCAGGACGCCACCAGTCACCTCCTGATCATCATCATGATCCTCCTCCTCCTCCTCGTCCTGGGCCTGGTCTTGGTGGAGCAGTGTTGCCTCCTCCTGCTCCACCAAGGCACTCTCCCCAGCTCCGAGCAGGCGATCTAGTGCCCTGTCCAGCAGGAACACTATAGGGAGCACGTCGTTGAGGCCGACATGCTCCCTGCTCACCATCTTGGTCGCCTGCTCAAAAGGGGCCAACACATGGCAGACCTGGTGTATCTGCCCCCACTCCAGACTGGTGATGTACGGGAGTGTGTGTTGTGATGGCCCGCCAGTGCCTTGCTCCAGCAGGTACTCCTTCACCGCCCTTCGCTGCTCCCACAACCTCTCCAGCATGTAGAGGCTGGAGTTCCACCGCGTCACACTGTCCACAATCAGCCTGTGAAGGGGCAGGCTGTTGTCCCGCTGCAACTTTGACAGGGACGCGGTAGCGGTTGGGGAGCGCCTGAAGTGGCTGGCAATCCTGCGTACCCTTAGCACTATGTCACTCAACCCGGGATAGGTGCGCAGGAACTTCTGCACCACTAGGTTGAGGACATGTGCCAGACAGGGCACGTGTGTCAGACTGCCAGCCTGGAGGGCGGAGAGGAGGTTGCTGCCATTGTCACAGACAACCAGACCTGCTTGGAGCCTTCGGGGTGTCAGCCACTTCTGGACCTGAGCCTGAAGTGCGCTCAGCACTTCTCGTCCAGTGTGTCTCCGTTCCCCTAAACTAACAAGCTGGAGCACGGCCTGACAGCGCACGTGCCCCACACTTGAATAGCTACGGGGGCGCTTGCTGGGAGGCTCAGCAGCTGCGGAGACAGTGGCTTGAGGGAGACCAGCACTTCTCCCCTGGACACCCCGGGGCGGCACCACAAAATCAGATGCCGCCAATCCCTCCCCGGCGCCTCGGAGGGAAACCCAATGGGCCGTGAAGCTTATGTAGCGCCCCTGCCCATGCCTGCTGGTCCAGCCATCCATTGTCAGATGCACCCTGTTGCTGACAGCATGATCCAGCGACAGGGTTACATTCTGCACAATGTGCTGGTGTAGGGCAGGGACACCAGTCCTGGCAAAGAAATGGCGGCTGGGGACACGCCATTGGGGTTGGGCCTGCTCCAACATCTGCCTGAAGGGGTTGCAGTCCACTATGTTAAAGGGAAGCAGATGTTGGGCAATAACCCTTGCCAGGAGCCCATTGAGGGAACGCACACGTCGGTCTGAAGGGGGGAAGGGAGTGTTGCGTTCAAAGGCGTCAGAAAGAGACGCCTGGCGCCGGACGGCAGTGCGGGACACCGAAGAGGAGGGTGATGATGTGGAGGTCTGGCTGTCGGTAGCAGTACCTCTACTAGAGGGAGCGGGGGGGCATGACCTGCTGGTAGCCGATGAAGCTGTGGCAGGGGCTGCTGTACCCTGCACACTTGTGGTGGTGGCGCTGCTACCACCAGCACGCTTCATCTGGTCATGCTCCTGCCAGTGATTAATCCGCAGGTGCTGGTTGAGTGCCGTGGTACCCACCCGAGCCAAACACTTCCCTCTCTTCACCTTGGCACGACAGAGCTGGCAGATGGCTACTGTCGGGTTATCTGCTACCAAGGTGAAGTAGGCCCAGAGAGGTGACTTCAGCGTCGCCCTCCTGTCAGATGGGGTGACGCTGACTTCCACCTGCTGGGACTCGGTGCGCACAGGTGGAGCTGCCTGCTGCTGCTGCTGCTGCTGCTGCTGCTGCTGACACCTCCTGCTGCCATCACCAGTGGAGACCCTGACGTTGGTCTCCCTGGTGACCTGGCGCACCGTTTCCCCAGGGTGCCTACCTTCCTCGTCGTCACTGATGCTGTGAACCGACGAGGCAGGTGGCACCCATGTTGGGTCACCCTCCTCTTCGCCCCCAGATATGTCAGACCCAGGGCTGACATGTGGTGGTCTGAAGGAGACATCTGACATGGAGCCGCTAGCCTGGCTCCGATGTCCCCTCACAGACGCATGGGTCTGACTAGGTGCTGGTGTTTCCTGCAGAAAACCACCAGCACCACCATGAAGGGAGGTCTCTGGGCTACTGACAGCCAGTACCCCATCCTCCTCCTCCTCCATTAACCCTTCAAAAAGGTCCTGACCATCAGCACATAAATCAATGTCTGCATGATCGAGGGCCTCCCCCAAGATATCCATGTCACTTTCACCATCAAACAGCATGAGGCTGGACTCGCTGGGGCTGGGTACTAAAGGCACCGGTGTACTGATGGTGGTGGTGCTACTTGGTGATGACTGAGTGGCACTGCTGTGCCCCATGTACTCCACCACTGCTGGAGCCTGTGAAGGCAATATCGGGCGGCTGCCCGAAGTAAAAAACTCCCGGATGAGGCGGACTCCCCTTCCACCCGATCCTCTACCAGTAGTAGGGGCGCGAGAGGTACCCCGTGCTGGCAGCGACCCAGCACTGGGAGTAACTCCCCTACCCCTGCTGCCACGACCACGGATGCTGCTCATGCTGATATGGGGGGGTGGGTAAACTTTATTGGGGGGGGGGGGTAAATGTGATAATAGAAAAAACAGGCGCGCAGACAAACAACTAGGAGCTATGCCACTAAACAACAATTAAACGAAAGGTAAATTTTTTAAATTTTTTTTTTTTTTTAAACTAACTAACTGACTGACAGACAACAGACAAAAACTGACTGGGCAACGAATAAGAGCAATAAAGAAACTAATATAGATAGAACAGTGACTCTGCTAACACAGCAGAGCCAGAGATCTGAATAAACTAAAAATAACTTTTTTTTTTTTTTTTTTTTTTTTATAAAACAGATAACTATCTAACTAAATAAACACACTAAACTAAGCTAGCTAGCTTACAGAGGTGTACAAGTACACTCAAACCTATCTATCTAACACTAAATGAAACTGGAACACAAACACACAAATAGTAGCTTTAAAAAAAGCTGTTTGGTCTCTTCTTGCTTTTAAAAAAGCAGTTTAGAAATATAAGCACTAGCAGCTGCTAATACTCAAATGAACTGAACACTGAACAGGAGCACAGAACTGAAAGGCACTGCAATGCTGATGCAATATAACACAGAGCACAGAAACACTTCTCCCTCTATATCCACCTTGTGAATCTGCAATGAGCACATGCTGGCACTTAGTTTATATAATGGTCGTGAGGCAGCTTCCTATTGGTTGATGTGGAGGTTGCTAACCTCTGACACCTGTGGAAATGGAACTCTGATTGGCTGTGATGTGAATGAAGGGCGGGGAAAAAAATCGCGCGATATTGCTATTGCCGAATATTCGCATTGCGAATATTCGGCAGCATAAAAGGATCACATGCGCTACTCGGCCCAGGGTCCCTCTAATCATACCACCATTGCTTTTACACGTCGATGGAGATCACTAGCATGTGATCTGTGTTAAAAAAAATTTGAGAAAAATCCGAATATTCGACATTGCGAATATTCGGCACAATATTCGAGATATTGCGCGATTTCTCGAATATGCAATATTCGAGCCGAATATTCGCAATTCGAATATTCGTGAGCAACACTATTCTTTATTCAAATCCCCAAAACTCGGGAGATCCACGGTCCTCGGAGGTACCGGGCGGGAGGTGAACTCCCCTTGCCCAGGAACAAGCCCCTGGCCTGGGCTTGATGAGGCCATAGCCTCCCCTCTCCTCCAGGGTCTGGTTCTTCACAGGAGCTGCTTCAAAGACACAACCTCTTCCTTCAAGGCATTGGTGGAAATTTTTGATTTATTAGACACGACCTTAGATACCAGGTTTACAAAATAAACAGGGGAAAAAAGAAAACAGCAAAATCTCACATCACTTACAAACTTTTGCATGTACAAAAAACACATCAACTACAATACTTTTCCATGAAATTTACAAAACATAAAAGACAAAAGAAAAATATTATACATAACATCCCTTACACGGTTTAACCAACTACCTGCGCAAGCCTATAGGCACCACCGTAGAAACCTACAGTCTCTGCCATATCTGGCCACTGCACCAGGTCATAGTTAGTCAATTATACCGACAAAACTACACATCATCAGACTCTGAAGACAAAATCCCACTATGTTGACCAGCGTCCACACCCTCATCCTGCTCAAAACGGGGCTCAACACCCCCTCCTACATCGCTCACTCCCCCTTTTTTTGCTTTTTTCTTTTTCTTCTTACTCTTCCTAAGCACTACCCGACCAGCACCATCGGCCGCTGGGCCAGCACCACTCATACCCTCTGAGGGCTCCTCACTAGACACAACCTTAGGTCTTTTTTGTGACCTGAGGGACACTTCCATATCCTCCTGAGCTACTGCATCACTTAAAACATAGGAAACCACTGGGGGAGGGGGGGGGGGGGAAACGGAACAGCACAGGAGGAAAGTGGGGGGGAGACAGGACAAGGACAAGAGGAAGGGGCAACAGGAAGGGGAAGGGAAGGAGGGATATCATCAAATGAACCCAAACAAAGGGGGGGCCCCCTACCACTTGACATTCTACCCTCCTTAAAAGCAGAGACCTTCGTCGCCAAGCCCTCCTCACCCCCCTCCACCTCGGAATCAGTATCCAAGGTAGAGGAATCCAAAAAACTGGGATACTCAAGAAAAACACCACCTCCACCCGACACACCACTTTGACCTGGAGGGTCAGGGGCAGCTGTACTTGCCCCCGCCCTCCTCCCAGCAGGACCTTGCCTCTGGGGCATAGGGGCAGCTCGGCCACCAGATTTAAAAACATCCGTAGCCAAGCCCTCCCCACCCCCCTCCATCTCAGAATCAGTGTCCGAGGTAGAAACCTCCGACACCCCAGATTCCTCTGACACATTGCCCCTAAAAGCCTGCGGACAACGGCTAAAAGGGTGACCAAGCTTGTTACATAAGTTACATCTGATACGGGCACACCCATCCGCCAGGTGACCCCTCTCACCACAGCGCGTGCACTTCACCACAGTACAACCAGCGCTCAAGTGAGTGGGGGACCCACACTTAAAACATCTTTTAGGTTGACCAGGATAAAAAATCAAGATTCTATCTCTCCCAATGAAGGCACTCCCGGGGATGTGAGCCATGCTATTTCCCTGTCTCCTCAATCTAATTTTAGCCCCCCAGGCCCCTGTCCAGATCCCCCTTTCATCCACCTTCTTCCAAAGGGGGCCCTGCAGCTGGCCATGGCGGTTCAACCAGGTCGCAATGTCTTCCGAAGGAAGAGATTCATTGCGTACCAAAATGGTCACATTTTTGACCTCCTCCTGCCTAGTCAGGGGGGTCAAACGAAACTTGGACCATGGGTCCTGTCCTTTAACCAAATCATAATTAAGTAAAAACATTTCCATAACAACAACTGCAACAAAACTAAAATCAAACTCTACGGAACTCCCAGGATGAATGACCGCAAAAAGGTCAGACGCCCTTACTCCCAAGGAGAGGACCATGTCAATGGCCTCCACTCGAGATGGGCACCGACCCTCACCAACATATCTCAATTGAATAACATTTCTCCTTCTACGCTCTAAACCACCGACTCCCCTGGACCATGCCCCCTCACCCTGCTGTTGCTGCGCAGGGGGGACCCTAAAGTTACGGGCACCGAACTTACTGTAGATATGATCCAAGGGAGCACTTGCCCCAGCTACTTGGGCATAAGACCTTCCCTCTCTCAAAGCTTTAAGTAAATTTTCCTCCTGGGAGGCTGTGATGACTCTCCCAGGCTGAGGTGCACCAAATGGATCAGCCCCACTTGGGACATCCATTGGCACAACCTGGGCAGATACCTCTTGACTTACTACCCTCCCCCCTGATACCAAAGAGACAAGAGGGGGACCTGTCTTCTTAAAAGCTTCTTGTACCTGAGCCAGTAAAGTGTCATCATCCATATAAAAACTAGAGTCCTCCATTTCTTCACAGGCTCCATAGGAGCTCACATGAACTTCTGTCACAGCTGCAGACTGGGAACCCTCTAGACCCCTAATAAAATCCATTGCTGGGCACTCCTCTTCTAAATGTCCCGCAGGGTGATCACCCCAAGCCTGAGCCTGCTCAGGAGGAAAACCCACAGACAGGGGGGTACTCACAAGTCCTTGGGTAGTCTGTACCAAAACCGAGGGCCGGATCTGGCCGGGAAACGGAGCTCCGGGTGTCACCGCGGCCACTTCCGGTTCACCCGCCGACGTCACTTCCGGTTCACCCGCTGACGTCACTTCCGGTTCCGGTTCACCCGCTGACATCACTTCCGGTTCCGGGTCACGCACTGACGTCACTTCCGGTCGCGGCTCCGGCCCAATCACGGGAGATTCCAGCACAGTGAGAACGCCCTCTAAGTCACTGCTGATTGGTTGTCTAGAGGCAGGAAGCTCCACATGGAGTGGCGTGCCTTCTCCCTCGGCAGCCATTACTGTCCTAGCTATGGCTTCTTCCATATTAGGTGACACATAGTCCATCTCAACTGGGTCCATGGTAAGTGCCTGCCCCTCACCCTGTAAACCCGCAGCGGTCGCCACCACAACGGCCGGCTGACCCTGCTGTAGGCTACTTGCTGGGTTCACAGAGGCAGAAGCACCCCCGCTTCCAGGAGCAGGTTTATCACCCGGATCTTTCTGGGAACCAGATACACTCATCTCAGCGGCAAAGGAACCACGAGGAAGACGGGAGAGTCTCACCACAGGATTAAAACCTCTCTCACTCATACAGGTACTTCCCGCTTCATAGGACAACCCCCCACTTGATGTTGCACCCCCTTTCTTTGCAGACTGGGGCCCAGCAAGTGCTTGGGCGTCCTCAGCGGTACTCACCAAAGTGGTCCCTGAGGTCCGAGGCTCCACTGACAGAGAATCCTCAAACCTCTCAGCTACTGATGTAGACTTGCTTCTCCTTGCAACCTGTTTACTCTCTTCAAAGGCACGCTGGAGCTCCTTCTTGATTGGAAGGAGAAAGGTCTTCTCCGCAGTTCCCCTGGAACAAAGACCCATGGTAAGACTCCATAGCTGGCCATTCTGTTCTTTCATCAGATCTATCGCTTCCTTAAACTCAAATCTCTTTGAGCTGCTGACCCGATCTCTTCTTCTGTTCCTCAAACTGGCCAGCACTGACATCCTGGAGTGGAGAGCCTGTGCAGCCTTCTGAATCAATACCTTGATCTTGCTGCGCCTTCTCAGCACTCCCTGGTCATCTTCCCCATGCTGGGGAAGAGTCCAATCCACCAGCTTAGACTGGGCCATCAAAAACTGCTTTTCTTCTTTGTTTAGATCCCCAAAACTAGGGAGATCCACAGTCCTTGGAGGTACCGGGCGGGAGGTGGACTCCCCCTGCCCAGGAGCAAGCCCCTGACCTGGGCTTGATGAGGCCATAGCCTCCCCTCTCCTCCAGGGTCTGGTTCTTCACAGGAGCTGCTTCAAAGACACAACCTCTTCCTTCAAGGCATTGGTGGACAGGCTTGAAGTGCTGATTTACAGCGCTGTGCTTGAAACTAGCACAAGACAATCCTATTCTAATTGTGGGTTGTTTGAGGGAAGCCAATTGAGTGTTAGAACCCCTGCTAGTGTTTTTAGGTTGGGCTTTGTGTCCCTTTTCTTAAAATTGGCTTCACTTCCTGTCACACAGCTGAACAGGAAGTGAGGTTAAAACCCTACCAATGGTCTTTTCTTCGGGACACAGGTCAATCTAACTAGTGTCCCCATTAAGCAAATTGCACTGCTGTTAGTTACTTTGGGGTTTAGTAAAGACAAAGCCGCTCTGCAGTAGAAGCGTAGGCAATGAAAATCAGAAGGGAAGCACTGATGGTTTTAACTTCCAATCCCGCTAAGTTTATATTTTTCTTACTTGCTTGTCCACTTGTAGTGCAAAGTGGATTTGCCTTTAGTAAATGGAACCCAAAGTCCAAGATCTATACTAATTTGGGGTGTACACAGCAAAATGCAATTTCCAAAATGGGAAACTATTTAGATTGACCTGTGTGTCCCCAACAAAACATAACTCAGGTTTTTCCCTCACTTCCTGTTTGGCTATGTGGCAGGAAGTGAATGAATTAAGTAGAAAGTGACAACATTTGTGAGGTGTCTTTATCCTATCAGGGGTGCAGGCATCCCCAAAACAAACAAGAAAATTGTTGATTTAACATTGGGTGGTGTTTGTGGGGGTCCCTAACACACATTCATACATATTAGCAACGCTGGATCCTGGCCTATTGGCATGGTTATATTTTCTTAAGCCTCTCAATAAAATTATCTGAAATTTGGGGTTAAACTGGAACTATAATCATCACTTTTATTTTTTTGTTTTCTTTCATTTTGGATAGAGTTGGGGGGTGGGGGGGTTAGAAGCTGTCAGTTTATTTTGTATTATCCCTGTCCATTTGGGGAGATTGGCCTTCACTTCCTGCCCCATAGCCAAACAGGAAGTGATCGAAAAACTAGGCAAATTAAGGGACTCCTGTGCCCCCACCCCGCCCCCCCCCCCCACAGAACTTGTGTGTGTCCCCTGAAAATTCATGGGTGGGTCATAACAAAACAGGGTGTGGCCTTGACAGGAAGGGTGGGTCATTTTTCTATTAGGGGGTGCCAAAATTTGGTCAGGCCTAGGGCAGCACAAAACCTAAATATCCTACTGCATATTAGGGCTTATTTAGACAGGATCCAATTTACAGCATGTTTTTAGATTGTGGGAGGAAATCCGCACAGGGAGAACATGCAAACTCCAGGCAGATAGTGTCACGGGCGGGATTCGAACCAGCAACCCTTTTGCTGCTAGGTGAACATGCTACACACTACACCACTGTGCTGAACGAACATGATCGCAGCTGAAAGCATGAGATGATTTTTTTTATTTTTTTTTCCAATTCCATGCTTTCCAGCCTGGAGGACAGATGTGGGGTCTAATTGACCCCGCCTCTCTCTATAAAGAGGACCTGTCACACACTAGTCCTATTACAAGGGATGTTTACATTCCTTGTAATAGGAAGAAAAGTGAAAAATAATACAAAAAAGGGACAAACAAGTGCAAAAATAAAAATATTAAGTAAAAAAAAATACTTAATTTAAATGCTCCTGTCCCTAGTAGCTCGCACTCAGAAGCGAACACGCATGCAAGTCCCACCCACATATGTAAACACCCTTCAAACCCCACATGTGAGGTATCATAGCGTGCGTTAGAGTGCGAGCAATAATTTTAGCACTAGACCTCCTCTGTAACTCAAAAGTGGTAACCTGAGAAAAAAAGTCAAGCGTCGCCTATGGAGATTTTTAATAACGAAGTTAACCTAGTAAGCGCATGGAGATGAGTGCGCCATTCCATGAGTGTGCGCAATATGAAAGCGTGACAAGTTAGGTATCTATTTACTCGGTGTAACATCATCTTTCACCTTATCCCTAAAAATTGGGCTAGCTTTACTGCTTTCTTATTTTTTCATTCATGTAAGCCAAAAAAAAAAAACGTTTGAAAATTTTTGGCGCAAATACCGTTGGAGATTTGTAAGAAAAAATGGCCGCCACTTTATTCCCTAGGGTGTTTGTTAATAAAATATATATAATGTTTGGGGCTCCTGAGTAATTTTCAAGGAAGAAAATATAATTGTTACATGAAGGAGAGAAGTGCCAGAATAGGCGCGGTATGGAAGTGGTTTAAGTGCAACAATAAAAGTTAAAAATTCCTTGAAATTTCGTACCATGGGGGGGGGGGAACAGGGCTGCCATCAGTAATTCTGGGGCCCCTTACACAGCTTCAGGCATGGGCCCCCTGGAGCAGAGAACAGGGGGGGGTGCTGCCGCCTGAAATTGAGAAGGGGGGGGGGGCTGCTGCAATTTGATAAGCGGGGGGTTCCTTTACAAAAAAATAAATATAGAAAAATATATATTAAAAAAAGGGTGGTAGCCATCCGGGGGCCCTGGGGACCTCTGGGCCCTTTAATAAAAATAAACCTCTGGGCCCTTTAATGAAAAATAAATAAATATATATATATATATATATATATATATATATATATATATATATATATATATTTTTTTTTTATTTTTTTTTTGCCACCGGGGGCATGGAGAAGGATGGCGATTGCCTCTGGGGGAGGGTCTGCCTACTCCCAACTTCTGCAGTCCAGCTCCTCTCTCTCGACTTCACGCACAAAATACACTTTAAAAAATAAATTAAAGAAAAAAAAACAACCTGGGGAAAATATAAAATGTTTATAACATTTTTATAAGCAAAAAGGTTGTCATCTGGGGCCCTCTGGGCCCTTTAATAATAATATTATATATATATATATATATGTGTTAAAAAAATAACAAACAAAATATAAAAAGATATAATTTTTTGATTTTTTTTTAAAAAAAAGAGGGGGGGGGGGTTGTCATCTGGAGCCCTGGGGATCTCCGGGCCACTGGGGACCTCCAGACTCCTAAAAAAAAACATTGTCCCTTTAATAACCAAAAAAATGGGGGGTTGTTACCCGGGGCCCTGGGGGCCCCTGGGGACCTCCGGACTGCTAAAAAAATAAAATTCCAAAAATTGGCCCTTTAATAAAAAATAATAAAAAAATAAACTAAAAAATATATATAAAAAAAGAGGGGTTTACCATCTGGGGCGCTGGGGGGCCTCCAGGCATATGGGCACCTCCGGACCCCCGGGCCCCTTACAGGTGTACTGCCTGTACCCCCCTGATGGCGGCCCTGGGTGTAATGTTAGCATGTGAAAAGTGACATTCTGAAGGAAAAAAGCAGTTTAAAACTGACTCGCGGCAATAATGAATTGTCAGCTCCTGACAATTGCAGGAGAATTCATTCATAAAAAACACCAAAAAAAAAAGCGTGGGGGTCCCCCCAAATTCAATAACCAGACCCTTTAGGTCTGGTATGGATATTAAGGGGAACCCCGCCGTCAATTTTCTAAAAAAAATGACGTGGGGTTCCCCCCAAATATCCATAACCAGACCCTTCAGGTCTGGTGTGGAATTTAAGGGGAACTCCACCCCAAATTGAAAAAAAATGGAGTGGAGTCCCCCCTAAAATCCACACAAGACCCCTTATCCGAGCACGTTGACCTGGCCGGCCGCAGAAAAGAGGGGGGGACAGAGCGCGGCCCCCCCCTCTCCTGAACCGCACCAGGCCACATGCCCTCAACATTGGGAGGGTGTTTTGGGGTACCCCCCAAAACACCTTGTCCCCATGTTGATGAGGACAAGGGTCTCTTCCCCACAACCCTTGCCCGGTGGTTGTGGGGGTCTGCGGGCAGGAGGCTTATCGAAATCTGGAAGACCCCTTTAACAAAGGGGCCCCCCAGATCCCGCCCCCCCGTGTGAAATGGTAATGGGGTACATTGTACCTCTACCATTTCACCAAAAAAAAAAGTGTCAAGGGTTAAAAACGACAAGAGCCGGTTTTTGACAAGTCCTTTATTATCTTCTTTCTTCTTCTTTTCTTCTTTCCTTCGGGTTTCTTCCTCCATCTTCTTCTTCCTCTGCTTCTGTCTTGGGTCTTCTATTCCCGCATCTTGACCGGCGTGTTCTTCCATCTTCTTCTCCTTCCGCTGTCCTTCTCGTCCGCATCTTCTTCTTGTTCTTCTTCGCCGGAGCCGCCGCTTCCAATTGAAATCCCCGCTGTCTGCCAGACCACGCCCCCCTCTGACACCACGGGCAAGCTCTTAGGAGTGTGCTGCAAGTGCGTCAGAGGGGGGCGTGGTCACATGTCAGAGGGCGGGCAATTCTTCAGGCAATTCGCCCTCTGACATGTGACCACGCCCCCCTCTGACGCACTTGCAGCACACTCCTAAGAGCTTGCCCGTGGACTTATAGAGGGAGTTCGGCGGCGGCTTTACTTATCAATTGCATCGCGCTGCTGCTGCGGCCGGTTCATGCGCCTAATTAAGACTTCATCCAGCGCACTAATTAAGGCATGTACCGGCGCAGCGCAGCTTCAATAGTAAATCACCCCCCAATGTTTTTGTCACCCTATGGCCCTACTGGACATAAGGTGACCCTAGACATAGGAGAATGGGCCATTCCGTTACAGCCTCCTCCAATGAAAATGATCTTTTAGCCATTGTTGGCACTGATGACACTGACAGGTGGCACTGACGGCAAATGGCACGGGCAGATGGCACGGGCAGATGGCACGGGCAGATGGCAGGTAGCACTGATGGCAGATAGCACTGATGGCAGATGGCACTGATGGCAGATGGCACTGATGGCAGATGTCACGGGCAGATGGCAGGTGGCACTGATGGCACTGATGGCAGATGGCACTGATGGCAGATTGCACTGGTGGCAGATGGCAGGGTCAGGTGGCACTGGCAGGTGGCACTGATGGCAGGGGCAGGTGGCACTGATGGCAGGGGCACTGATAATAATATACTGGCAAGGTGGCACTGGCAAAGTGGCACTGGCAGGGACTGTGGGCACTGCTTTTGCATTTTGTTTTTGAATGTTCACTCACTGTAGTCACTGTAAACTGTTTTTCTCCTCACACGCTGTCTCTGTGTGAGGAGAGAAAGCCGGCGATGAGAGATGATCAAATTTGTTTACATTTCAGATCATCTCTCATTGGACGGCCGGATCGAGTGCTGAATGGCCTCTGCGATAGTGTTGCTCACGAATATTCGTATTGCGAATATTCGGCTCGAATATGGCATATTCGAGTATTCGCGATATATTCCGAATTTCGCAGTGAATATTCGCTATTTCGAATATTCATATTTTTTCAATTTTTTTTTAGAACAGATCACATCCTAGAGATCCCCATCGACGTCTAAAAGTATTGCTGGTATGATTAGAGACCTTGGGCCAAGTAGCTGCAGCGATCATTTTATATTGCCGAAAAATCGCAATGCGATTATTCGGCAATAGCGATATCGCGCGATTATTTTCGAGAAATTCGCAATATTGTTTTTAGCTAAAATAACACATATATTCGATTTCAGAGTGTTACTGTCGAAATTCCGCAATCAATTTCTCATTCGCATTTTTGCGAAATTACGATAAAATATCAAGAATATTCTGAGCCAATCAGAGTGCTCCTTCCGCATTTGCCGAATATCCGCAATTATTTTATATTGTAATATATCACGAATATTCTGAGCCAATCAGAGTGCTCCATTCCGCATTTCTCGAAATTTCGCAATTATTTTGTATTATAAAATATCACGAATATTCTGAGCCAATCAGAGTGCTCCATTCCGCATTTCTCGAAATTTCGCAATTATTTTGTATTATAAAATATCACGAATATTCTGAGCCAATCAGAGTGCTCCTTCCGCATTTGCCGAATATTCGCAATTATTTTGTATTGTAATATATCACGAATATTCTGAGCCAATCAGAGTGCTCCTTCCGCATTTGCCGAATATTCGCAATTATTTTGTATTGTAATATATCACGAATATTCTGAGCCAATCAGAGTGCTCCATTCCGCATTTCTCAAAATTTCGCAATTATTTAGTATTATAAAATATCATGAATATTCTGAGCCAATCAGAGTGCTCCTTCCGCATTTGCCGAATATTCGCATTTATTTTGTATTGTAATATATCACGAATATTCTGAGCCAATCAGAGTGCTCCATTCCGTATTTCTCGAAATTTCGCAATTATTTTGTATTATAAAATATCACGAATATTCTGAGCCAATCAGAGTGCTCCTTCCGCATTTCTCGAAATTTCATTCGCATTCGCATTCGCAATAGCGAAATTTCGCAATCATTTCATTTCCAAAAAATATCACGAATATTCGTATTTAGCGAATATATCTCGAATATTCGACTATATATTCGAGATATATCGCAAAATCGAATATGGCATATTCTGCTCAACACTACTCTGCGAATGGCCATTCAGCACAATCTGTGATTGGCTGTGTCCTAGGGACACGGCCAACACAGTTTTTCCCCGATGCGCAGGGAGCCGGCAGAAAAATCACGTCCAAAGACATCGGGTTGGCGCCTCAGATCCGCGCTGTTGACGTATTCTGTCAATAGCGCGGGTCTGAAGTGGTTAAGACAGAAATTGCACCAATGCAAGCTGATTTGGGTCATCTACTAAAAAGGGTAGGGTGCAGAGGATAAGAACAACAAACAAACGTGAAATTCAAGAGTTAAAAACAAATTAAAAATCTACAAATAAATCAGAGAGAAGTAGCATATAAAATAGAAAATCAAGAAAACCAAACTAGGTGTCAAAATCTAAGGATGAGGAGGAATACCAGAAGGAGGGGAGGAACTAAGGAAAACAATGAAGAAATATTTAATCCCCTACTAGATAGAAGAGTAGAACAAGAACTTAAAATACTGTAGATCGAATACACAGGATTAGGAAACCTTTGTAGCTGAATGGAGAAACACCGCGCAATATCATTGTCCGATTTCAGAAATATGAAGAACAGGCGGATATCTTGAAGAGACTAAAGAGACTTGAAGAGACTAAATGACCTCTACAATATACTGTAAAGGAATGGATCTCCAAAATCTTTACAGACTTATTAGTAGAGACATTGGCCAGAAGAAGACTCCTCAAGCCATTATTGGCCCAACTGAGAACAGCCAATATTAAATATAGCTGGGGGTTCCCAGCATCCTTAGTTGCCCAAAAAGATGGTAGATTTATGAGGTTAAAATACCCAGAGGACCTAGAAGACTTCTGCAAAGAAGTAGGAATACCAAAGATGGACATATAACGGAATGGACAAAGAAATAAAGATGAGGTGAGGGAAAAGGACATAAAATAGGGACTTAGAAAGGATAGGAAAACTATGAAAATATCTAAAGAGGTAGAACTGTTATGATAAGACCTGAGGGGGAGATGGGGGGGGGGGGGGAATTGGAAGGTTGGGAAAAGTTGAGTAGCCTGGATAGCCTTGGGGGGGTGAGTGGCCGCTCTCTCCCCCCGCCGCCCACCCAGTGAGAGGAGGAGCGATGGGGGGACAGGCAACAGAGGTCACAATCAGAGTAACACCCCAGGAGAAAAATATACCTTGTGGAGGGAAAATAGAGGAGGACTTCAGACAGGAGCCAGGAACTAGTGAGAGGTGGGTGGGGGTGGTGGATATAGGAAGTATGGGGGGATGGGAAAGGGAGTGAGGAAGGGGGGAAAAGAAGGGGCGGGGAAGGAAGGAAGGGTAGAGGAAGGGGCTACTTACAGAAGTACAATATTTTTTTTTCTTCAAAGACAGAACTTAAACAACCCATCTTAGGCTTAACATGCCTACAAAAAGGCACAACATTATCAGATTGAGCATCATCGGGCAGGAGTGGTCTTTCTACAAGAAACCCACCTGTCATATGAGACAAATGTGACCCACAGTATAGATCAGCCCTGGAGCAGAAGGAACGTTAGTGTAGGGGCTGCATGACTGTGGGGTAGCTAGTTAGGTGCACCAGGAAGTAGTGGGGCTTCTTAGCTTGTGAGACTCTGGGCCGCTGGTCGGTTGGTTTCCCCTGGGCAACCTGATAAGTCCTCTTCTTTTCTTTTGCCTTTATCTTTTCCTGTGTCCATGTTGTCTATGTCCCCTTCCCCCCACCATCACCTCCTTAGGGTCTACGGGCAGGGAGGGGCCACTAGCAGTGCCGGTTTCGGCAACAGGTGTTAGGGTAGGGCCAGTGGGGTTGAGCAGTGTCCTGGGGACCTGGGAAGTGTTGCTGCAGCAATTAATCTCATCTTTGTTGGCGGGCTGCAGGGATATGGTGAACAGGGGGGTCGCATTGGTGCCTGGCGCCGCCACAATCTCGCCCGCAGCAGCATGGGTGGTCGGTGGGGAGTCACAAACTGGTGCCTTTTACCCGTTGGCTGTCACACTGGGGGCTACGGTGGGTCCACAGTTGCCTTTGGTAGCAACCGGAGCGGCTGCAGCTCCCCCGGTGGTGGGGGGGAGCCGCACAGTTGAGTAAAGCGGTTGGAGTCACCCCCCTGGCACTGGTAGGAGCTTTGCAGATGAGTTCGGGGGTGGGGGCCGCCCCTCCAACAGTGGCCATAGTGGCACAGGTAGGTCCTGGGGTGGGCGCTACTTTCCCGGAAGTAGCTGGAGTCTCTCCAAGGTAAGTACGGGTGGGGGCGCCGTGGCAGGGTCGGCAACCACAGATGGAATTCGGCTAGTGGACGCAACACGCTGTGAGATCTATGTTTGTTACGAGGGCCCCCTGGATGCTCACCTGAAAGTGGAGGTGAGGGAGAAGATCTGGAAGGGAGACTACGTGGAGATCTTCTTGCTGCTGCCCCTCAAGGAGTTTAATTAAGATAAAGTTAAGCTGGACGGAAGCAAAAAGGAAGAGGAGAAACTGCGTTATCGCCTTATTCCGTGCACATTTGGGAACTGGTCGCAGGCATTTCACATTCTGGCCAGCGTTATTCGGGGAAATACACCAGAAAACTGTTCGACCCTATTTTGGTATCTCGATTCCATTAGTGAGGCTCAGAGGGTTACAGGGGGTTGCGTGGCTTTGCTATGTTGAGTAGTACCGGCAACGGAATGTGTTGAGACCATCGTTGTGATGGGATCACAAGGACATTGGTTTGTGGATGAAGCTCAGGAAGCAAGCCAGGGTCGCGCCACAGCCCTTTCATGGGAAGGAGGTAGCATTGGGCAGGATGGCAGTACCGCCATTGGGGGACTTGGTGGTGTCACGATTCGGGGTGGTCCCGAAGTGGGAAACAAATCAGTTTTGGCTTTCCCACCCAAAAGGCATGTCGGTGAATGATGCGATCGATCCTGCTCTTTGCTCTGTGTCCTATGCCTCCTTTGATGAGACGGTTCGGTGGGTGCAGCTGTTCCGGAGGGAGCACTTATGGCAAAGACCGATATTGAAGCGACCTTTCGCTTGTTGCCAGTGCAGACAGATAGCGTGCGTTTGTTGGGGTGTTGTTGGGGAGGGGAGTATTTTGTGGATAGATGCCTGCCTATGGGTTGTGCTATCTCCTGTTCTTATTTTGTGTTTTTCAGCTCCTTTCTGGAATAGGTGTTAAGGATTTGTCAGGCCTTTGCTTGATTTTGCACTATTTGGCTGATTTTCTGGTTATAGGCCCTCTGGATGATCATACTTGTATGATTTTGTTGGCCACCATTCAGCATGTTTTTTAAATTTTTTATGGTTCTGCTGGCACAGGACAAGACGAAAGGTCCTGTGACAGTGTTGAAGTTCTTGGGTATCATTATTGATACCAAGCGGATGGAGTGTCGGTTGCTGAGCGTCAAGCTGGAGGATCTTAAGGGGTCGGTGGCGGCTGCGGCTCGTCGTTCCAAGATACAGTTGCCGGAATTGCAGTAATTGTTGATGTCGATAGGGAGGATGTTCTGCAGGCACTTGGCACTTATGGGCTGGGGTCATGGCTCTGCTTCACTTTGTTCGTTTGGGTAGGGATCACAGGGACGATTTGCAGTTATGGGCAGTTTTTCTGGAGCAGTACAATGGTAGATCCTTCTGGCTGGGGCCTGCTGTGCTGGCAAAAGAACGGGAGCTGTTTAGATACGGCAGGGTCCGTGGGTTTTTCAGATTACTTTCATCAGGAATTTGATGTTGTTAGAGTTGTTCCCTATTGTGTTGGCAGTGGAGCTTTGGGGGGGGGGGGGGGGCGGATTTCAGGGACCGGAGGGTCCATTTTCATTATGATAATCTGGGGGTGGTAAATGCGATCAACTCACTGTCGGCATCTTCTTTGTCGGTGGTGCTTTATTGCGTCATGTGGTATTACATTGTCTCATTTTGAACATTGCTTTGTGCTGTACATATCCCGGGAGTTGATAATGGAGTGGCTGATGCACTCGTTTACAGTGAGACAGATTCCGGCTGTTGGCACCGGAGGCGGAGTATTTTAGGGGTTCCATGCCCCCCTTGTTTATGGGATCTTGCGATGGCTTTGGTTCAGTGGTCGGTTGTGGTCATACGAGCGGGTTTGGTGGAAATGGTACAAGCTGGTGAGTAGTATTGGTGGTTGTCCTGGCAACGATGACAGGCTCCATGTGTTGCTTTATTTTCTGGTTCAAAATTGAGTGAAAGGGGGGCTTGTAAGCTAGTTTGAATTTTAACATGGCTGGTTTGATGTTTTTGTTTAAATTAGGGGGGGTTGAGGATGTCACTAAAGCTTTCATTGTGCTTAAAGCTTTGCATGGTTATAGGATGAGGTGGGCGAGACCTGATTCCAGGCATCTGGTGTCGTTGGGAATGTTAGAGATGTTGGTGGGGGTGTTACCCCCGGGCATGTTTTTCTTCATTTGAAATTCAGCTGTTTAAGACGGCTTTTGTGTTGGCTTTTTTCAGGGCGTTTGTTGCATTCATTCAGAATCGGAGTGGCGACGGGGCATCGCGCTGGGGTTTGAGTGATCTAATCCTACAGCAGATTGAGCATTAGGAATCTCATTGTTTCAGGCTGTATGTCCACCCTCACCTCCTGTGGGGGGAGGGGAAGTCCTGTTTGGTGTTTGTCATGTTTGTGTTTTTGTTGTATGTGCATGACGGGTGTGTGTATGGTGATTGTTCTCTGGGTCTATGTTCTTTTGTGTTTCTTTCTTACAGGCCCGGCATTTCTGATGTGGATCCTAGGCTATTCCTATATGCACTGGGGGGCAAACAGGACATTGGTCAGCCCAGAAGGCAGACAGTTTGGTTTCTCCTGGGAGAAGGCCATGGTGTGGTGGATAGGGATTGCAGGGATGCTTTGGTCTAGGGTAATGCCGGAAATTCAACAGTATGCTGGTATGGACAGGCCCCCAAATGTGCTCTTGTTGCATGTCGTGGGCAACGACCTCTGCCTTCGCTTATCAGAGACGTTAAGTGTGATTTTCTCTGACTTCGGTCAGCCTTCCCCGACTCAGTGATAGTGTCATCAGACATAATTAGGAGGGCGGCATGGCGGGGGCCAATAAAGCCAGAATAAAAGTTAACAAGGCTGTGGCAAAGTTTGTGGTCAGGAATGGAGGGTTTGTGGTTCGTCAGTGCGAGTTAGAGGGAGACAATGGCCTCTGTTTGAGGGGTGATGGGGTACACCTGTCAGCGGTGGGAATAGATATGTGGTTCCTGGGGCTCCAGGAAGGTCTCCAATGGGCCTGGCGTCTGTCGTGGGTCGCCCAGGCATAAGGGATCATTGGTGGGCGTCTGTGGCAGCGGTCCCTGGTTCCCGAAGGTTGGAATGGTGTATATGTATGTGTGTGTGTGTTGTAATGTTCGGGGGGCCAGCTTGATCTCAGGACACAGGCTTTTAAATCACAAGGAAAGTTTATTGAACACAAATGGCTTTACAGCAGCAAAACAAAATAAATCATCAGTCTCACCGACTCGTAGAGCTCAATACTGTTATTGCAATTCAACAGTCCTTGCAGGTAAAGTTCTCCAGTAGCAGGCTTCCAGGCAGGACGCTGCCAAGTCCTTTCACAGCTTTTCACAGCTTTTCATGGCTTTTCACAGCTTTTTTCTCCTCTACCATTACTATGCATAGTTTCTACTACACTCCTTCACTCTCACCTGCAACTTCCTGTCCTGACTTAAGCCATATCCTGGACAGGTGCATTAACCCTTTTCGTTCTCTTAAAAGGACCACAGCCCAAATAGAGGGGAGATATATAACGTCCTTCCAGGACCCAGCCACGGCGTCCTGTACATATTCCCCCCATGTGCCCCAACGCCACGGAGGTGGAGGCAACAGTGGAGCCCAAACAAATGGACAAATGGACTCGGGAGAGGGCATCTGCATTTTGATGCAGTCTCTCGGGCCTATGCTCCACTATAAACTTAAATTCCTGGAGTGTCAGACAATATCTTTCAATAATAGCATAGTTTTTCTCCGCTGGTGTTAACTTCCTACTGAGAAAGACTACTGGGTGCTCCTCACCATGAAAAACCTGTGATAATACAGCTCCCAATCCTACATCGGAAGCATCAGTTTGGACAATGAACTCTTCAGAAAAATTGGGTGCTATCAGGACAGGGTGTTGGCACAGTGCTGACTTGAGCTCGAAAAGCCTTTTCAGTGTCTGCATTCCACTATACCATGACTGATTTCCGACCCTTGGTCAGATCGGTCAATGGAGCCGCTAATGTGGCAAAGTTGGGTACGAATCTCCTGTAGTATCCCACCATGCCCAGGAATGCACGTACCTGCTTTTTTGTAAGGGGGCGGGGCCAACTATTTATAGCCTCTACCTTGTTGACCTGAGGTTTCACCACCCCCCTACCCACGATATAGCCCAGGTATTTCACCTCCTCCATCCCCAAAGCACATTTTTCAGGGTTTATTGTAAACCTCTCCTTCCAAAGAGAGTCCAGTACTGCCTGTACTTTGGGCAAGTGTGATTCCCAGTCTCTGCTAAAAATGTCATCCAAGTACACTGAGGCATACTCCCGATGAGGTTGTAAAACCCTATCCATTGCTCGCTGAAATATGGCTGGAACAGTTTGCAGTCCAAAAGGCATTCGTTTGTACTGAAAACTCCCCTCTGGAGTAGAAAAATACGTTTTCTCTCTAGCAGCCTTAGTTAACGGGATTTGCCAATACCCCTTGGTAAGGTCTAATGTTGTGATATACCTGGCTGGACCTAGTCTCTCAATAAGTTCATCTACCCGGGGCATGGGGTAGGCATCAAAACATGAAACCTCATTAAGTTCATTGTAATCATTGCAGAATCGCAGAGTCCCGTTGGGCTTTGGTACCAACACAATCGGGCTCGACCACTCACTCTGCAATTCTTCGATGATCCCCAGGTCTAGCATCTTCTTCACTTTCTCTGAAACGGCCTTTCTTTGAGCCTCTGGGAAATGGGGTAGGGCCGGACAAAAACTTTGACTCCAGGTTCTGTGATAATATCATGCTCTATCACACTAGTTAGCCCTGGCAAGTTTGAAAACTTTTCTTTATTTCTCTGCAAGAACTCCTTTGCCTGCTGACTTTGGATTTTAGACAGGGTACTTGCTACTTGGACACTCTCTGTCCCAACCTGAGGCTCAAGCCTTGCACTAGCCAGGGAGGTCACCGGTTCCCTGTCTGTCCAGGGCTTTAACAAGTTGACATGATATATCTGATACGGTTTCCTCTTGCCTGGCTGGTGCACTCTATAATTTACCTCTCCCACTTTCTCCACAACTTCAAAGGGACCTTGCCATCTGGCCAAGAATTTACTTTCCACAGTGGGAATGAGCACCGCTACTCGATCACCCACTTGAAAGTGCCTGATTTTAGCAGCCCTGTTATATGCCTGTCGTTGAGCCTCCTGGGCCTTTTGCAAATGCTCTTTTACTAGTGGCATCACGGTTTGGATCCTTTCCTGCATTTGGGAGACATATTCCAGGACACTCTTATGCTGAACAGGTTCACTTTCCCATTCATCTTTAATAAAGTCAAGTAGTCCACGAGGTCTCCGCCCATATACCAACTCAAAAGGCGAAAACCCCATGGAGGCCTGGGGCACTTCCCGGATAGCAAATAGGAGAACTGGTAACAGACAGTCCCAATCTTTCCCATCCCTTTGTACCACTTTCTTGAGCATAGACTTAAGGGTCTTATTAAAGCGTTCTACCAACCCATACGTTTGAGGATGGTAGACCGATGTGCGCAGCTGTTTAATCGGGAACAGCTTTCACACATCGGCCATAACCCTCGACATAAACGGGGTACCCTGGTCTGTGAGTATTTCCTTGGGGAAACCCATCCGTGTAAACAATTGGAATAATTCCCGGGCAATGGCCTTTGAGGAGGTATTCCGCAGGGGTAGCGCCTTAGGATATCGGGTGGCATAGTCAAGAATCACAAATATGTAGGAGTGACCTCGAGCTGACTTTACCAAGGGACCCATTATATCCATGGCTATCCTCTCGAACGGGACCTCAATTATGGGCAGAGGGACCAAAGGGCTCCGAAAGTGAGTCACCGGAGCGGTCAACTGACAGGTCGGACAAGAGGCACAGTATCTCTTTACCTCTGCTTTCAGACCTGGCCAGTAAAACCGGTCGGTGATCCATGCCTCCGTCTTCTCAACTCCCAGGTGTCACCCTAACACATCATCATGGGCCAGTTCCAGAACCTTTTGTCTATATTGTTGGGGTACCAACAATTGTTCTACCACATTTTCTCTCTCCTTGGTAACCCGATACAGCAATTCATTATATATTGCAAAGTGTGGCCACCTTTCATTCGCACCTGGCTCTTGGGGAACCCCATTTACTACTACAACTTGTTCCAGTGCACGGGCCAAAGTGGGGTCCTGCATCTGAGCAGTACCAAACGCCCCCTGGGGAACACCCAAATCTGGCAGGGCAGGGGTAGGGGCTACTTCCTCATCCTCTTCCCCCAGCATTACCTGAAGTGGGGAAGGCTCCTCCCCCTTAGGGTTTTGGCAGGTCTGTGTATCACATATCTTAACATTCTCAACAGTATCAACACTATCACCATTAACCAGATCATGAGCATTTTCCTCATCCGGATCCACATTAAGAACATTTGGCCGTTCAGGGTTATTCCTCTCAGCAGCAGGAACAGGGGGGCTAGTTTCTCCCCAGTCTCTGAACTGTTCTCCTTTTTCCCACAGTTTGGTAAACAATGGATAGTCTCGTCCTATTATAACATTATGTACCAAGTTCTTTACCACCCCCACCTCTTGAGTACAAGTGCCACATGCTGAGGAGATAGACACCGTGATAATAGGGTACTCTCTAGTGTCCCCGTGAATGCACACCACCCGTAAAGTTTTGCTTACCGGACCGATCTTCCCAACTACTCTAGGATGAACAAGGGTTACCATGCTTCCAGGGTCCAACAAAGCCCATGCAGAGAGGTGGTTCACTTGGACTTCACACTCAAACTTTTCCTCATCCACGTCGAGATGTGTGGTGCATACTTTATGGGCACACGTGGATTACCAGCTGGGCGTGCGTCTTCAATGTTTATCAGCACACAGCTGATGCAACACTGTTCTCTCTGCGCGCATCAGCTGTAGCTGAAAACAAATCTTGTTTACGGAGCAAAAGAATAACAAATGCCCATACTCCTGGTGGAAACAGGAGATATTGCATATTATACGTAAACTACCCCATGTGGAAGAAAAATACATTTTAAATATATTTTTAAAAAACAGTCATAATATATTTTTCCCAAATATATTGCCATATATTTCAAATGCTACAATTTTGGCCAGATTCAATATATTTCAAAAATATATTTCAATATATTTGTGAATATATTATTGAATATATTGGGAAATACATTTTGAAATATGTTGCAAATATATTCATAAATATATGGTAAATGTACTTCTGAATGCATTTAGCAATATATTTATGCAGCCATAAATATATTGCAACGTGCATTTTGGAATGCATTGTGAATATATTCAGAAATATATTGCTGAATACATTCACAATGCATTCCAAAATGCACTTTGCAATATATTTATGGCTGCAAAAATATATTGCTAAATGCATTTAGCAGTACATTTAACATATATTTATGAATATATTTGCAACATATTTCACAATGTATTTCCCAATATATTCAATAATATATTCACAAATATATTGAAATATATTTTTGAAATATATTGAATCTGGCCAAAATTGTAGCATTTCAAATATATGGCAATATATTTGGGAAAAATATATTAAGAATGTTTTTTTAAAATATATTTTAAATATAAATGTAAATGTACTGATTGCAAAATATAAAAAAAAAAATACATTCCTATTACATTTTGAAATGCTGTGCATTTATATATTGTATGCCTAAAAACCAGCAAATATTTGGAAATAAAAACAACACAGTACGATACACACAACTTTATTATCATGTAAATATACAAAAACTACAACACAGAGAATAGAAAGTGGTGTTAACTGTGGTAAATGACATTAATGACATAAAAGTTTGTGGTATTCTGATGGTTCCTGATGTTTCCCTTCAGGTGATATTTCAACACCGCAATTTTTCTTGTAACAGCGTCACTGATCACACCTTTTGAAGTCCCAGGAAACTTTGCCAAAGTAGCAGCTTTAAAAAGTAAATGGAAATATTAGACTTATTAGATTTTTCCTGTGAATCAAAAGCCATATAAGACCCTTTTCACACTGCAGCGCTGCTAAAGCTCCAGACGTTTTTTGCAGTGTTTTTGTAGCACTTTTTAGGCGTTTTTTTTTTTTTTAAAGGGAAAAAGTACAGTTTTTATGCGCTTTTAAGGTGCTTTGGAAGCGCTGCCCATTCATTTTGAATGTTCCGCATGTGCACTTCCCCCCAGTGTTTAAGTACTCATTGCACTGAAAGGGATGCAGTTTCATGAGCTTTTTAGAGGCTATTTCTAGTGCTAAAACGCCTGAGAACTGCCTCAGTGTGAAAGGGGTCTAACAGATGCAGTTGAGTAAATAAAACAAAATTAAGCATGTATAAAAATATAAAAAAATTGTAGACTTTTTAAAAATCAGTATAAAAATCAACATCTTGCCTACAACTTGCCTTTTTAGTTCAGACTACTACCAGACTGAGAAAGATATCTCATTTTGACACAACAGTCAAATTGGCTTACAGTCTACATGTCAAAGCTGATGTTTTCATAGGGTCTAACTGTTCCCGCTTCTCTCTTCTGTCCGCCGCTTGGAGGCACCGCCTTGAAAGTTACTTTTTATTGAAGTGGTTGTAAAGGTACTAGGGTTTTTACCTTCATGTATTCTATGCATGAAGGTAAAAAAACCTGCAGCAGCCCCCTATACTTACATGAGCCCTCTCTCGATCCAGCGATGTCCACGAGAGCCTTGTCTCTCCAGGGACTTGCACTGCTGATTGGCTTTCTGTAGTGGTGGGAGCTTATGACTCCCAGTGCTGTCAATCACAGCCAGTGAGCTAATTAGGAGATGGGGGCAAGGCAAGGCTCAGTGTGTGATTGGACACACAGAGCTCTGGTTCAGGAGCACCGGCATGGGACCTGAGAAGAGAAGGATCTGGGCTGCTCTGTACAAAAACCCTTACACAGAGCAGGTAAATATGTCATGTTTGATATTTAAAAAAAAGACAACGTTTTAATGTTTCAGTACTAAAAGAAAACCTACCTGTTTAGGCCTTGAGTATGACACTTGACAAGGAGATGAGCTCAATACTTCAGATGGGACAGAAGGTGATGCACACGATACACCCACACAGGATGAACTTCCACAATCATTCTTCAGTGCTATTAGCTGCGCTCTTGTTGTTTTGAAAATATCCATTATGCCAGGCAACTCTATGGAAATGCATAAAAACTTTTTAAGTAACACAATGGCCTATTTTCTCACTATATCCATTAATTTCATTTGTTAGAAATTGATGACTTGTGGAACAATGTACTTTTACATGATTAGAGGGTTTCCTCCAGTCTGCTGCTGACCCCCAAAACAAAAATCCTACTTGTGCATATAGTATGTAGTTACCTCAGTGCACTCACTGATACTATAATGAATGTAGTACAGTAAACTTCCAGTTACCAAACAATCCCCATTGGTACTGTTATTTCTGGTTGCTTGAGATCTAATAGTAACTCTCAAGCATCCACCTCCCATGGCACCCTGACCCCCACTTAGCAGCTAAAGTAGGTAGGGATTGGGGGCAGGGTTTTACCACCCCCAAATTCACATGTGATGAGCCTAAAAAGTGCTATTGCCAAATGCAACTAAGAGCTCATTCACAAGTGCGATATGCAATGCTCCAATGCGCCTCTGAGAAATTCTGCAAGGTAGTGAGGAGGCAAAATGTTTACACCAATAATTGCAGTGAAAGGCACACGATTGCAGTGCGGTAGTACGGCAATTATAGGTTTTAGTCAGGTGTGAGGAGGCAACATTGGAGGACACTGTGCCCTGTGATCTTCGACTTCTCCCATGTTGTTCAGGTAGATCTCCACCTCTCTAAGGTTGCCCAACTCTGCCTTAAAACACTGTAGAATGAAAGGGAAAATGATTGGTCAAACAGAAAATAAAGATAAAAAATAAAATAAAGGCAGCAGTACTGGTGGAATAACACACAATAAATAGATAAAAAATGAAAAGACTGTGCCAATATAAAAAAGTCAATGACAATTAAAATTGAAAAAATTCACCAATACCAATTCACATTGAAAGATTGACATCCATCATTAGTCAATGAAATAAAACAAGACCTAAAAAATCTCACAAAAAGACAGATCTCCTGGATAGGGAGGATTAACGTATTTAAAATGATGGTTCTACCAAAAATAATCTATACATTTCAAATGGTCCCAGTAAATGTCCCACAAAGCTTTTTCAAGTTAGTACAAACTACAATTTCAAAATTCATTTGGCAGGGCAAAAAACCGAGGATAAGTTACTCAATCCTTTCCCGGAGTAAAAAAAAAGGAGGATTATCGCTCCCCGATATAAAAAGATATTATTATGCTGTAATACTAACTAGATTGGTGGAATGGACAAATAGTAACACGAAAAAAAAATGGGCACAGATAGAGAGAGAAATGGGCTCGGCACAGTTAGACACAAATGTGTGGATCCCACCTAAATTTAGAAGAGTGAACACTGACACGCACAGTATAACAAAAAATGCACTTAGGATATGGGATTTGTTGCATAGGCGGGAAAAATGGGAATATGATTCCCCATTAATCCCATTAGCGGACACTAAATTTTTCCCACCAGGAAATAGGACAAAACTAGGTAGGAAATTAGGTAGTAAAAGAGTAGGTGAAATAGTCTCACTAGGGAGAATTAAGGAAAAAAAAGAAATACAAGTAATAGATGGTAATCAACAGTTAAGTGATTGGGAGTACATACAATTAAAGCACTTTGTGAGCACACTTCCAACTTTAATAAGAAAGGATAAAGCACAGAACTTGATAGAAAATTGATGTTCCATTGAAACACCATTACAACACGGCATTACGAAGTTGTATAGGATATTAACAGATATAGGGTCTAAGGGTACTTTGAATAATATTGAGAAATGGGGACAAGATATTGGAGAAAGGATTGAGGATACTTTTATGATAGGAGCGGTGTTCAAATACGCACAAGACATAAATACCATTGAAGCTAACTATAAATGTATGATGCGATGGCATTTAACACCAGTCAAAATGAATAAAATACACCCAACCAACTCAGCCCTTTGCTGGAGAAATTGTAACCAAGTCGGTACCACAAAGCATATCTGGTGGGACTGCCCGAAGATCCAGGAATACTGGAAAGAGGTCCTAGAGAGTATAGAGGAAATAACAGGAATAGGGGTACCTCAAAATCCCCTGTCATGTTTGTTCCATGGGTCGAGAAAACTAATAGAAATTTATGGGTTGACACTGGTCCCGATTCTGCTAAATGCAGCAAAGGGCGTAATACCTAAATTCTGGCTGCAACCAAAAAAGCCAACGTTAAATGAATGGATACACCGGGTCAATCACGTCTCAGAGATGGAAAATCTAATAAAGGCAGACTTGGGTGACAAAGAGGGGGACAGCAGTAGACTGGTTTGGGACAAATGGAGATTATTTAAAACCACAGAAAAGTACGCTCAGATTTCTACAGAAATAGATAGAGGAGACCAAGGAAATAGTAGGTAGGGGGAAAAAAAAAAAAGGAAGGGGGTGGAAAGGGAAGGACAGAACCGCTAAGTAAAACAAACTCGGAAAAAGGGAGGGGGGGAGGGGGGCACATCAGAAGGGAAAGGTATAATAAGGGGAGGAAGGGATGTAGGAGATAGGGATAAAGGGAAGATTATGGGCAGAGGGGTGCTGTATAGGAAAAATATGCATTTCTTCTTTTTTTTGTTTGCCTTTTCTTTTATAATCCCTTATCATATAGATATTTCACTAAGGGAAGGAGGGGAAGAAAAAAAAAGAGAGAAAAGGAATATATGGGAGAATAGAGGAAGAGAAAACAGCACAAATGATGCGATACCGAGGAGGAAACGCGAAGGGCGGAAATACTCTGAGCATCCCCTACTTCCAACTTAACCGGTTATGACTGATGTGCAAAAAAATAAAAATAAAAAAGAAAGATTGACATCCAGGGGCTGATATGCCAAAAACGGTGCACAATAATTAACCAAAACAAAAAAAATCAGAGTGCAAGGAAAAATTTGTATATAAATTCACAAAATGAATGTCAAGTTATATGTATAAACAATGCGAGGTTAATACGCCAAATCAGTGATCCCAAAATTGTATGCCAACAGCACACAATTGGCAAACCAAACCTCAAAAGTTCTTAATGATATCACCACAAAACTCAAACACTGATGACCAAATGAATAATGAAGGATAATGCAGATATGATGATCAGATACAGTGCCCGTTGAATGCAGTGATATAAAAAAAAAGGGAAGGTGCCCACCACCGTAATTAAGTTGTCCGCTTACCAAAGGCAAGTTGTCTCAGTTGTTGGTTTTCTTCTTCCAAGTGCTTATTCCGGTTTTATATTCACCAGTTGTCAGTCTTGGTCAGGTGCTTTGACAGCGGCTGGCGGCCCATCTGTCAGAATCCCCCCAAAAAAATAAAAAATTTGCTTTCCACCTCCACACTCCCCATCCACCCCCCCACACACACACACACACCCCAGACACCGCTAACCTCCTTCTGCACAATGTATTTGATGTCAGGTAGTGGGGGAACCATAGCCAGACTGCCATTGGCTGTTTCAAATTTTAAAATTAGGCTGACTATTGTGCCCCTTCCCACTCCCTGTTGTCAATCAGCAGAGGAAGATCTGAAGAAGAATGTTCTCCTTCAAATCCTCTCCTTTGCTGATTGACAACAGGCAGTGGGCAGGTGTAATAGCCCACTATTGGCTACTGCAATTTTAAATAGTCAATAGCAACCTGGCTATTGATTTCCCTGCTATCTGCTCTTTTTTCCTGCATTCTGACAGTGGCCAGTGGCTGTTAGAATACAAAAAAGGCCTAGGTGTCAACTGACATCAGGCTACTTCTGGGGCAGCTGGATGTAAACAGAATATCAGTACCTCATATTGTTATCGGCCTGAAAGGTGGCCCATAATTGGTATCTGTATGGAAGAATCCATGTCTAATGACACCTAGCAGCAGGGCAGATAATAATATGCAAAAGGGGAGGGAGACATAAAACATTGGTAGCACTGTGCCCTGACATTATGGGGTATAATTACTAAAGACAAATCCGCTTTGCACTACAAGCGCACTAGATCTGAAGGGGACAAAAAAAACAAAACTTTTTTGCCTGTACATGATTGGATGATAAAATCAGCAGAGCTTCCCCTCATTTCAGATCTACCCCTCAGATCTACAGCGACTGCATTTCCAAGTGCACTTGTAGTGCAAAATGGATTTTCCTTTAGTAAATAAACCCCTATGCTGCATGGCGAGTGGATATAGAATGGAAGCTGTATAATATTATATGCAGCAATGTGCACTGAAAGTATGTTACACAGTTACTGGATATAACATGGAAGCCATACATATTATATGCAGCAATGTGCACTGAAAGTATGTTACATAGTTACTGGATATAACATGGAAGCCGTATAATATTATATGCAGCAATGTGAAGTATGCTACACAGTTACTGGATATAACATGGAAGCCATACATATTATATACAGCAGGGTGACATGCATTATAAGAGGAGCTCTATAATATTACATTACTGTGCACATGCTGTATGGTAACTGGGAAGGTGAATGCACACAGAATGAGAACTATTCAACAGGAAATAGACAAATACAACTTAACTCATACACCAAACTTTCACAATTCTAATATTATTTGATAGAAGGCTTACCTTTCATCCAGGAGAAAACACCCAGGAGAATACATCCAGGGGAATACAGAGAGCCTCTCCACCATGCCATGCTTTCCTTTTCAGATTCAGAGGCCTTACCAGGAACAGGAAGTGAGAGGTGAAAGTTCACCCCTCTGGTTCCCACTGCTCACTTCCTGTAACAGACCTCCTGTATTGTTTCCTGTATTATGATTGCAGTCTCATTTAAAGAGTTTCCCCCAGAGCTGAATTTACATATTATAAGAGCGAAGGCACAGAAATCAGACCCACATCCCAATAAAAAGAATGAGATAAAAGAAATGAGAAAAATATTTATACATATAAGTAAGTGATGGGAGATGCATTCTATATATATATTTTGTATCTTCATTCTGGTATATGTGTAGATATATATATATATATATATATATATATATATATATATATATCAGATATACTCTATGGGCCAGATTCAGCAACACTTGCGCTGGAGTATTTCGATATGCGCCGCGTAACTGTGAAATTGCGCCGTCGTTTCTATGTGGCCGTACCCAGCAACCTAAATGCGCCAGAAAACGGGCCATTTCCGACCGGCTTAACTTTCCGACGCCAGAGTCTCGTCAGCGCATAGTTTCGCTTGGCGCATCAGTCGCGCCTATTGATTTCCCCTGCAAATATGCAAATGAGGGAGATTTCCCAATTCGCGAACGGATTGGCACCATACGCCGGCTACATGTATCTCGTCCGTCCGGCGCAAAGTTATTTCTACAAATGGCTGCTTTATCTTTACTCCAGACGGCCACAGGTCAGCAGGAGAGCAGCTCCAGCAGCAGCGTTACCGACGAAACTAGCAAGCTGAACAACCACACTTGCAAGGACAACACCTCTGTGTGCCAACATGCCAGGGGCAATCGTGGTCCTAGAACTACTGATGGGTCCCCCGGAACGAAGGAGGCGGGCACGTGAGAGGATATACCGCACACGTATGAGCCTCTTTGGCATGGGGGATGAGGAGGTGTATCGCCTCTTCAGATTCAGCCCAGATGCACTTGAACTAACCACAACCCTGCAGGATGACATCACCAGCAAGACACACCGCTCACAAGCAGTGCAGCCACTGGTGAAGGTACTGGCAACACTCCATTTCCTTGCCAGTGGATCATTCCAGCATACAAGTGGAGTGGTGGCTGGGATGTCACAGTCCTCCGTGAGCAGATGTGTGCACCAGGTTGTCCCCGCAATCCTCAGACGCATGTCCAACCAGTTCATCAGACCAACCACTGAGGAGCTGCGGCTGAAGGCAATGACAGATTTCTACAGCATTGCCAGATTTCCACGCACCATCGGGGCCATTGATTGCAGACATGTGGCCCTACAGCCCCCCAGTGCCACAGAGCACATATACCGCAATCGGAAGCATTGGCATTCCATCAACGTACAGGTGATAGCCGATGCCCAACGCCTCATATGGCACGTCCGTGCCAAACACCCCGGGTCCAGCCATGACAGCTTCATATACAATCAGAGTCCCATCCCAGCAGAATTCGAACAGAACATGTATGGGGACAGCTGGCTGGTTGGTGAGTGACATGGGTGGCAGGCATGACTATCCCCTCCCGTGATGCACAACAGAAGTGGCACATGCATGACTAACATCCTCCTGTTTTTTCCCTTCCAGGTGACTCTGCATATGCACTGGGACCCCATCTAATGACTCCTTTCCGGAACCCCCAAACCAGAGGAGAGAGAAAATACAATGAAGCACACATCAAAACCCATGCAGTGGTGGAGCAAACATTTGGGCTCCTGAAGTCCCGTTTCCGCTGCCTGGATAAGTCCGGGGGGACCCTATTGTATTCCCCTACCTTCGTGTGTCAGATCATCGGTGCATGTTGCATTCTGCACAACTTTGCCATGAGAAAAGGCCTGCAGATTGACATACGTGATGACCTGACCCCCGACCCACACAGTCCTCACCTGCTCGAGGAGACCCAGTCTGCTGATGGAAGAGCAGTCAGGAGGGTCCTCGCCGTAGGCATCTTTGGACAATAAACCAAAACATTTATCACACAGACAATGCACGCGTGTACACCACTGGTGTCCCTAGATCACACACACCACATGCACATCGCATTGGATTAGCCCAAGTCCAGCATGTAGGACTTGGGAGCAGCAACGCCAGCGTCAAGGCCCCAATGATGTCACTGTCCATTCATACACCTTTCACACGTCATTTATACAGCCGTGGGGTTAACTTCATCACCATGGCCGAGGGTGACACCCCTTACTGTCAGGAGTGCCACCCCCTCACATTCACACACCATTCACACTGCAACGTGTGCAGTATCAAAAATAAAAAACTCATAACCTGAGTATAAATCCTAATAAAATAAAAAACTCATAACCTGAGTATAAATCCAAATAAAATAAAAAACTCATAACCTGAGTATAAATCCAAATAAAATAAAAAACTCATAACCTGAGTATAAATCCAAAAAAAAAAAAAATCATCGGGGATGCCGGGGGCTCCTTCTTGCCGAACCTCTCTGGCTCCTTAGCTGCCTGGATGGAGTGGGTGGGGGTGGGGGGCATCTGGAGGTGGCTGATCCCCGGGTGGGACACTCCTGGCAGGTGTGGCCTGCATGCCCTCCAAGGCCCTGGCTATCCGGCCGAGGTATGTGTTGGTATGGGCCTGCATCCTGAGCTGACGGGTGACCTGATAATGCTGGGCCCGCCGACTCAGCCTCCCCTGGTCCCGGATGGCAGCACTGTTTCCCTGGATGGCAGCAGTGTTAGCATGGATGGCTGCAGTGAGGTCCCTTATGTCACCCTGCACCTCCCCCAAACTGGTCACCACTGCAGCACAGTTGCAACTCACATCCTGCACTGCGTTGCTTATCTGGCCAACGGAGCACAGGCTGTCAGTCACTTTCTCCAAGTGCCCAACTATGTCCCCCATTTGTTGGGTCTGTCTGGCGTGATCCCTCGCCAACTGGCCCTGGACAAGATCCGACACCCCCCTGGTCTTCTGGGTCGCCTTCCTGGGGCCAGAAGATGGTTGTCCCCGGGGGGATGGAGTCGCCCTTGAGGGGCTTCCAAGGATGGGGGAGGGGATGACAGACGGCCCTGGAGAAGGGGAGGAGTCCTCCAACAATAAGGAAAAGTCCTGCTCTGCCACAGCAGGATCCTCCACAACCCCCTTGGCAGGTGTGGTGTGGGCACTCTCCTCCTCCACCTCGGTGTCTTCACCACCCAGGGGCTCGGGCACACGATGGCGTTGGGGGGATGGGGTGGACTGGCCGCCGACAGATGATGGCCCAGCTCCGTCATCTGTGGATGACACAAAGCAGACACATGTTGGTGGTCCCACACACTTGGCACATGTACCCTCCCCCCCCACATGCAACACATCAAATAGGGGATACAAAACACTTACCTGTCCTGGAGCCTTCCTCCACGGAGTCATAGCCAGGGACCCCCTCCACCTGTTCCCTCTCCAGGCAGCGAGCGACCACCTCCTCCTCCGTGGTCAGGCTGACCGGACATGGGGGACCACCACCTGTGCCCCTCTCATGCCTCCTGATGGTGGCCACCTTGCCACGGACATTGCGCCGCAGGTCGTTGATCTTTTTTTGGATGTCACCAGCAGTCCGGGTGGAGTACCCTAGCACATTCACCCTGCTGGCAATGGTGTCCAGGATGCCCTGCTTCCTCTCCCGGCTGGTCTTTCGGCTTTTTTTGCCATGGAGGAAATGATTAAATGTCTCCATAGCGGAGATAATCACAGAGACCTCCTGGGCGTTAAAGTTGAGGTTCCTCCTCTCTCTGGGGGTAGCGGGAGCAGCCATCACAGCACAAAAGTATCTTCCCTGGGGTGGGGGGAAACGGAAATACTTTTGCGCCGGAATGGCGTTTCCGCTAGCGCTTTTATACGCGCAACGGAACACATTGCGCTGACGTTTTTCCCGTGAAGTGGTGCCGACGGAAGTTGTGAGCATGCGCACAAGGGGGCCAGTGGAGCCTCACTTACTGCGCATGCTCCGTGGATGATGCGCTGAACGTAAGCCTCTGCGCTGGGCTCCGCCCATCATTTACATATGATCACACCCACTTCCACTTGCGTCGGGTTACGCCAGCGCATTATCGTTACTCTGGCGCAAGTTTACGCGCAACTGCTATGTGAATAACAGTAGTTGCGCCGAAAGTGTCGGCGGAGTAACGTAAATGAGAAGCGTTACTCCGGAGTAAAGAAACTCCCATCTACCTGAATCTGGCCCTATGTGTATGCGTGTATATTTGTATATGTATATATATATTATATATATATATATATATATATATATATATATATATATATATATATATATATATATATATATATATATTAAGGTGACCAGATTTTTTAAATAAAATCCAGGGACACATTTTTTTTTTACTAGTAATGGTGGCAATCAGCGACTCTCTGCCCATCGCTGCAGCTGCCCACCACACAGCCTGCCAAGTCTTACTCTCCGGGTCCCCGCTACTGCTTGGTGGGGTGTGGAGGAAGATCACTCAGCCAGGGAAGGCAAGGAGATAAGCAGGCAGGCAGCTGGCCGGGACTTGAGCCCAGGCAGAAGAACATGGAAGCGGAGCTGAATGGGAATGCACCCGAAACTGTAGAAATATTCCCTTCGCACCGACCAACACATGATCATCAGAAAGGGGCACAGGTAATGGAAAAAATCCCCCCCCCCCCCCCCAAGCTAGTAGGAGCGACAGAGTAGGGGGGTGTAATTCAGAATATTTTTTTTTTAATTCTGCACTGACTGTCTTTGAAATGGCCCCAGCCCCTGTTCAAATCCAATCCGGGGACAAAACTGGGGACAGACTTGGTGTAGGGACAGTGTCCTTAATCCAGGGACTGTCCCCTGAAACCGGGGTTGTCTGGTCACCCTATATATATACACACACACACAGTATATCTGATATATATATATATATATATATATATATATATATATATATATACAGTATATACATACATACACACACACACAGTATATATGTGTATATATATATATATATATATATATATATATATATATATATACACACACACACAAGAATGCAGCTCTCATCACTTACATATTTATCTTCCAGCCCAGCCTAGTATTGGCACATGACAACAGTGCAGCTTGGGCAGGGATATGACATTTAAAGCAGAGTTCCACCCAAAAGTGGAAGCTCCACTTATTTGCCTCTTCCCCCCCCCCTCCCCCTACTTTGCCACATTTGCCACCTTTCGGGGGAGGGGAGCAGGTTCCTGTTTTTGTCCCCACTTCCGAGAGATCTTGCTGCGGCGGATGCGTTCCCGATGCTTTTCTGCATGTGTGTTTTTGATGCATTCGAGAGCATGTTTGGTGTGTTTTTAAAGCATTCCAGTGCATTTCCCCCTCGATTTTTCTTAACCTTAGATAAGGACATGTTTGTTCCAGTGTGTTCAGGTGCATTCTAGTGCGTTTTTGATGTGCTTTACAGTGTTCCATTACAGTTCAGTGCAGGAAAAATGCAGCATGCTCTACATTTTTTCTGGAGCTGCAAGCACTGGTGTGAATTATGCCATTGAAAACCATATAACTTACTTTCCATGCAGACAAAAAAAAACGCACTGGACTGCATGTGGTGTGAATTGGCCCCTATAGGCAATGGAGGCAGCAGCACCTGAGAGCCAATGGAAACATTGGCTAGGATACCAACATCACCAGATTCCAGGACAGGTAAGTGTCCTAATATCAAGTCAGCAGCTGCAGTATGTATACAGTATGGGGGTTATTTACTAAAGGCAAATCCACTTTGCACTACAAGCGCAAACTACAAGTGCATTTGAAATTGCACTGAAAGTGCACTTGTAAGTGCAGGCACTGTAAATCTGAGGGGTAGAACTGAAATGAGGGGAAGCTCTGCTGATTTTATCATCCAATCATGTGCAAGCTAAAATGCTGTTTTTTTTATTTTCCATGCCCCCCTCAGATCTACAGTGACTGCACTTCCAAGTGCACTTTCCATGCAATTTCAAGTGCACTTTGCATTTGTAGTTTGCACTTGTAGTGCAACGTGGATTTGCCTTTAGTAAATAAACCCCTTTGTGTAGCTGCTGAGTTTTAATTTTGTGCTGGGGAGAACTTTAATATCCCAATTCCTCTTAATTGGCTGCTGGAATTACCCTTCGACAGGTACTAAGTCCAAACAATGGACTGGACTTAGTATAAAAATAATATACAGTATATATACTATATATATCATATTGCCAAAAGTATTGGGACACCTGCCTTTACACGCACATGAGTTTTAATAGCATGCCAGTCTGTCCTGTCCTATGGGAATGTTTGACCGAATGGTCAAAAGCACATTTCATTCCATTCCATTCCAGAAGCACATTTGTCAGTTCAGGCACTGATGTTGGATTAGAAGACCTGGCTCACAGTCTCCACACAAATTCATCCCAAAGGTGTTCTATCAGGTTGAGGTCAGGACTCTGTGCAGGCCAGTAAAGTTTCTCCACCCCAACCCACTCATCCATGTCTTTATGGACCTTGCTTTGTGCACTGGTCCAAATCATTTGGTGGATTATGGTGTGTGTGTGTGTGGGGGGGGGGGGATTATGGTGTGGGACTGTTTTTCAGGGGATGGGCTTGGCTCCTTAGTTCCAGTGAAGGGAATTCTTAAGGCGTCAGCATACCAAGGCATTTTGGGAAAATGTCATGCCCCCAACTTTGTGTGAACAGTTTGGGGACGGCCCTTCCTGTTCCAACATGACTGATCACCAGTGCACAAAGCAAGGACCATAAAGACACTGATGAGCGAGTTTGGTAATAATAGTGCAACTTCTGATTCATGGATTAAACAGAACATTGAATATTTATATCCAGAGTTTCTCCCGGTACTCTGTAAGCAGACAAGACCCTTGGACTGTGGAGGTGGATGTCTGTGAAGGTTCTCATTCATTCAGGTCAATCAATAAATCAATATAACTGGACTTGCTGTATTTTAAGACGTTTTGCTGGTCCGCCGACAAGCGTTCTCAATTCAGAATGACTTATACAAAAATTCTTTGGGAATAGAAAGTGGATGCAAGAGGTTTATCTGCTTTGTATTAAATGGATTATGTGCTTAAAATCTTATAAAATTTTTTTATATTTTATTTGAATCTTTTTTTTTTTTTTTAAAGAGTAAAATACAAAACAAAATGGTAGTGGGTCTCTTATAAATGTATTCAGAATGTTATCTATGACTAAGGTGACCAGATTTTTAAAATGAAATCCGGGGACATATTTTTTCTTTACTAGTAGTAATGGCGGCAATCAGCAACTCTCTGCCCGTCGCCGCCCACCTCACAGCCTCTTAAGTCTTACTCTTCGGGTCCCGGCTACTACTGGGTGGGGGGTGGAGGAAGATCACTCTGCCAGGGAAGGCAAGGAGATAAGCAGGTGGCTGGCCAGAATTTGAGCCAAGGCAGAAGAACATGTGAGCGAAGCTGAATGGGCATGCGCCCGAAACTGAAGAAATATTCCCTCCACTCCGACCAGCACATGATCATCAGAAAGGGGCACAGATAATGGGTAAAATACACCCCCCTATGCTAGTAGGCACGGCGGAGCGGGGGGGGGTGTAATTCAATTTATTTATTTTTTTATTCTGCACTGATTGTCTTTGAAACTGCCCCTGCCCCCTATTAAATCCAATCTGAGGACAAAACCGGGGACAGACTTGGTCCGGGGATAGTGTCCTCAATCAGGGGACTGTCCCCTGAAACTGGGGATGTCTGGTCACCCTATCTATGACAGACAAAATATATGTTGAAATGTCTTTATTAGACATTAAATATTTTCAGAAAAACATATTTTAAAAATATATTTTCTAATATATATCTTTGTAAAATACATTTAAATTATATTTTTGGAATGCATTTACAAGTATATTTAAAGATATATGTTTAAATGCATTTTTTTATATGTTCAAAAATATCTGGACAATATATTTACAAACATATATTTTCACATATATGCCTTTGGAAAATATATTACAATTATATTTTTGGAACAAAAATATATGTTGAAAAAAATCTGAAGAATATATTTAAAAAATATATTTTCCAATATATGTCTTTGGAAAATGCATTTAAATTATATTTTGGAATGCCTTAACAAGTATATTTAAAAATATATGTTTAAATTTTTTTTAGATGCTCAAAAATATCTGTTAAATATATTGAAAAAAATATATTTTAAAATATATGCCTTTGAAAAATAGATTTGAATTTAAATTTTTGGAATAGATGTAAAAATATATTCGCGTAGGCCAATATATTGTAAATATATTTAAAATATATAATTTTTTTTTTTTTTTTTTTAAGTTTTACCATTTTTAATGATATCATTTTTTTTAATAAATATATTGGAAATATATTTGTCTTCCATATGGGACTGCTACATAACATGAGATACATTTTACAAGCCTTCATATAGTCCTCTATTTTCCAGGTACTACGTGGACATAAAAGCGCCTGTCACATGTTAAAAGTGGATCATAAATTAAAATCTGATGATATATATATTTTTGGTCTTAAATCATCACACCATTATACCGATTACATTAAAATAAGTACATATTACAAAATTAATATAAAACAGGTAAAAGTACAATAAAAAAAGGTGAAACGTATATATGTATATACTGGTATGTTTTTAGGTACATACACTTATCCAAATCAGAAAGTTAAAAAAACTCTTCTATAGGTTTGGAATGTAACAAGGATCAGAGAGATCATTATTGTATACAACTCTTGAATGACCCTCATAGCCTATTCACTCTATAGGAGACATTGCCATATTACCCCTAGTTCTAAACTTGTACCTCCGCCTATCTGTGGTTGCGCCATCTTCTGGCTAGTCAGAATATGACAAGAGATAAGGGTAAATATTTACAATGTGAATACATATAATATACTCACATATACGTATTCATATGCATAACATGTGCCTATATATATTATTAGAGTAAAAAAAAATAAATTGAGAAAAGTATATGTAAAAGATATGACAAACTAATTATTTGCTTTCTTGTAAAAAATGAATAGACTAGTTCCCATTAAATGCCAAGGACTTAATCAGATGGTATTTCATAACTCTATATATTGTTTTAATGGTTGCTATAAAAACAATTCAGGTCCAATTCAATATTTAAACCTTTCGGGCTAAGTGAAGTGGTCAATAAAATCTATTTGGTTTCAGATTTTGAGATCTCCCGTACCATATTGGCACCCCTCCACTTTTGTTTTATTTTCTCTACTGCCCAAAATTTCAATCCGATTGGATTACTCTCATGCTTTTGAAGGAAGTGTAGGGAGACACTGTGGTCCTCATATTTAGTTTTAATATTGTATATGTGCTCAGATACTCTTTTGCCTAGAGTTCTCTTAGTGCGCCCTATATATAACAAGCCACAAGGACATTCCAGAGCATAAACAACGTGTGTTGATGCGCATGTTATGCAATCTGTTATTTGGAATTGTCTACCGTTAGCTGAGGATGTAAAATTAGTGAAGGCTCGTAAATGGGTTGATACCTGTTGGCATGCTTTGCACCGTCGACAGGCATAAAAACCATTTTGCTCCCAGAACATCTGCAATGGTTTAGGTTGATCCAGTACTTTTTTGACAACTTGATCCCCAAAATAGGAAGTTTTCCTATATATGAAAGATGGTACTTCGGGTAGGACTGTTGGAGGGTTTTGTCCATTGTCAGAATATTCCAATGTTTCCTAAAAATATTCTCAATCTCCCTATATTGTTCGTGATACTGGGATATGAAGCCCCATTAGGTTTCTGATTCTGGGGTCTTATTTTAGGTTGAAGTAACTGCTCCTGGGTATTTTTCCCAACTTCTTCTTGGATCTTCTCTAAGACATCTTTATCATAACCCTTTTCAATAAAGCGTTGCTTAATGAGGGATGAGTGGAATGCATAATCGTCATGTTGTGTGCAGTTACGGCGTATGCGCATAAATTGGCCTTTTGGTATATTCTGCAGCCAATGTGGGTGATGTCCACTCTGCACAGGTATATAACTATTCCTATCGCTGCTCTTAAAATAGGCTTTGGTTATCAGTTTATGTTCTCCCTTCATGACTAATACGTCTAGATAGTGTATTTGTTCTTTATCCCAATTGAATTCCAGATTAATATTATTTGTATTGGTATTCAACCATGCGGAGTACTCTTTCAAGGATTCCTCGGTACCCTGCCATAATATGAACAGGTCATCAATATATCGCGTATAGAATACCAATTCACTTCGTCTGTTTTGGTAGATCCATTTATCCTCCCATTCACTCATAAAATGGAGTATGGCCATTTGTTACTCTTTTGCTCCGTAAACAAGATTAGTTTTCAGCTACAGCTGATGCGCGCAGAGAGAGCAGCGTTGCATCAGCTGTGTGCTGATAAACATTGAAGGCGCACGCCCAGCTGGTAATCCACGTTACACGGTGGGCGTGTATCCTCTTAGCTTTGCGCTATATAAAGAGTTGTATCACGACATGTGGCCACGCCCTCTAAAGACATTCCTGGACTTGTGTCCAATCACGAAACGCATCAGGGCGTGGTCACGTGATCCAACTAACCTATCGAGTGAGCAGCATCCCGGGACTCACAGCGTCAGGAGGAGGAATCCCCCATCAGACAGCACAGTGAGAGCCGCTCACCATAAGGATTAGTTTTAAGCGCTGCTTTTAAACTCCCTTTTTTTTGTAAGTGTAATTTTGAAGAGAGTCCATGTTAATAAATACAGTTTTACACTATGTGGAGTTCTTTTTCTCTTTTTGCATGACCATCTACCTATGGGAGGATCAATAGATCTAACTCTGACCAGGGATGAGCAGAGCCTGTGAAGAGCCTTCCAGCCACATTTCACAAGTGTGAGAAAGCAAGTGTTTGACTGCACATCTTAGTCGTCTATCTGGTGAGTGAGGTCCTATAGACGGATCCCGTCGAGGCAAAAACACTTTACATTTCATTAACACAAACCTATCGGCAGAACCTGTATATCTAAGTGCTCTCTAAACCTTTATTTATAGGACTCACTGAAGGACTTGTGTTATTTTATATTTTGCATAAGACATTTTATTTTATTTTAATTTAATTGTTTATGTATTTGTTGTAGTATATACACACTTTTTTTAAGTGATTTTGAGCACTCCTGCTCTTGATACTTGGCTTCATATTAGCGGCAGCTTGTGAATTACTAAGATTAAGGCACAGCTCAGGGTTATAAGATATGCATGCGTTCACATGCATTTTTAATACTACCAAATAGGTTCTCTGAAGCAGGATATGGTAACACATATTTTTCAAGTTCTTAGATTTTTACGAATCTTGTTCTAGCGCTGTTAATGTGCTTATTGATTGATGGTACATTTGTATCATTAATTTGTTTGAACATAAACTCTAATATACTTTAACTTTATAACAGCCGCTTAAACTGCTGACCCCATTATCTTTAGAGACAAAATACCTTTTGTTTTTATTTTCCATTTGTGCGCTGGGTTCAGTGTTTTTGGTCTAATCTTTCGATCAGACGTGATTATACTGAGTTTTTGACAATCTAGCTCCTCCATTGCTTCGGCTTTCAATGTTTGTACAGCTTTAACCCAGGACATAAATCCAATGCACTGTCTCTTTAAATGTCAGTTCAACATAAAGTCCAGTGTAATGTTTGGGGGACCAGTTTGACCGCAGGACACAGGCTTTTAAATCACAAGGGAGGTTTATTGAACATAAATGGCTTTACAGCAGCAAAACAAAACAAAATAAATCATCAGTCTCACCGACTGCTATTGCAATTCAACAGTCCTTGCAGGTAAAGTTCTCCAGTAGCAGGCTTTCAGACAGGACACAGCCAAGTCCTTTCAAAGCTTTTCCCAGCTTCTCATAGCTATTGCAGCATTCACTTGTTCAGCATTACCATGCATAATCTCTGCTACACTCCTTCACTCTCACCTGCAACTTCCTGTCCTGACTTAAACCACAAAAAAGGCGCCAGCCCCCTCAGATGTATAAGACAGTGATAATGATATTGTCATATCTCAAAAATCACCTCAAGATTCAGCTGTCCCCTTTGAGAGAATGCTACATAAGGCCTAAAAACACACTTCAGAACAAATCACAACTAACCTCACTAAGGAGGATGCTTTTTGAGACACCTGATGTACTGATTATATATTTTTAGTAAATAATGACTCAGTTAAACCCATTTATTAGTACAGGTACAGGAGCTGACACACAGAGTAAAAATAGTAAAAGTAAAATTTTTTGTTAAACATTCAGGCTAATATAGTCACAAGGCTCAGGGGGTCATTTACCAAGCCTGTGCGCCATGATTAATGGTGCACAAGCAGGAGTAAAAGTGTTTTTGACATTTACAAAAGAGATACGCTGCCAGTGCAGTGTATTTCTCCATTTACTAAAATGCCAAATGTGCCCAGGAGAGGGCGCATGGCACGCCAGTATAGAGCTGGCGTACGGCACACTAATGTAAATATCGGGGATTCGGGCGGGAGTTTATTAGGGAAGGGAGGGGGTGATGCAGGGGAAGTGTAGTGACATGTGTTTGAATGTGTGTGGCGGGCCGCCGAATCGAAAGTGAAAGTGACTTTTGATAACGATCCCCGTGCGCTCGCAAAGTGCGCCTGAATTGGCATACTGGGCATGTGCAGAGGGAAACTTTGGGGCTTCCCGTGCGCCACATCACTACTCCGAGAAATTCTTAGTAAATTCCATGTGGCGTAGCTGAAATTCCTATGCGTGACGCGGCGCACGGGAATCTCCGAACGGTTTTTCAGCCTGCGCTGACCATGAAGGGGAACTCCGCGCCAAATTTCAAACTGGAAACCGGCGCGGGTCCCCCTCCAGGGGTACAGTAGGCTCTTCGGCTTGGTCTGGAATATGAGGGGTTAAACCCATGCCAAAAACGGCGTGGGGTTCCCCCCCAGATCCAGACCAAGCCCTCATCCCAGGCACGCAGTCTGGCCGGACAGGAATGGGGGTGGGGACGAGCGGCCCCCCCCCCTCCTGAGCCCTCGACATGGGGGAGTGTGTGCTTTGAGGGACAAGAGCCCTTTTTCCTGACAACCCCGGCCATTGGTTGTCGGGGTATGCGGGTGGAGCCAATCGGAATCTGGGAGCCCCCTTTAATAAGGCAACGACTTATATTGGCATAGGGCGTGGGCGTGGTGATGGTGGCACATGGTGGACCTCGTCGTGTCAACATCGAATGGAAGAAGAAGCCCTGGCCCCAGCGGAGGAGGAGCCAGGCAGCAGAAGCGGAGCGCAGGAGAAGCCCGCGGGTGTCGCCACGCGGCGGAAGACAGTGGAGAGAAGCCCTGGCCCCAGCGGAGGAGCCAGGCAGAAGAGGCCATCGAGAGACCCCCTGGCAGAAAACGACGAAGCCCGCGGCCCTCCCCCATAAGCAGGAAGCTTTGTGGTGAAGGGGGCCGCAGCGGAAGGCGGCGGCGAAGACAGGGGTGGGTTGGCAGAAGACCCCCGGAGCTGACTAATAAATTATTTTTTTCTGTGTGGTGTCTTATTTTTACACTTTTCCACCAGGTTAATGGGTATGGGTACGATGTACCCCATACTCATTCACATAGGGTGGGGGGCCGGTATCTGGGGGCCCCCTTATTAAAGGGGCTCTCAGTTTCTGATAAGCCCCCGCCCGTATACCCCGACAACCAACGGCCAGGGTTGTTGGGAAGAGGCTCTTGTCCCTATCGACATAGGGACAAGAGTGCTTTGGGGTGGGGGGGCAGTGCCCCCCTCCCCCATGTCGAGGGCATGCGGTCTGGTACGGCTCAGGAGGGGGGCGCTCGCTCATCCCCACCCCCATTCCTGTCCAGCCAGACTGCGTGCCTGGGATAAGGGTTTGGTCTGGATCTGGGGGGGGGGGGAACCCAGGCCGTTTCTTTGGCATGGGTTAACCCCTTACGTTCCAGACAAATCTAAGGGCCTGTTATGCACCTGGAGGGGGACCCCACACCGTTTTTTTTTAAAATTTGGTGTGGCGTTCGCCTTTATCCCTTGTGGTGCATTATTTTCCTTTATTTTTTCCCCAGGTGAATGGTTAGGGGTACGATGTACCCCATACTCATTCACATAGGGTGGGAGCCAGAATCTGGCAGCCCCCTTATTAGAGGGGGCTCTCAGATTATGATAATCCCCTGCCCGCATACCCTGAAACCAACGGCCAGGGTTGTCGGGAAGAGGCTCTTGCAGTGCCCCCTCCCCCAAAGCACCACACTCCATGTCTAGGGCATGCGGTCTGGTACGGCTCAGGAGGGGGGGCGCTCGCTCGTCCCCACCCCCATTCCTGTTCCAGCCAGACTGCGTGCCTGGGATAAGGGTTTGGTCTGGATCTGGGGGGGGGAACCCCACACCGTTTTTTTGGCGTAGGTTTAACCCCTTACGTTCCAGACCAAATCTAGGAGCCTGTTGTGCACCTGGAGGGGGACCCCCACGCCGTTTGTTTTTTTTTAATTTGGTTGGAGTTCCCCTTTATCCCGGTCCTGTCAGG